>CAJQZJ010031962.1:12248073-12356937 GCA_907164525.1 Lophiomys imhausi | reverse complement strand
TTGATGTCCATCTGCTCTGAGCCCTGGCTCCACCAATGACAGGCCTCTGACTTTAGTAGCTACCACTATAATGTGGATTTTAAGGAAGCAGATGATGACAGTAAACTTGACGCATAAAACATTTGGAATCCAGTGTGAAAGAAGACATTTGGAATCCAGTGTGAAGCAAGCCTGACCGGGCAGACAGAGAACTAAGCTCTGGTGCAGGCCTGACACTCTTGGCCAGTCTATAGGGAGCTCTGGAATGCATGTCTTCATAGTCTTTGTGTGTGGAATCAGAGGTGGTAGTGAGGGTGGAGCGTGCATGTCAGGACATGCATATGGAGATTAGAGGACAACTTTGTGCTGTCAGTTCTCCCCTTCTACCTTAATGTATGTTGTGGGGATAAATCATGCTCAGGCCACCAGTGCCTTTACCCTCTGATTTTACTTGTTTTCAGGCTAAAGAAGATCTTGAGAGAGCCTACAGTTGGAAGAATAAGTCTGTTTTGGAGAGGGGTCTTGGAAGGTATTTCCATCATAGCTATCTGACCTTCCAGCAATCATTTTACTCATTTTCCAGTAAAAAGAGTTTACTTTCTAGGGTATTATGAGGACTAAGTGGATTACAGATTATTACTGACAAGTATCTGAAATAACTTTTTTTTTTTTTTTTTTTTTTGGTTTTTTGAGACAGGGTTTCTCTGTGTAGCCCTGGCTGTCCTGGACTCACTTTGTAGACCAGGATGGAAATAACTTTTTTTTCTTTATTTTTTATTTCTTCAAGTTACATCTCATTTGCAGCCCCCTCCCTATTCCCCCCTCCAGTCCCACCCTCCCACCCTCAATCCCCCATCCTCTTTCCTTTTTTTTTAAGTTTAAGGTATATCTTATTTCCCCTACAGTTTCCCCTTTCATTCCAACAAATGGCTCTTTCTCTTATAATAATAAATACAATACAAAACAACAGAGGTAATTAGGCCACAGTTATGAGGGTTATATGGCTTAGCGTATATTCCCAATGTCCAGTCCATATGTATTTGGTACCTGACTTTAACATTCTACTAACCATCTCCATGAGTTTAAAGTTCTCTATCTAACTCAACATTCATACTAACTTGCAACACAATTTTAAAAGCATCTTCTTAGATCTATAACACTCTTTTGACTCCTAAACAACTCAAAATTAAATTATGAGACTCTAGCTATCTGTTCTTCAACCACCTCAGAGACCTGAGAGGGATAAATATATCTGATTTTATAGGAAGTACAGGGCCTGCTGCTTTCAAAACTAAGAAATGACATACCAGTGGCTGCCTGGACAGTTCCCATTTTCTCTCCATACATTACAGCATCGATCTTCAGTCATTTGGCCCTGTTTCTCTGACAGACATTGATTGTAGAGCAGGGGTTATGAAGGACTTGCCTACCCTGTTTTGGCAGAGCTAGGCTGTCGGCTTACCTGCTTCCAGGTTTTGTCCTTTTTGGACAGCATTCTGTCTACAGTTGGAGCAAGGGGCTTTTCCTACCAAGAGATAGGCTTGCGACTAATTCAATCATCTCCTACTGGAGATTCTTTGATGCTCATCTTCTACTTGGGGTAGAATAGGGGGTGCTGTCAGGAGTTGATATGTCTCGATATAAAAAAATCTAAAGTTACGAAAACATCTTTGAATGCCATATTCTGCAGATCTCTTGAGGTATTTGAAGAGGCCCTATCTATCTCTTATATTAGGGTAAGCAGATGTTGCTTGTCTCTTAGGAGCTTTATTTCTGATTAGCTTACAAAATAACTATAATAGGCTGTCATAGTACCTAACAGAATGACCGGCTTGCATAACCCTTAGTTTGCATTTCTTAATTATCCTAAACAGTTTATGACAATTAGTAGTAAAAGGCCAAAACATCACATTTCATTTTTTTTCCGTTACCTCCTAACTCTTCCATCCCATTTCTATGGGGTGGGGTGTCCTTATGTAACAGTCCCTCATCTCAGTTGACAGGTCGTATGAGGGCCAAGAGCCTCCTCATTTATTGGGAGTCTACGAGGCAGTACCATCAGTGAAAAGTGTCTCATTGCCTGGGAGAGAGAACTAAAAAACAAACAAACAAATAAGCAGACAACTAGATAAAACGACTAAAAAATAGAAAAAAAAATAAAAATAAAAAATAAAAAGTCTATGTCCAAGTTCCCTTTGGTGTGTTAGTTGTAATATCGATACCTTCTATCTACTATATAGTTAAAATCCTACTATAAGTGAATAGATGCCATATGCGTCCTTCTAAGTCTGGGTTAGCTCACTCAGGATGAGCTTTTCTAGTTCCATCCATTTGACTGCAAATTGCATAATTTCATTGTTTCTGATAGCTGAATAATATTCCATTGTGTAGATGTACCACAGTTTTTTTTAAATTATTTTTTATTTCTTCAAGTTACATCTCAATCACAATCCCCTCTCTACTCCCCCCTCCAGTCCCACCCTTCCACCCTCCTCCCCCTCAGCCCCACCATCCTCTTCCCTTCTTTTTTTTTTTTTTTTTTTAGTTTAAGGTATTTATTTTTCCCCCCAACAGCTCTCCCTTTCAGTCCAAATAATGGTTCTTTTTCTTATAACTATAAATACAATACAAAACAACAGAAATAAATAGGCCACGATTATAAGAGTTATATGGCTTAGCATACATTCCCAATGTCCAGTCCATATGTATTTGGCACCTGACTTTAACATTCTACTATCTAACCATCTCCATGAGTTAAATCAGATATATTTATCCCTCTCAGGTCTCTGAGGTGGTTGAAGAATAGATAGCTAGAGTCTCAGAGTTAAATTTTGAGTTGTTTAGGAATCAAGAGGGTGTTCTGGATCTAAGAAGATATTTTTAAAATTATGAGGCAAGTTAGTATGAAAGCTGAGGTACCACAGTTTTTTAACCCATTCTTCGGTTGAGGGACATCTGGGTTGTTTCCAGTTTCTAGCTATTACAAATAAGGCTGCTATGAACATAGATGAGGAAACTTCCTTATGATTCTGTGAAGAGGCATTTGGGTGTATACCCAGAAGTGGTATGGCTGGGTCCTGAGGCAAAGCTATTCCAAGGTTTCTAAGATATCACCAGACTGACCTCCATAGTGGTTGCACAAGCCTGCATTCCCACCAGCAATGGAGTAGGGTACTCCTTTCTCCACACCCTCGCCAGCATGTGCTGTCATTTGAGATTTTGATCTTAGCCATTCTGACAGGTGTGAGATGGAATCTCAGAGTCTTCTTGAGTTGCATTTCTCTGATGATTAAGGATGTTGAGCATTTCTTCAAGTGTCTCTCAGCCATTAGGGATTCCTCCTTTGTGAATTCTCTGTTTAGCTCCGTCCCCCAATTTTGATTGGATTATTTGGTTTCTTGGCATTTAATTTCTTGAGTTCTTTGTAGATTTTGGATATTAGCCCTCTGTCAGATGTGAGATTGGTGAAGATTTTCTCCCAGTCTGTTGGTTGCCGTTTTGTTCTAATGACAGTGTCTTTTGCCTTACAGAAGCTTTTCAGATTCATGAGGTCCCATTTACTGATTGTTGATCTCAGGTCCTGAGCTGTTGGTGTTCTGTTCAGGAAGTTGTCACCTGTGCCAATGAGTTTGAGGGTTTTTCCCACTTTGTCTTCTAGTAGATTTAATGTGACTGGCCTTATGTTAAGGTCTTTGATCCACTTGGATTTAAGTTTTGTACAAGGTGATAAGTATGGATCTAATTTCAGTTTTTTACAAGTGGATATCTAGTTGGACCAGCACCATTTGTTGAAGATGTTGTCTTTCTTCCATTGTGTGGTTTTGGCTTCTTTGTCAAAAATTAGGTGGCCATAAGTGTGTGGGTCTATTTCTGGATCTTCAGTTCGATTCCATTGATATACTGGTCTGTTTCTATACCAATACCATGCTGTTTTTCCAACTATTGCTCTGTAGTACAGCTTGAAATCTGGGATAGTGATACCTCCAGATGTTTTTTTATTGTACAGGATTGATTTAGCTATTCTGGGCTTTTGTTGTTCCATATGAAATCGAGAATATCTCTTTCCAAGTCTATAAAAAATTGTGTTGGTATTTTGATAGGAATTGCATTGAATCTATATATTGCTTTTGGTAGGATGGCCATTTTTATTATGTTGATCCTAACTATCCATGAGCATGGGAGATCTTTCCATCTTCTAAAAGCCTCTTCCATTTCTTTCTTCAAGGCCTTGAAGTTCTTGTTGTACAGGTCCTTTACTTGCTTGGTTAGAGTTACCCCCAGGTATTTTATGTTGTTTGTGGCTATTGTGAAGGGGGTTGTTTCCTTTATTTCTTTCTCAGCCGATTTGTTTGTTGTATAAAGAAGGGCTTCTGATTTTTTTGAATTAATTTTGTATCCAGCCACATTGCTGAAAGTGTTTATCAGCTGTAAGAGTTCTCTGGTGGAATTTTTGGGGTCGCTTATTTATACTATCATATGATCTGCAAATAAGGATAATTTGACTTCTTTGTTCCCAATGTTTATCCCCTTGATCTCCTTTAGTTGTCTTATTGCTCTAGCAAGAACTTCAAGTACTATATTGAAGAGATATGGTGAAAGTAGACATCCTTGTCTTGTCCCTGAGTTTAGAGGAAATGCTTCAAGTTTCTCTCCATTTAATTTGATGTTGGCCACTGGCCTGCTGTATATTGCCTTTATTATTTCTAGGTATGGTCCTTGTATGCCTGTTCTCTCCAGAACTTTTAGCATGAGGGGTGTTGGATTTTTGTCAAATGCTTTTTCTGCATCTAGCAAGATTATCATGTGGTTTTTTTCTTTCATCTTGTTTATATGGTGAATGACGTTGATAGACTTTCGTATGTTGAACCATCCCTGCATTCCTGGGATGAAGCCTACTTGATCATGGTGTATGATACTTTTGATGTGTTCTTGAATTCGGTTTGCTAGTATTTTATTAAGTATTTTTGCATGTGTTCATGAGCAAGATTGGTCTGAAGTTCTCTTTCTTTGTTGGGTCTTTGTGTGGTTTAGGAATCAGGGTGACTGTGGCCTCATAGAATGAGTTTGGTAATGTTCTTTCAGATTCTGTTTTGTGAAAGAGTTTGAAAAGTATTGGTGTTAGCTCCTCTTTGAAGGTCAGGTAGAATTCCATGCTAAAGCCATCTGGCCCTGGGCTTTTTTTGGTTGGGAGATTTTTAATGACTGTTTCTGTTTCCTTAGGCGCTATAGGGCTGTTTAATCTGTTTAATATGTTTATCTGATCTTGATTTAGCTTCAGGGTAGATGGACTCTATCAAGAAATTGTCCATTTCACTTAAGTTTTCAAATTTGGCGGAGTATAGATTTTTAAAGTAGGATCCAAATATTCTCTGGATTTCCTCAATGTCTGTTGTTATTTCTCCCTTTTCATTTCTGATTTTGTTGATTTGTGTTTTCTCCCTCGGTCTTTTAGTTAATTTGGCTAAGGATCTGTCTATTTTGTTGATTTTCTCGAAGAACCAACTCTTGGTTTCATTGATTCTTTGTATAGTTCTTTTTGTTTCTAAGTTGTTGATTTCAGCCGTAAGTTTGAAGATCTCCTGCCTTCTGCTCCTCTTGGGAGTGTTTGTTTCTTTTTTTCCAATTCACACAGTTTAGCTGTTAATTCGCTAATATGAGCTGTCACAATTTTCTTTTTGAAGGCATTTAGTGCCATGTACTTTCCTCGTAGCACAGCTTTCATTGTGTCCCATAGGTTTGGGTATGTTGTGTCTTCATTTTCGTTGGATTTGAAGAAGTCTTTGATTTCCTTCTTTATTTCTTCCCTGACCCAGTGGTCCTCTAGTAAAGAGTTGTTCAATTTCCATGTGAGTGTAGACTTTCTGTTGATTCTTTTGCTATTAAAGTCCAGCTTTATTCCATGGTGGTCTGAGAAGATACAAGGGGTTATTTCAATTTTCTTGTATCTGTTGAGGCTATCTATGTGTCCAACTATATGGTCGATTTTGGGGAAGGTTCCGTGAGGTGCTGAGGAGAAGGTGTATTCTTTTGTGTTTGGGTGAAACGTTCTGTAGATATCTGTTAGGTCCATTTGGTTCATGATCTCTGTTAGACTCATTATTTCTCTGTTTGGTGTCTGTCTTGATGATCTGTCCATAGTTGTGAGTGGGGTGTTGAAGTCTCCCGCTATTAAAGTGTTTGGATCGATGTGCGATTTAAGTTTTAGAAGCATTTCTTTTATAAATGTAGGTGCCTTTGTATTTGGGGCATAGATGTTCAATATTGAGATGTCCTCTTGGTGGATATTTCCTTTAACGAGTATGTAATGCCCTTCTCTGTCCTTTTTTTTTTATTAACTTCAATTGGAAGTCTATTTTGTTTGATGTTATTGTGGCTACTCCAGCTTTTTCCTGGGTCCATTTGCTTGGAAAACCTTTCCCCAGCCCTTTACCCTGAGATAGTGCTTATCTTCAATAGTAAGACGTGTTTCTTTTATACAGCAAAAAGATGGGTCCTGTTTATGGATCCACTCTGTAAGTCTGTGTCTTTTTATTGGTGAGTTTAGTCCATTGATGTTGATGTATATTAGTGATCAGGGGTTGTTATTTCCCATTATTATTATTTTTTTATATAAGTACTTTATTTTTTTTCTTCAAGTTACATCTCAGTCACAAACCCTTCCCTATTCCCCCTTCCTGTCCCACCCTTCCACCCTCTTCCCCCCCAACAGCTTCCCTTTTCAATCCAACAAATGGTTCTTTCTCTTATAACAGTAAATTCTATACAAAACAGCAGAATTAATATGCCACATTTATGAGAGTTAAATGGCCCAGTATACCTTCCCAATGTCCATTTCATACATATTTGGCCCCTGACTTTAACCTTCTACCTTCTAACCATCTCCATGAGTTTAAAGTTCTATAACTGACTTAGCTTTCATACTAACTTGCATCACTATTATAACCATCTTCTTAGATCTAGAACGCCCTCTTGATTCCTACACAACTCAAAATTTAGCTATGAGACTCAAGCTGTCTATTCTTCAACCACCTCAGAGAGCTGAGAAGGATAAATATATCTGATTATATAGGAAGTACAGGGCCTGCAGCTTCCAATACTAAGAAATGACAAACCAGTGACTACCTGGACAGTTCCCATTTTCTCTCCAAACATTCCAGCATCAGTCTTCAGCCTTTTGGTCCTGTTTCTCTGACAGACATTTATTGTAGAGCAGGGATTATGAAGGACTAACCTACCCTGTCTTGGCAGAGCTAGGCTGTCGACTTCCCTGCTACCAAGTTTTGTCCTTTTTGGACAGCAGTCTGTCTGCAGTTGAAGCAAGGAGTTTTTACATGCCAAGAGATAGGCTTGCCACTAATTCAACCATCTCAAAGTGGAGATTCTTCGATGCTTTTCTTCTTCTTGGAGTAGAATAGGGGGTGCTGTCAGGAGTTGGTATGTCACGATATCAAAAAAAAAACTTAATTTTAGACCACATCTTTGAATGCCATATTCTGCAGATCTCTTGGGGTTTTTGAAGATGCCCTATCTATCGCTTGTATTTAGATAAGCAAATGTTGCTTGTCTCTTAACAACTTGATTACTGAGTAGCTTAGAGAATATCTGTGATAGACTGTCATAGTAGCTAACACGGTGACATGCATGCATGACTAGGAGTTTGTTTTTCTTAACCAACCTAAACAGTTTAAGACGGTTGGTATCAAGAGGCCAGAGCTTCACATTTCATTTTTAAGTATCTCTAGGTACTATACCATTAGAAAGCGTTACCTTTAATTTTGTATCAATATACAAAGACGTATTCAAATGTGGCTAAATATACTCTTAATTTTGTATCAATATACAAAGATCAATGCCTATGTGGCCCAATACAATCTTAATATTGCGTCCATATACAAGGGTCAATACCATTGTGGCCAACTATAATCTTAATTTTGTATCAATATGCAAATATCAATACCGATGTAGACCAATACAATCTTATTTTTGCACAATAAACAATGGTCAATACCACTTTAGCCAAGTATACTTCTAATTTTGTATCAATATACAAAGGTATAAGGGCATATTCAATAATCTGACCCTTCTTCTTGGTCCTTCCTGTGCTATGTCTATGTCTCAATTTTTCTCAAGTCTGTGCATTCCTACATAGGAGATAAAGAAGGATACAGAAAAGGGAAAGAAGGAATACCCTGGTTCTAACCTCCAAAGCCCATTAAACAGGACCATTTAACAACTTGTAATCTCTTCCCCTAAATAACAGAGTTTTCAATTGTCTTTCAAATAACCAAAAAAAGGGGGGGCGGAGAAACCCCCTCCCCACCCTCTGGGTATGGGACGTCGCTCTCTTAAAATGACTTCCTGCCGATTTGGGTCGTAGTAAACCTGTTTGGGGCCCAAACCAAAATGGAAAAATGGTTAAAAATGTTAATACAATCATTTTATGTTCAGTCCTTCTTTTCTCAGCTGTTTGTATGTCCTAAGGAGTTTGTAGGCAGAAGCTGAACTTCCAGGCTTTACTGAGGTTCTGGCTGGGGCATTGTGTAGAGCTGAACGGTCTTAGCAATATTGAGTTGTTGTGGTTGTAGGCTTTTGATGGAGACAGCTATTGAGGGAGTCTGTTAGGCTGAATCATCTGGGTAACTCGTCTTCTTTTGGTGTCTGATTCTGATTTCTGCTGAGGTTTCCGTTGTCCAGTTGTCCCTGGGTTCCTTGAATGGATGCTTTGATTCTCCTGGAAAGATAAGAACAGAGCCCTGCCCTAATCCTCACTCAGGGACACAATCGCCCTCTTTTTTTTTTGGGGGGGGTAGGTAATATTTCTCCTGAAGCAAATTTGGTTTTTGCCATATATAAAGTGTTATCTTTCAATCTGGTTTAAAGAAGAAATTATTTTGTTATTTTGGAGCTAAACCAGCTTTAGTGTATATATTTTGAGATCGCGAAGGACAATTTCTTTGTATTGTGTGGGCCTTTTGTAAGTAGCTTTTAAACTTAGGTCCTTCCAAATCCTATGTGTGTGTCTCTGCATTCTAATTATTAGGATCCGAAACCTGTGGTTCCCATCTGAGGGGATTAAAGATGTGTTCCTCCACTCCTGGATCGAAGCTTTTCTTTATTTAGAGTTTGTTTTGTATCAGGCTGACCTTGAGCTCTGAGATCTGCCTGTTTCTGTCTCTAGTGTGTTGGGGTTAAGGGTGTACTCTTCTTGAATGATGGGATTAAGGGTGTGTACCCTCACCACCCTTTTCTGTGTAACTCTAGAATTTATAAGTCCACTAACTCTATGGTGCTCCTCCCGACTCTGCTGAAGTTAAAGGCATGGGTTAACACCACATTTCTCCTGTATTTTACCTTAGCTCTACGTTTTTTCGACACTTGGAGGTTCATAAAACCAGGTTGAACGGCTGTGTCCTTTATTTTATTTACAGTGTTTTAACGTTGTTACCTGCTTTTTTTTTAATTAGTAAATTTATTTGTTTTATGCTACAGGTTACATCCTTGACATATTGTCCTCTTTTCCCGCTTCCCAGCCCCACCTCCCATGCTCTACCCCCCCGACCCTTCCGTCTTGATCCTCTGGGGTGGAGTGTCCCTGCATAACAGTCTCTCACCACAGATCAGGAGTCATATGAGGGCAGAGAGCCTCTTCATACACCGGGGGTCTACGCGGCAGTACTGCCAGTGAAAGGTGTCTCCTTGCTATGGGGGGAAAACTAAAAAAAAGACCAACAGACACACAAACCCACAAAAACAAAGAACAACAACAAAAAAAGAGAGGAAAAAGAAAGAGAAAAAAAAGGGAAAGGAAAAAGAAATGAAAAAAAAAAAGTTTATGTCCATGTTCCTTTTGGTGTGTTGGTTGTAGTACAGATATCCTGTACGATATAGCTAAAATCCTACTATAAGTGAATAGATGCCATGTGCATCCTTCTGAGTCTGGGTTAGCTCACTCAGGATGAGCTTCTCTAGATCCATCCATTTGGTTGCAAATTGCATGATTTCATTGTTTCTTATAGCTGAGTAATATTCCATTGTATAGATGTACCACAATTTTTTAATCCATTCTTCAGTTGAGGGACATCTGGGTTGTTTCCAGTTTCTAGCTATTACAAATAAGGCTGCTATGAACATAGATGAGGAGACTTCCCTATGTCTCCGTGAGGTGTCCTTTGGGTATATACCCAGAAGTGGTATGGCTGGGTCCTGAGGCAAAGTTATTCCAAGGTTTCTAAGATATCTCCAGACAGACCTCCATAGTGGTTGCATAAGCCTGCACTCCCACCAGCAATGGAGTAGGGTTCCCCTTTCTCCACACCCTCGCCAGCATGTGCTGTCATTTGAGCTTTTGATCTTAGCCATTCTGACAGGTGTGAGATGGAATCTCAGAGTCCTCTTGAGTTGCATTTCTCTGATGATTAAGGATGTTGAGCATTTCTTCAGGCGACTCTCGGCCATTAGGGATTCCTCCTTTGTGAATTTTCTATTTAGCTCCGTCTCCCATTTTTTGATTGGATTATTTGGTTTCTTGGCATTTAGTTCCTTGAGTTTTTTGTAGATTTTAGATAATAGCCCTCTATCAGATGTGGGGTTGGTGAAGATTTTCTCCCAGTCTGGTGGTTGCCGTTTTGTTCGAATGACAGTGTCCTTTGCCTTACAGAAGCTTTTCAGTTTCATGAGGTCCCATTTATTGATTGTTGATCTCAGGTCCTGAGCTGTTGGTGTTCTGTTCAGGAAGTTGCCACCTGTGCCAATGAGTTCGAGGGTTTCTCCTACTTTTTCTTCTAGTATCTTTAGTGTGGCCGGCCTTATGTTAAGGTCTTTGATCCACTTGGAATTACGTTTTGTACAAGGTGAAAGGTATGGCTCTAATTTCATGCTTTTACAAGTGGACATCCAGTTGGACCAGCACCATTTGTTGAAGATGCTGTCCCTCTTCCATTGTGCGGTTTTGGCTTCTTTGTCAAAGATTAGTTGGCCATAGGTGTGTGGGTCCATGTTTGGGTCTTCAATTCGATTCCATTGATCCACTGGTCTGTTTCTATACCAGTACCATGCTGTTTTTATTACTGTTGCTCTGTAGTAAAGCTTGAAATCTGGGATGGTGATACCTACAGATGCTTTTTTATTGTACAGGATTGATTTAGCTATTCTGGGCTTTTTGTTGTTCCATATGAAGTTGAGTATAGCTTTTTCCAAGTCTATAAAGAATTGTGTTGGTATTTTGATAGGAATTGCATTGAATCTATATATTGCTTTTGGTAGAATAGCCATTTTTATTATGTTGATCCTACCTATCCATGAGCATGGGAGATCTTTCCATCTTCTAAATGCCTCTTCCATTTCTTTCTTCAGGGGTTAAAGTTCTTCTTGTATAGTTCCTTTACTTGCTTGGTTAGAGTTACCCCCAGGTATTTTATATTGTTGTGAGCCTAGCCTTTAACGGCTGAGCCATCTCTCCAGCCCAAGGTATTTTATATTGTTTGTGGCTATTGTGAAGCGGGTTGTTTCCCTTATTTCTTTTTCGGTATGCTTGTTTGTTGTATAAAGAAGGGCTTCTGATTTTTTTGAATTAATTTTGTATCCAGCCACCTTGCTGAAGTTGTTTATCAGCTGTAAGAGTTCTTTGGTGGAGTTTTTGGGGTTGCTTATGTATACTAACATATCATCTGCAAATAGGGATAATTTGACTTCTTCATTTCCAATTTTTATCCCTTTGATATTCTTTAGTTGTCTTATTGCTCTAGCAAGGACTTCAAGTACTATATTGAAGAGATCTGGTGAAAGTGGACATCCTTGTCTTATCCCTGAGTTTAGAGGAAATGCTTCAAGCTTCTCTCCATTTAATTTGATGTTGGCCACTGGCTTGCTGTATATTGCCTTTATTATTTCTAGGTATGGTCCTTGTATGCCCGTTCTCTCCAGAACTTTTAGCATGAAAGGGTGTTGGATTTTGTCAAATGCTTTTTCTGCATCTAGCGAGATTATCATGTGGTTTTTTTTCTTTCATCTTGTTTATATGGTGAATTACATTGATAGACTTTCATATATTGAACCATCCCTGCATTCCTAGGATGAGGCCTACTTGATCATGATGTATGATATTTTTTATGTGTTCTTGAATTCGGTTTGCTAGTATTTTATTAAGTATCTTTGCATCTATGTTCATGAGGGAGATTGGTCTGAAGTTCTCTTTCTTTGTTGGGTGTTTGTGTGGTTTAGGAATCAGAATGACAGTGGCCTCATAGAATGAGTTTGGCAGTGTTCTTTCTGTTTCTATGTGGTGGAAGAATTTGAAGAGTAATGGTGTTAGCTCCTCTTTGAATGTCCGGTAGAATTTCATGCTAAAGCCATCTGGCCCTGGGCTTTTTTTGGTTGGGAGATGATTAATGAGTGTTTCTATTTCCTTAGGGGTTATTGGGCTGTTTAAGCTGTTAATCTGATTTTGATTTAGTTTTGGTAGGTGGAATTTATCGAGGAAATTGTCCATTTCGCTTAGGTTTTCAAATTTGGTGGAGTATAGATTTTTAAAGTAGGACCCGAATATTTTCTGGATCTCCTCAATGTCTGTTGTTATTTCTCCCTTTTCTTTTCTGATTTTGATGATTTGGGTTCTTTCTCTTTGCCTTTTAGTTAATTTGGCTAGGGGTCTGTCTATTTTTTTGATTTTCTCGAAGAACCAACTCTTGTTTTCATTGATTCTTTGTATAGTTCTTTTTGATTCTAAGTTGTTGATTTTAGCCCTAAGTTTGATGATTTCCTGCCTTCTACTCCTCTTGGGCGTGGTTGCTTCTTTTTTTTCCAATTCACCCAGCTTAGGTGTTAATTCACTAATATGAGCTGTCACAATTTTCTTTTTGAATGCACTTAGTGCTATGAACTTTCCTCGTAACACAGCTTTCAATGTATCCCATAGGTTCGGGTATGTTGTGTTTTCATTGTCGTTGGATTTTAAGAAGTCTTTGATTTCCTTCTTTATTTCTTCCCTGACCCAGTGGTCATCCAGTAAGGAGCTGTTCAATTTCCTTGTGTGTGTAGGCTTTCTGTTGATTCTTTTGCTGTTGAAGACCAGCTTTATTCCGTGGTGGTCTGATAAGATACAATGTGTTATTTCAATTTTCTTGTATCTATTGAGACTATCCTTGTGTTCAACTATGTGGTCGATTTTGGAGAAAGTTCCGTGGGGTGCTGAGAAAAAGGTGTATTCCTTTGTGTTTGGGTGAAACGTTCTGTAGATGTCTGTTAGATCCATTTGTTTCATGATCTCTGTTAGACTCAATATTTCTCTGTTTGGCCTCAGTCTTGATGATCTGTCCATTGTTGTGAGTGGGGTGTTGAAGTCTCCCACTACTAATGTGTTGTGATCGATGTGCGCTTTATGTTTTAGAAGTGTTTCTTTTACGAAAGTAGGTGCCTTTGTATTTGGGGCATAGATGTTCAGTATTGAGATTTCCTCTTGATGAACATTCCCTTTAATGAGTATATAATGCCCTTCTTTGTCTTTTTTCATTAAGTTCAGTTGGAAGTCTGTTTTGTTTGATATTAGGATGGCTACTCCAGCTTGCTTCCTGGGTCCATTTGCTTGGAAAACCTTTTCCCAGCCCTTTACTCTGAGGTAGTGACTATCTCTGGTAGTGAGATGTGTTTCTTGTATGCAGCAAAGGGACAGATCTTGCTTGCGGATCCACTCTGTAAATCTGTGTCTTTTTATTGGGGAGTTGAGACCATTGATGTTGATGGATATTAGTGACCTGGGGTTTTTGTTTCCCATTAGTTTGGTATAGGTGATGGTCCTGTGCCTCTTTTGGTTTAGTTGTTGAGGTGTTTTCTATTCCCTTTGTTTTCTTGGGTGAAGTTTTCTTCTTTCGGATGGAATTATCCTTCTAGGATTTTCTGTAGGGCTGGGTTTGTGGGGAGATATTGTTTAAATTTGATTTTGTCATGGAATATCTTGTTTTCTCCATCTATGTTGATAGAGAGTTTTGCTGGGTACAGTAGTCTGGCTGGGCACCTATGTTCTCTCAGGACTTGTAGGATATCTGTCCAGGCCCTTCTAGCTTTTAAAGTTTCTGAGGAGAAGTCAGGTGTAATTATGATGGGTCTGCCATTGTATGTGACTTGGCCTTTTTCTCTTACAGCTTTTGATATCCTTTCTTTGTTCTGTACATTTGGTATTTCAATTATTATGTGGTGAGAGGAGTTTCTTTTCTGACCTAATCTGTTCGGTGTTCTGTAAGCCTCTAGGATTTTTATTGGCATCTCTTTTTTCAGGTTTGGGAAGTTTTCTTCTATGACTTTGTTGAAGAAATTTCCTGTACCTTGGAGTCCGGAGTCTTCTCTTTCCTCTATGCCTATGATTCTTAGGTTCCATCTTTTCATTGAGTCCTTGATTTCTTGGATGTTGTGGGTGAGAGATTTTTTAGCCTTCTCATTTTCTTTGGATGTTGTACTGATTTCTTCCATTGAATCTTCCATGCCTGAGATCCTGTCTTCCATCTCTTGCATCCTATTGTTGATACTCGCATCTGTAGTTCCTGTTCTCGTCCCTTGGTTCTCCACTTCCTCTTTTAACTCTGTGTTTTCTTTATTGTTTCTATTTCTATTTTCATGTCTTGTATGGTATTGTTTGTTTTGTACATTTCCTTCTCCAGCTTACTTGTTTTTGTCTGAAAATCTTTCATTGCTTTGTCTTTTTCCTGTTCAAGTTCTGTCACCTTGGCTTGGAGTTCTTTAATGGTATTGTTCATTGTTTTGGCTTGTAAAATTGTGGCTTCTTTGAATACCTTCATAGATTTAAGTTCTTCTTGAAGGGACTCTATCACTTTCCATAATGCAGAATTGTCATCGTTTTCATGTGTTACTCTTGGTGTGAGGTCATCCAAATTGAATGAGCTAGGATAATTCTGCTTTGTTGGCGTCATATTTCCTTGATTTCTATTTTTTCTTGGACCTTTGGCCATGTGTGTGTGTTTAGTTTAGCTGTCTGTTCTTGTCGTTTTCTGTGTTTGGATCCTCAGGGGTTGCTTTGGTGAAGGAGTCGAATTGCTTGTCTATCTGTCCTTGCTTACAGGGTGATCTCAGGGTCACTGTGGTTTTAATAGCCTGAATCGTTGTGAGCTGGTGCAGCCTATTCCCAGGTAGTGAGTAATGGTCTGGGATTGTTTCACTGCTCCCAGTTCAGACTTCTCTTTTTTGAACACTGAGTGATCAGCCTGTAATGGTTCTGATGGTATGGACCTGTTTGCCCAGGCACAGATTCTGTGGGCTTTGTTTGTCATCACGGAGGCTGACAGGGCCTGGCTCCACACCTAATATGTCTGGGTTTACCAGAATACAGCTATGAACCCCTGGCTTCTGGTTACCCACTAGGCTTCTCCACCACAGGCCTGGCCGCTTCCCTCTCTATCTGCTCTGCCTTGAGTGGGCGGAGCTTCGGCCCCTCCCGCTGTCACAGCCGGCCTCCTTCCCTAGCTGCTTTGCCGTGGGTGGGCGGAGCTTCGGCCCCTCCCGCCGACTGAGCCAGCCTCCCGCCCTAGCTGCTTTGCTGTGGGTGCGCCAGGCAACAGCCCCGCCAGCCTGTGCCCGCTTCCCTCCCCAACTGCTCTGCCCGCCCACCTCCCACTCTGGTTCAAGCAGCTGCGGATCACCTGCCGAGTGCCCTGTTTCTTCCTTGTTAAGACTTCAACTATTCTGCAAAGTTTCCTAAGTAGTTATAAGGTCTTCCTGAGGTGTGGGAAGCCCAGTAGGCTAGTGGGCGATCGCCATGTGGCCTTTGATTCTGCCTGCTGTGTGTTGGGATCGATCTTACCAGGCGCCTCTCCAAATGGGAGTTCCCGAATCCCGGATTTAGTGGCTTCCGTGTCTGCGAGAGATGGGGGGAGAGCCTTGCCCTGGGACTTTTAACAGTCCCTTGGGAGCTGTGCGTGTTCCTGGATGGGCCAGACCCTCCGGTTTTTGCACGGTGTCCCACAACTTTGTGTTTTCTATGGCTCTTCTCTCCCACATTCAAAATGTGTCCATGCAGTTCGCCGCCATCTTGGCCCCCCTCTATTTCCCATTATTTTGGTATAGCTGGTTGTCTTGTGTTTCTTTTTGTTTAGTTGCTGTGGAGATTTCTATTTCCTTTGTTTTCTTGGGTGTAGTTATCTTCTCTGTGTTGGAATTTTCCTTCTAGGATCTTCTGTAGGGCTGGGTTTGTGGGGAGATATTGTTTGAATTTGATTTTGTCTTGGAATACTTTGTTTTCTCCATCTATGTTGATAGAGAGTTTTGCTGGGTATAGTAGTCTGGCTGGGCACCTATGTTCTCTCGGGGCTTGTATGTCATCTGCCCAGGCCCTCTGCTTTTAAAGTTTCTGAGGAGAAATCAGGTGTGATTCTGATGGGTCTGCCATTGTATGTGACTTGGCCTTTTTCTCTTACAGCTATTAATATCCTTTCTTTGTTCTCTACATTTGGAGTTTCTATTATTATGTGGCAAGAGGAGTTTCTTTTCTGATTTAATCTGTTTGGTGCTCTGTAAGCCTTTTGAATTTTTACTGGCATCTCTTTCTTTAGGTTTGGGAAGTTTTCTTCTATGATTTTGTTGAAGATATGTCCTGGACCATGAAGTCGGGAGTCTTCTCTTTCCTCTATGCCTATAATTCTTAGGTTCCATCTTTTCATTGAGTCCTTGGTTTCTTGGATATTGTGGGTGAGAGATTTTTTAGCTTTCTCATTTTCTTTGGATGTTGTATTGATTTCTTACATTGAATCTTCCATGCCTGAGATCCTGTCTCCCATCTCTTGAATCCTATTTTTGGTACTCAAATCCATAGTTCCTCTTCTCTTCCCTTGATTCTCCATTTCCATTTTTAACTCTGACTGTGTTTTCTTTATTGTTTCCATTTCCATTTTCATTTCTTGAGTGATGTTATTTGTTTTGTACATTTCCTGCTCCTGTTTGCTTGTCTTTGCCTGGAAGTCTTCCATTGCCGTCTCTTTTTCTTGTTCAAGTTGACTCACCTTGTTCTGAAGTTCTCTAATGGTGTTTTCCATCACTTTCGTATGTGCAATTGTGGCTTCTTTGAATTCCTTCATAGATTTAAGTTCTTCTCGAAGGGACTCTATCACTTTCCATAATGTAGAATTGTCATCGTTTTCATGTGTTTCATCCGTGGTGATGTGGTTCAGGCTGGATGGAATAGCATTGGTTTCTTTTATTGGAATCATTTCACTCTGTTTTTTTTTTTTTTTTTTGGTCTGGAGCCTCTGGCCATGTGGAATTTTTTAGCTGTCTTATGGACTTGGGTCCAAAGGGGGCGCTTTGGTGTAGGAGTCGAGTTGCCTTACCCCTATAAGGTGAGTCATTCAGCCCCGCCTCCTAGGTGGAGATCTAACTAATCCAGTGGGTGGAGCTGTGTACAAGTAAGCTCTGGTTCCCCGCTGGAAGGGCCAGTACTAGCACAAAAGTCCAATATACAACAGTTTCAAATACCTTGCAGTTTGCCTAGGGTTGGCTCCTGTGGTGGATAAATCTGCCTTCATCCCCAATAGCCTTGCCGCTCCCATGGCCTGGAAACTGGCCAGTGACGTCACCATAGTGGGTTGCAATCTGCAGTCTGAAGGCACTTTGCAGCTGAGCTGCGCTCACTTCCAAGGGTCGCAACCTTTCGCCAGATAGTTGGATCGTCTGTGCAAGACCTGGGAGTGTCCAGCAGGGTGGGGATTATCTCTGCCTGGGATCTGAATCTGCCCACTGGGTATTAGATTGGAACTCACTCAGCGTGTCTCTCCTGGTGGGGGATGGTGGGGATCCCGATTCCTGGATTCAGCGGCTTCCTTGTGTGTCCGAGAGTGGGAGGGAGCATCCTGCCCAGGGATCCTCAGTGTTCCCTGGGTAGTTTAGTGAGATCTAGAGAGTTTGAGCTGTTTGTACAGCGTCCTGCAACACTCTCCGTCCTGTGACTGTTAACCCTGAAATCAAAATAAGTCATGCAGGCTGACCCCATCTTGGATCCCCTCGCTTTTTTTTTTTTTTTTAATGTGTCTAAGGCTGGCCTGGAACTTGGCATGTAGCCCAGGCTGCTTTGGAATTCAACCTTAGCCTTCTGAGTGCTAGGATTACCGGTTTGTATCCATATGTCTGGCTAGATCAAGCTCTTTAAATTTTTCATGTTTATTTATGTATTGATTTACATATGTGTGTATACATGTGCCATGGTGCATGTGTGGAGGTCAGAGGGGAACTTGCAGGAGGAGATTCTTTTTTCCCTACCATGTAGGTTCTGGTTGGATCAAACTCAGGTTGTCTGGCTTATCAGCAATTGCCTTTACTTTCTGAGCCATCTTTTTGACCCAGATTAAGCTCTTGATATATATTACTGATAATGCTAATAATCAGATTGCTATAGAATTATCAAGCTTTCAAGAAAACTGGAGATGAGCTGGAGAGATGGCTTAGTGGTGAAAGGAACTTGCTGCTCTTGTAGTGCAAAGTTTGGTTCCCAGCACCCACATGGCAATTCTCAAGCATCTTTAACCACAGTTCCAGAGGATCCTGTTCCATCTGGCCTCTGTGGGCACTGGACATGCACATAGTGCACATAAATACATGAAAGCAATACACTCATATACATAATAAACAAACAAGCAAATAAATAAATAAATCTTAATAAAAGAAAGGTAGGGAACAATTCAGTGTTTCTCAAAGTTCAGCATGTACCAAAACCACCAGTAAGGAAGGACAAAAAAAGGTAGGATGAGGGCTTGTTATATCACAGGTTTCTGGGTGGAACCTGTAGTTTATGACGTGGTGAGTCTTGAGTGGAACTTGAGAATTTGCATTGTTAGTAAGGGATGCTCGTGCTGTTGGGTGGGCATCAGGCTATTCTAGGAGTGACTGGTCAATGTCCTATACTCAGGTTTAACAGCAGGGATTAACATCCCACTTTGTAATGTGGCATCCTGATAGTCATTACCTTGGCATTGAAATGACTTCCTCAGAGCTGCTGCTGACTTCAGAGGATAAAATAACTCTGTTTGCACTGGAATTTTTCAAATGCGATTAATAGGATGCCTAACACCTGAATCAGGACATTTATTTCATGAATTCCTCTAGGTAATTGCTTTTATGGAATAATTCCTGGTGGTACTTTCTCTTTTTCAGTGCTCCTGGGGATAGCTGAGATAAAGACAAGTGTTTTGCCATAAAGTTTAATTAAGAAGGTTAATTAAGAGAAAATACCATGTAGCATATATCAAACTTTAATGTAGTTTGCAAATGGAGGTCATGAGCACTCCTGAATCACCTGAGACTGTGTAGCCCATTCTGCATGATATCTACAGATGTTGCAGTGCTATGGCTTTACTGGCTGTCCCTGAGACACAGGGAGTAAGTGGCTTGCCTCTGTGTTTATCCTCCAGGGGAAATGGGCTTTCTATCACCCAATGCTTGCTCCACACTGGCCTTCTTCCCCAGGAGTCAGCAGCTGTCTTTATTTTCCCTTAGTTTCACCATTGTGTGCCTTGAATGCTGAGGTAGAAAAATCCAGTATACCTTTACTCAGTGGCGACACCCTCTGTGGATGCAAGGCAAGCCTGACACTTGTCAAAGCTGTTGTCATGACTGTCCCCAGAGACACGCAGGTGGGCCTTGCAATCCCGTACCATTGCTCATCACTGTATTATGGAGCTCTCATCTTGCTCTGCCAGTAGCTGGGGAAGAGATTCTTTGCTGGGGATGTCATCCTACCTTTTTTTGTCCTTCCTTACTGGTGGAGGTTTTTTATCATTTCTCCATGGAATGAGCTATTGTCTCTTACCAGTCTCTCTGAAGGACCTCACACTGTACATATTCTTCCTCCTCCTCCTCCTGCTCCTCCTCCTCCTCCTCTTCTTCCTTCTCCTTTAAAATGTTTATTCACTACATCAAGCCACATCTCCATCATAGTGCCCCCTCCACCCCTCCCAGTCCTGCCCTCCCACCCTCTACCCCCTATCCCTTCCAACCCACTCCTCTAGAGTGGGGCGTCCCCACACATCAGTCCTCGAGCCCAGTTCAGCAGTCACATGAGAGCCAAGAGCCTCCTCATATACTGGGGGCCTACATGGCAGCACCAATAGGGAAAAGTGTCTCATCAACAAAATCTATGTTCCTGTTCCTTTTGGTGTGTTGGTTGTACAATAGTTATCCTGTACTATATGGCTAAAATCCAATTATAAGTGAATAGATGCCATGTGCACTTTTCTGAGTCTGGGTTAGTTCACTCAGGATGGGCTTTTCTAGTTCCATCCATTTGGCTGCAAATTGCATGATTTCGTTGTTTCTGATGGTTGAGTACTATTCCATTGTGTAGATGTACCAGTTTTGTTTTAATCCATTCATCGGTTGAGGGACATCTGGGTTGTTTCCAGTTTCTAGCTACTACAAATAAGGCTGCTATGAACAGAGATGAGGAAATGTCCTTGTGGTTTGGTGAGGAATCATTTGGATGTATACCCAGAAGTGGTATGGCTGGATCTTCAGGTAGAGCTATTCCAAGTTTTCTAGTGCTTGTCTAACATGTAAAAGATTGAAATTAGACCCATACTTATCACCTTGTACAAAACTTAAATCCAAGTGGATCAAAGACCTTAATATAAAACCAGACACACTAAGTCTGATAGAAGCGTAAGTGGGGAAAAGTCTCGAATTCATTGGCACAGGTGACAACTTCCTGAACAGAACAGCAACAGCTCAGGCTTTAAGACCAACAATGAATAAATGGGGCCTCATGAAACTGAAAAACTTCTGTAAGGCAAAAGACACTGTCATTAGAACAAAACAGCAACCTACAGATTGGGAAAAGATTTTTACCAATCAGACAGAAGGCTAATATCCAAAATTTATAAAGAACTCAAGAAATTAAATACCAAGAAATCAAATAATCCAATCAAAAAATGGGAAACAGCTAAACTGAGAATTCACAAAAGAGGAATCTTTAACGGCCGAGAGACACTTGAAGAAATGCTCAACATCCTTAATCATTAGAGAAAGCAACTCAAGATGACTCTGAGATTCCATCTCACACCTGTCAGAATGGCTAAGATCAAAAATTCTAATGACAGCATGTAGAGAGCTGTGATGTGCCGCGCCCTAAAGATGGCGCCGGTTTCCGCCTTCCACCAGCCTGATGGTGAGCGCTCTCGATGATAAACAAGTCCATATTTGGCTAAGACCGCTGATCTGGCTTGCTTCCGCATACATGGGCCTCTAAGATAGCACCACTTGGCTTTACTTGATTGGCTGTTCATTTAGTATTTAGCCTGTGGGTTGGGTCTGCCCAGGCATTCGGAAGACTGTTTTCAAGGGACCTGAATAAACTGCTGGAGAAGAGCTTTTGTGAGTTGCGTCATCCTTGCTGGTCGAGGGGGACGAGACAAGTGGTGGCCCGTACGGGGACCCAAAAAAGACTCAGAACTCCTGCAGTCAGGGGCAGCGCTGGTAAGTTCCTGGGATAAATTAGGACAATAAAGTTTCACGGAGATAGCGAACACAAGGTAAAGTTTCGCGGAGATAGCGAACAAAAGGTAAAGTTTCGCGGGGAAGCTGCGAACCGAAAGTAAATTTTTAATCATTGGATTGTCTGAGTCACATCCAATTTTTCTGGCTCTTCAGGAGCTACTTTTAGCTAGGAATTTGAAAATTAAGAAGTCTACCCTAGAGAGATTTTTGAATGAATGTGATTCCGTGGCTCTGTGGTTTGCGGTGTCCGGGAATCTTACGGTATCCTGCTGGGACAAATTAGGCAGGGACTTGGATTTTGCCTGGGAACAAGGTACTCTAAAGCATGGAGTAAGACCAATTTGGAAAATGGTGAGGAGTTGTTTAGAAGATCAGAGATGCTGTAACGCGATCAAGGAGGGAGAATCAGCCTTGGAACTGCTGCAAGGAGAAAGATCTGAGCAAGTAGACAGTGAAAAGGAAAGTAACAAAGGCGAAAGATTTGAGCAGGCAGACAGTGAAAAGGGAGACAAAAAAGAAGGTTCCTCTCTATCCCGATCTTAGAGATTTTAGAGATTTTGAGGACTCAGAGGGCACGGATTCTGAAGGGGAGCTACACGCTCTAATAGAACAGTTGGAGAGGACTGTTATTAGAAAAAGGGAAAAGAAAAGGGTAAAAGAGAAAGACACGTTGGCGGCAGTTGGTGTAAGTGAAGCCGTTGCCGCAGTGCCTTCAGCCACGTTGGCGGCGGTCGGTGTAAGTAAAGCCGTTGCCGCGGCGCCTTCAACTCCTCCTCCATATCCAGAAGCCATTCAGATAGATCAGCCTGTTCAGTCCCTGAAAGTAGGGATATCTTTCTGCCCGGGGATGTGGACACAAGTAAGAACAGAATTACAGTTTGCCTATCCGGTATACCAAGACCCACAAGGGAACAGGTACGAGGAACCGCTTGATTTTAAGGTAGTTAAATCCCTTGCAGAGTCGGTTCGTACCTATGGTACTACCGCTTCTTTTACAATGGCTCAAGTGGAAGCATTAAGCAGGCATTGCATGACTCCTAGTGACTGGATGAGCTTGGCACGTGCCTGCCTGTCCTCTGGGCAGTATTTAGATTGGAAGGCTTTCTTGATTGAGTTTGTTAATGAACAAGCTGCTGCTAATCGTGCAGCAGGAAACCCAGCCTGGGATGTGGACATGCTTCTTGGGCAAGGTCGATATGCTCAACAACAAACTGGGTATCCGGCTCAGGTGTTTGAGCAAATCAATTTAATCACAACCAGAGCTTGGAAATCATTGCCTAACAAAGGGGAAGTGAATGGCAATCTAACCAAGGTTATTCAGGATCCCCTGGAGCCTTTCTCAGACTTCGTGGCTATAATGGTTAAAGCAGCTGGAAGGGTATTTGGAGACCCTGATTTGGCAATGCCCTTAATTAAACAACTTGTGTATGAGCAATGTACAAAGGAGTGTGAAGCAGCTATCACCCCTTATAAGAACAAGGGGTTGGAAGCCTGGATGCCTCAGTGTAGACTGCCGCTACCTTGAATAATTTGTCAGCCAATGTAGCCACGGCCTTGGATGTATTGTGGCAGGTGGCCCAGATTGGCTGTGAGTGGAAAATGACTGGTTTGTGTGTGACCTCTGTGCCATATCAAAATTATACTGTAGCTGCAAATTTGTCTAAGCAACTCTCTCAGTATCTTACAGGAAATTGGTCTGGTGAGTTTGATAAGCTGATGCAGAATCTGAGAATTGCCATCGTGCATGTGAATTCCACCCGGGTTGATGTTTCTGTTGCTGAAGGACTGTCAACATGGATCCTCCGAGCCATGAATCATCTGAAGGAATGGGCGGGAATGGGTGCCCTAGGAGGCATGCTCTTCCTAGTCAGTTTCATTGCCCTATGGTGTATCTGTAAGATGAGGATTTCACAGAGGAGAAGTAATGCCATGTTGGTACAAGCCTTTGCTGCCTTGGAGGCTAGACAGCCACAAGCTTGGTTGGCTGTCCTAAAGGACTAAGCTATCATCACTCTCAGGATGCGAGGCTAAGCACTGCACTTGGGGTCAGCTTCTAGCGACTTCAAGAAGGGCATGTTTGATTGCATATGGGTTGGTATCCTAGTTTCCCTTCTCTGAGAAAAAGATACCAGATGGGTATGGCACCAGCCTGGTTGGCTACTGGGCGTGGGGTCATTACAATGTCCTTTACATACATTATCAAAGATCAGATGCTTGATATATCTACTAGGGATCCTCAACAGACTGCCACCAATCCTTTTGATTTATGGCTTTTGTGTGGAGCAAATGGTAGCTATATGGATTTGGGACCTATACTTATGCTTGGAGGAGGAGTTTATCAAAGAGGTAATTTTTCCCTAGGGTCCGCTACCAAATTGGATTTTTCTAGCGGTAGTGGCTCTGGTACTTGGAATTCTTTGTTTCATTCTTACCGCAACAAGAACTCTTTAGCCTCGCCAGTGTGTCTCTGGCCTCCTTTTCTGTGGATTGTAAGTAATGGGAGTGCATCCTTAGGTGAAGAAAAGTTAGTATGCACTCCGGGCACATGTTTTTATGCCCTATGCTGGAATGCCACAGCCTTTCCTGTGGCTGTGGTGACTAGAATGCCTCGATATGTACCAGTTCCTGTAGAAGTTCCTAATACCATGATGCTATTCAGGTTTAAAAGAGATTTTGGCATCACTGCAGCTATTGTTACTGCCATCACTGTTGCTGCTGTGGGAGCTACTGCCTCAGCTATTGCCTTGTCTAGTTCTATACAGACTGCCAATGCCCTGAATAACATCTCAGCCACTGTGGCACAGGCATTGGATACTCAGACCTCTATGAATTCTCATCTCAAAGGAGGTCTTATGATAGTTAATCAACGCATAGATTTAATAAAAGAACAGATTGATTCTCTTTGGCAACTAGCACAATTGGGGTGTGAGTGGAAAATGCAAGGTTTGTGTGTTACTTCCGTGAAGTATCAAAATTTTACAAAGGCTGCTAATCTGTCTAGACAATTGTCAAAGTTCCTCTTGCAGTATTGGTCGGCTGAGTTTGAAAATTTGATGAGAGAGCTGAGAGCGACAATCGTCCACATCAATTCCACTCGGGTGGATCTGAGCCTGGCTACTGGTTTGACTTCCTGGATACAGATGGCTATGGATCATCTTAAGGAGTGGGCGGGCATAGGCTCTTTGGCGATACTGATGATACTAGCCTGTCTGGTTTGCCTATGGTGCATCTACAAAATGAGAGCCACACAAAAGCGTAATGCAGCCATGATTATACAAGCCCTTGTCGCCATTGAGGCGGGCCAGTCCCCTCAGGCATGGCTCACCGCCGTGAAGCCTTAAATCTTCACTGAGCATAGTCCCTGCCCACTGAGGTATTCATTCCACGGATATTAGGGTCTGGCAAGTCAGTGACGGAGTTGATGGGTAAGTCTCGGCCACCTAAGACAGGGCAGTCCCGAGTGGGGAGGCTGACCCAGAGACGGGTAAGAGTTTGAGCACCGCCCTCCTACAGGCTCAGGCCCACCGTGAGATCCCCAGATAGAGGGATTACGAAGCCTTTCCAGGGACTTTTACCAACTTTAGAAAAAATAAAAAAGGGGGAACTGTAGAGAGCTGCGATGTGCCGCGCCCTAAAGATGGCGCCGGTTTCCGCCTTCCACCAGCCCGACGGTGAGCGCTCTCGATGATAAACAAGTCCATATTTGGCTAAGACCGCTGATCTGGCTTGCTTCCGCATACGTGGGCCTCTAAGATAGCACCACTTGGCTTTACTTGATTGGCTGTTCATTTAGTATTTAGCCTGTGGGTTGGGTCTGCCCGGGCATTCGGAAGACTGTTTTCAAGGGACCTGAATAAACTGCTGGAGAAGAGCTTTTGTGAGTTGCGTCATCCTTGCTGGTCGAGGGGGACGCGACAACAGCACATGCTGGTGAGGTTGTGAATAAAAGTGAAGACTCCTCCATTGCTGGTGGGAGTGCAAACTTGTACAACCATATTCCTTCTTGTAGCTCTGTTATATAAAAGACATCATTGAGGAGATATGAGGACAAGGCATGAGCATCTCTTTTGGTACTATTCAACTTCATATTTAAAATTGCAGCAGATAGTCAGTGGAAGGTCAGAGACCATAATTTTCAAATGTGTCGAATGGCTCTGACTTGCAAAGTATTGAGAGGGAAGGAAGAATCTAATGGGCCTGTGAATATAAGGGTTCCTTATTCACTTCAGGCCACTCTTCATTTTTTTTGATTGTTAGTTTCACAACGTTTACAAAGAAGATCATATGAAAATGGAAAATACTGCATAATTTGTGGTGCCAAGTACAGAAAGAAATTGTGGGTCCTTATTAAGAAATTATTCAGAATTTAAAAATTGAATCATTTATAAATTGAACTTCAGAGCATGGGCTTCATGTGATAACCCATGAAGCCATTCCTGGGTGGCCTGATAGCCCATGGTCATTTGTGTCATTGATTCTTGGTCAGTGACTTAGAATAACTTCACTCTTCAAATTTTGTGTGACAGTCAAATCAGATCTTTTTACTCCTCTATTTCTCATTTACAGATTTCTCATTTGTACTGTTTTGGTTGTTATTTTAGGGTCTGTGGGCCAGTATGCCTTTTGTAGAATTGTAATCATTCTCTAAACTCAATGTGATTGGCTGGAAATTATTTCTTAGGAGCTAATACTGTATAAAGAATTGTCTTCAGACAGCAATTTGCTTAGACTGACCGTTATGTACCTAATGCATGTAAAAGGATTTCAAATTTAGTTTTGGTCTGAACTTTTGATCACTCAGGAGGAAACTAAGACCAGGCTAGAAGAATTGGCCATTACTTATACAGCCTATGATCTCGATATGCCCTTGGACTACTGTGCTTGGGTATTTACTGTGCAGTCTGTGAGTCAACAGAGTAGAGCCAGGATTCTTATCTGGAAAATAAAAAGCAATTAACAAATGGGGTTAGGTCTTCTTTCGCAAGGCACCAGACACATTCTGGAAGCTGAAGGACAACCTATGGTGAGGTGAATGACAGCTTGCAAGCATCCTCTTGCTCTTACAGTGTTGAAGAGGACACCTGTCAATCTCAATGGTGTCCTGAGGCTGAGCAGTAGAGAGATAAACACAGACTGTGGATTCAGAGGTTGGCACTGTGGTTAAGGACTCCCACTATCCAGTTATTCAAGAGGAAAACAATGTCATACACTTTACATAATGTTAAAGTTAATCACAAATGGTACCAGAGGCACTACACATTGATTGTTATCCCATCATCCATCCTCTTTTTAAAAACCAGTCCACACAAAATATACATGTTGTGTAATTTTACCGAAAATTTGAAATAAGTTGTATAGGGCACAGCCATAGCTTAGTGGTAGAGTACTTGCCTAGAATGACCCTGGGATCAATCATAGTGCCATGAAAACTGAACAACTAACCCTAAACAAAACAATCAGCTCACAAGATTCACACAATGGGTACAAGAGGGCTGGGGAGACGACTCAGTCGTTACAGTGCCTGCTTCACAAGCACAAGCTCTGGCCATCAGAGGTCCAGACCTCATGGAAAATGCTGTGTGAGTATGGGGGCCCCTGCAATTCCAGCCTCAAAAGGCAGAGGGGAGTGTTGGAAAAAGAATCATAAGGCCCTAAGTGTTAGGGAGTTTAAGAACATAGTTAGTCTCTGGCCAGTATTTGAAAGAAAAAGATGGAAGAGTAGAAGAAAAGATTAAATTTTTTCTGAGTCTGGACTCAGGATGCTGGTAGGGACTGGCTTATGGACAGGAATTCTGGAAAGAAACCCACCTTCCTGAGAGTGGTCCCTTTTTTTTTTCTTTTTACTTTTTATTTATTTTCTTTCTTTTTTTTTATTAAATACTTTATTTTTTTTTCTTCAAGTTACATCTCAGTCAAAAACCCTTCCCTATTCCCCCTTCCTGTCCTACCCTTCCACCCTCTTCCCCCCAACAGCTTCCCCTTTCAGTCCAACAAATGGTTCCTTCTCTTATAACAGTAAATACTATACAAAACAGCAGAAATAAATATGCCACATTTATGAGAGTTAAATGGCCCAGTATACCTTCCCAATGTCCAGTTCATACATATTTGGCCCTTGACTTTAACATTCTACCATCTAACCATCTCCATGAGTTTAAAGTTCTATAACTGACTTAGCTTTCATACTAACTTCCATCACTATCAAGCCTATCTCTTGGCATGAAAATACTCCTTGCTTCAACCGCAGACAGACTGCTGTCCAAAAAAGACAAAACTTGGTAGCAGGGAAGTCGACAGCCTAGCGCTGCCAAGACAGGGTAGGTAAGTCCTTCATAATCCCTGCTCTACAATAAATGTCTGTCAGAGAAACAGGACCAAAAGGCTGAAGACTGATGCTGGAATGTATGGAGAGAAAATGGGAACTGTCCAGGCAGTCACTGGTTTGTCATTTCTTAGTATTGGAAGCTGCAGGCCCTGCACTTCCTATATAATCAGATATATTTATCCCTCTCAGGTCTCTGAGGTGGTTGAAGAATAGACAACTAGAGTCTCATAGTTAAATTTTGAGTTGTTTAGGAATCAAGAGGGCTTTCTAGATCTGAGAGTGGTCCCTTAACTAGGTCCTGTTGACATGAATTAACTCTGAAAAGAGGAGATAGGGTGTGTCTCCATCTAGAAGTAGATTCCAGTTTTTATCATAACCCCTTTCAGCAGTTTCTACACAACCCTAACAACATAGCTGTATTATTCAGGGTTCTCTAGAGTAACAGAAGTCATAAAATGAATCTCTCTACATATATAGGAAGAGGATTTATTCGGATGGCTTACAGTCTGTGGCCAGCTAATCTAACAAGAACTGGCTTTCAAGGAAAATTCCAAGAATCCAGTAGATGTTCTGTCAACTGGGCTGGATGTCTCAGCTGGCCTTCAGTATGTACTGGAATCCTGAAGAAGTAGGCTCTAATGACAGTGAAGGAATGGACTTGTCATCAAGGTGAGAGCAAGCAGACAAAGAGCAAAAGGTTCTTTCTTCTAGGTCCTTATAGAGGCTTCCAGCAGAAGGTGTGGTCCAGATTAAATATCTGGACTAAAGGCATGTCTTTTCCCAGTTCAAAAAAATTTGCATCAAAGGTGGGTCTTTCTACCTCAAAGATCCAGGTTAGAAATGTATCTTCATAATTCAAATTAAGCAAAAATCCCTCACAGTTATGCCATCTATTTTTTGATTTTAGGTAATTCCAGATGAAGTCAAGTTGACAACAAAGAATAGTCATCAAAATAGCAAACAAAGCACATCACATCACTCAGTTTCTGGATGGACTGAGAGCTTCTAACGGTTTAGAGCAGGTACAAACTCCAGTTGAAAGCAGCACTGGGCCTTGCCTTTGTTTCTTAGCATGTGTGGGGTACAGACCTGAGGATGGAGGGGGCATCCCTTGCTTTGTCTAAGGGCTTCCCTGTTCACACACTGCACATTGCTTTAAAGAATGAACAGCAGCTTTAGCATTATTTTATCATCCAGACTGTGCCTGATTTAGTGATGGTTTGCCTTAATGAAGGCAAATATTTAATCCTCAGTATTTTACTTGGTGCAAACCTGATACATACCTAGTAAAAATTACATTACAAAATCTCAAGTTTGATGTTTTCCCAGGCTGGTGTAATTCTCCTCTCTCTCTGTCTCTCTCTCTCTCTGTCTCTCTGTCTCTCTCTCTCTCCCTCTCTCTCTCTCTCACCCTCTCTCACCCCCTCTCACCTCTCCCATTCAGGATAGTGGTGGTATTTTTGAAGGGTCCCACATATTTATGTAAGCATTCTCTTACTGTACTGTTTTCCCTGGCCCAGCACAATACTCTTTTATGATTCTGCACTGTGGCAATGAGCTAGGGCTTAACAGCTGGGCAGTTGAGTGGAAATAACCCAGGACTCGGCAGGAGACTATGCTGCAAACACTTTTTAGACAAAGGGACTCAATATATCACAGGAGGAAACCTACATGTTGTGGTACTTTTCCTAGGAAGGTGTAAATAAATGCCTATTCACCCCAGATGGGGCACTAATGACATACCAAAGAAATGATTATCACTCAAGTCTAGTTTGGTGCACCATTACTAGCCGGCTTACTTACATGAGATTTGGTGACCCAAAGGCAGCTGCATTACCCAAAATCCTTCTTGAGTAGATGGTGACTCACGATAGCTACATTCCTAGAGCATCCTACTAGGATCCAGCTAACGACATCTTCTCTCCTCACCGATGGTTTACTGCTTATGTAATCCTCCAAGGGGCTTGCAAATCTTGAAACTTTTTGAGCCTTGTGAATTTCATTAGTCAGCTTATGAATCTTATAAGTGCCCCTTTTCCTGTCCAAAGGGAAGTTTTGAATCAGGAGGAAAGGGCTGTAGTATATCCCTGCCTCATTATAAAATGGAGGTTTTGTGTTGGATGGTTTTGCTTGACCAGGGACTAACGCAGGCAGGTATCTCGATGGCTTCTAAGGTAGACTAGGCTGAGTACGCTCAGTTCGGGAGAGACATTAATGCATTTTAGACTTCCCATGTTTTCAAGCATGGCAACCTCATCAGCACACCATTAGCATAGGAGAGCCTACAGGCACTTTCTTTTGCTGGCAACAGTTGTCTTGGTTAGTTTAGCAGGGCTCAGTGAGAAGATCTTCAAGTCATGTCCCCTGTCAGGAATTCCTGGTCTGCTGGATCTTCCAGTTCTGCTGCCATGACTGCACTAATTGTCAATTAGCCAAGGTAGAACTCCCCCGAGTCCCTGAAACTGCTACTTCTAAAGGTTTCTAATTTCCTCATCAATCTTATTCTCTCCATAACCAGCTCAACTTTGTGGCTGGGAAATCCCAGAATACCAGTTTCTTCCTGGAGATTGGACAAAGGAGAAAGGAGGCTTGGAAGAACTTTTGAGGATATTATCCTGCATCTTTACAATGTTTTGTTTTTGTTTTTTTTTGCTACCCATGTTATGTATGAGTACAATCCTTAGTGTTTCCCAGATCACTGCCTTTCTGAATGCCTTTCCTCTCTCTCGGATACCCAGGTTTCAATCTGAGAATGAAACATTCTCTCTTAGCCCAAGCAAAGCTGTGAACTATTTCCTCTAGTGATGTTCTTCTGGCATTGAATTCTCTTAGCACATCTTAAAAAGATATCCTTATTTCATGTTCATATTTGAAGAATGTTTTCACTAGGCACAGATTTCTTAGGGAAAAGTGTTTTCCTTTCAGTCTTTAAAATATAGTTCTTTGAATTCTGTTTGCTGGAGTTTCTTTTGCTAAATCCTTAATCCAGCCAGGCTTGGCTTTCTGTGTGTGATTAAGTTACTTTTCTCAGCCTGCTCTGAAGATTCTCCTTACTCTCTGCTTCTCAGCTGTCTGGCACTGAGGTGTTCGGACATGCAGTGCTATCCTGTCTTCTTTTCTTCTGAGTCAGGGTCTCACTGTACAGATTAGGCTGTCCTTGAAGTCTTAATCTTCCAGCCTCAGTCTCCTGAATACAGAGATTTCAGGGTATGTACCACGCCTAGCCATTTACTTCTCTTTTATTGCTCGCATTTCAGTATTGAAATTCCATGTCATTTACTTTTGTGGGCACAATTATTACAATCGTTTTACAGTCCTCACCTGATCACTGCCAAACTCAGTCGTCTCACCAGTAGACTCTATGGCTATCTTTTCCATTAGGTATGAGCCACGTATTTCTCTGTGTACTGGTCAGTTTTGAGCATTATCCTAGACATAGTTTATATTTCTTACAAACTTGTGACTCAATTGTGCTCCTGTTAGGAGACCTGTGTCAGGCAGTTTATGTATTTGGACTGGAACGGACAAATCTTTCTGGTGGCAACTGTTGCTACTTTGGTCCGGCATATCCTCCAGAGGCACAGCTCTTACAGGCTCACGCTGCTGGGAGGTGGTGGAACGCTTTTGAAGTAGGGCTTCCCTGAAGAAGACAGGTCCCTGGGGGCATTCCTTTGAAAGGCGTACTTTGCCTCTGTTCCTTCCTCTCTCTCTGCTTCCCTGTGGCTGTGAAGTAAGAAGCCTTACTCTTACTCATCCTCCATTGAAATGTTCTGCCTACAGTAGGTCCAGGAGAAACAGAGCAAGTTTGTATGGAACTGAATTTCTAGAACTATAGTTCAAAACAAACCCTTTTTCCATTAAGTTGATTTTGACATAGTGTGAGAAATTTAATTATTGCGGAAGGTCAGATACTGTTTTAGCAACTTTTTTACTTTGCTGTACAGCCTTGATTCTGTTTCGTGTAAGCTTTTATGCATAGCTATGATTTCGTTTCATGTAAACACTGTCATGGAAATTGACTGGGGTTCTTGGGAGAACTACATCAATCTGTTTTGAGTGCAGCACCCTCCCACCTAGTGATCCTGCTCCTTTATAGTAGGTCACAACTCTTAAAGACTTCACCACTTCCCCTCATCACAACACAGAGAAGTTAGTACCCAGTTATGAACGTAAAGGGAGACACGATGACTGCATTGTACCCTAGAATGTTCTTCCTCTCTTGTTGTCTTTTTGTGTGTCTATCTTCCTTTCGTGTCTATGGTTGTCATGAACACTGACCAGGAATAAGTGAGTTCCTTTCAAAGTGTAGTGATCTCATCTTGCTCCACTATCTTGTGCCTCAAAATAAAAGCTATTTAAGTTGAAATGTGTCCCTGGCAGGGCTGAGTTCTTATAGTTCTTCCCTCAAGTATCGTGTCATCTTTACTGTCTTTGGTCATTATTTTATTTCATTTTCCCCATGCTTAACAGGGGCAGGAAGATCAGGTCAGGAGGACTTTGCTTTGCCTTTTTGGAGATTGATACTAATATTATTTTGATAAAAAGTGGGAAGATCACAGCCTTTCAGAACATAGAGGATTTAGGATCTCAATCCAGCTATGGATTTACACATTACACATGTGTGGTAAATGTTTGGGTGACTAAATAGATTAAAACACTGGACTGATTACTTTTCCACTGACATAGACTCTTTGAGTCAAGTAGATACACGCATTGTCTAATTTAGTCATCTCTTAACACAGTTTATGGGCCAGAAAGCAGGAAGTGATGGTTTCTTAGTACACTGCATGGTTTCTGCTTGATGGAGTCTTGGCTTGCTTAAACTAATATTTCTTGCAAATTCATGCCATTGTTTCTCAGCAGCACAAATCAATAAACCAGAAGAGACATCTACCGTCAGCTCCGGGACAACAAAATAAACATTTTGTTTGTCATTGTTTCCAAGAAATGGACTTCAACTGCCAGTTAGATTGCTTGAGTAAATAAGATTGCTTAGCTTCTAGTAAAATAATGGAACAAGTGCTTTGTAGAAAAAGAACCACTCTCATTTAGGTGTTGCAAAGAACATGAAATATGAACAATAAAAAGTCTATAATTATGAAAAACTAATTTGATTGTCTTTTCTGTAAATAATTCAATTACTGAAGTAGTAGTCCAAGGAAGTAGAACAGATGTTTCATCTAGTGTCTCATAAAATATTTTGCTTAGCTACATACAATTGAATTAAAAGTGACTTTATGGATGACATTTCAGGAGCCTCAGGGCTATGTGATAGGACCCCAGATTAGCCAGAAGATACATTTGCTCCATACTATAGAACTGAAGTGGAGAAACCTCACAGAAAATTGGAGAAATGAATCAGTAACAAAGAGTTGGAAAGCATACATTGCTTATGGGACATCTAGAATAGAAGAATATAACTAATATCTTAATGTTTGCTCACTATAGTGTCTACTCCACATAGTATGTAATGAACAGACACCAAAGAAACAGGCACAGAGGCTATGGTGGCTTTACAATATGTTCACAAATTCTTACTTAGTCTTCTTTAAGACTGGGTAAAATGAGTTCCATTTTCCCCTCCCATGAATGAAAATGGACTCGTGACTTACTTCTGAGCAAGGAAATGGCAGGATTTCCAATGAGTAACTTCCAAGACCATGCCAGTACTCTAGCTTGAATTTCTCAGTTAAGGCAAGCCAAAAGCCATGATGATGTTGGAACTGTGAAGGAACCCTGTGGAGAGGTTCAGGTATAAACAGTGAAGCCTGCTGTGGCAGCTCAAGCCATTCACTGCTGTACTAGCCCCAACTCACCTTTAGATAACTGGGAAAAACTTGACCTGATTCTCAGAAGAGACCCTAGGCTAGAATTGCCTAATAAAGCACTCTCAAATTCCCAGTTCACATAACCTGTGAGACAGTATTTATCATTGTTTTTGAGCTATGGCACTTAAAGAAATTTATTATGTAGTAAGAGGAGTCATATAAGTCCAGTTCTGTGAATTCATACTTGGAAATGGCATGGAAGCTTACCTTGGGTTAGTTATGTTTAATTAAATTAAATAGCTAGTATTTTAAGAGTGAGAGAATGATTTCCTCAGATGAGGACAGACATCCTCCTTGTAGCACAGAAGTTTTTGCTTTTTTTGAGAAAAGTTCTTGCTGGATACCCCAGGCCAGCATTTGTGATCTTCCTTTGAGGTTGACAGTATAGGCATTGTGCTGGTTAGGTTTTTGTCAACTTCACACAAGCTATAGTTATCTGGAAAGAGAGAGGCTCAACTAAAGAATTGCTTCCATCACATTAGCCTGTACGCAAGTCTGTGAGAGTTTTTCTGGATTCAGTGATTTATGTATGAGGGCCCAGCCCACTGTAGGAGGTAATACTCCTGGCCCGGTGGTACTGGGTGGTATAAGAAAGCAAGATGAACTTGCCAGGGAGAACAAGTCAGTCTACAGTATTCCTCATGGTCTCTGTTTCTGTTCCTGTGCTGAGGTTCTGTTCTTGCTTTTAGTTTCTGCTCCGATGTCTCTCAGTGATGTAAGTAAGCTGTAATGTGAAATAAACAGTTTCTTCCCTAAGTTGTTTCTGGTCATGGTGTTTTATCACCATTTTGGGCTGGGGATGTAGCTAAGTGGTAGGGCATACTTATTATGCACAAAGCCATGAGTTTGTTCTGACACTTCAAAATACTGAATGGAAAGGTGAAGTCTGTCTGTCATTTGTACATTCTTGTAGGCCACATGAGTAGACAATGACATTGTCCAATATACACAAAATATGGCAGAATGGTGAAGAAGACAGACTTTACTTGGGCAAAGTATGACACACAGGCTGGGAAGGGTCTTTTTGTGGGTTTGTGAGGACAGAAAGAAAGAGAGAGAGAGAGAGAGAGAGAGAGAGAGAGAGAGAGAATGAATGAAAGGGTCAAAGAACCGAGGCATATTTATCCCAAAAGATGCATAAGAGCAGAATAGGATATGAGAGCTCAGAAAGATGGTTGAGCCAAAGATGATCATCTTTTCTACCTAAGTTTATGCTCAGGCCCTGGCATAGCCAGTTTAGCATGAAAATGTCAGTGTCCTCTGGCAGACTCTTAAGTGTCAAGTAGAAAGCTCACCTTATCATCTGTGTGTTAACAAAGGTTAGACTTAACTGAAGTACCTGGGTTACATGTGCATAAATTGCCATGAAGCACCACAGTGTCGCAGCTAATATCCAGCTGGATCTTGCTTCCTACAGAGCATCCCCATATAGTATACTGCCACATCTTGCAAGGCATGATGGTTACATCTCTGAGATTGTAAGAAATCTAGCAGTTGGGGTTTTAGTGCCAATACCAAACTTAGTAGAAAAATGATAAATTGAAAATACAGGAAAACAAATATCTGGACTCTTATTTATAGAGAGTCTACAACCTTGGATACCATGATTCAAATCTGTTATGTGATGGCATGCATGATATGGCACATACCATGTGAAAAAGGTATTTCTTTATTTTTTCCCTTTGAAACCTTTTATTAGGAAACAGGCAGTACATGCTTCTGGAACACAATCAGGTAGGCTGTCTGGCTTGTAAAAAATAAATTTACTTCTTATAGGTTGGGACCAGAGAAGTCCTAGGTCAAGATGATGGCAGGTCTGGTATTTGGACAGCAAAAGCTTCCTGGATTAGCAATGACACTTTTTCACTGTACCCTTACACAGGAAGGGGAGAGGGAATTCTCTTAGGGTATTGAATGAGGTCATGAATTCCATTCAAAAAGGCTCTGCCTTCATGACCTTGTAAGCACCAAAGACCACATCTCCCAATACCATCATCCTGGGCATCATGGTTGGATGGTTATCTGTGTCCTTCAGGTGTTTGTATAATTGGAGGCTTGGTTTCCAGAGGGACAAAACTGGGAACTACTGAGGAACATTTCAAAGGGTCATGACCCTTTTGGGGGTATCAAATGACCCTTTCATAACGGTTGCCTAAGATCAGTGGAAAACACAGATATTTATTTACATTATGATTCATAACAGTAACAAAATTATAGTTATGAAGTAGCAACAAAAATAGTTTTATGCTTGGGGTCATCACAACATGAGGAACTGTATTAAAGGGTCTCAGAATTAGGAAGGCCTTAGGGGTTGGAAGGAATGTGCCCTTGGAAGACAGTTCTAAGACTCCTTGAGTTTTCTGGAAAGGAGAAATGGTGGCCTCCTCTCGTTCTCTCTTCTTTCTTCCATAGAAGATTTCACCATTGCTGCCAGCACATACCATGCAGCCCTCATTGAACACTGCTTATGTAAGCCCTTTAGATTTTGAGCCGCCAAGATGTGAGCCAAATAAAACAATTTGTCTTCTTAAGTAGCTTGTTTCTGGCATTTTATTACAGTGATGGTACAATTTCAATATATGACTTTTAAAGAGCCCTTCATTCATTATATTATAGAGCTATCTTTAATTTATTTGTGTTTGCTCCTGTATTCTAGATTCTACAACATGCATGATGGACAATGTGTTTTACTTTTTAAATACACCATCTTCTCTTAAAAACCAAGGGGGATTTATCCAAGCTCTTTGGAAAGAAAACATCAGAACTTGTTGTAACTTTGCCAGTGGGCATGTACAGGCTGATAGATAAAGATCTGACATCTGGTTCCTTTAATACCCTTTGTGGTCTGTACCATGTATCTCCTCAAACTACTTTAAATTTACTTCAGACCACTTCAGACTTTTCAGGACCAGGACAAACTATGCAGCATTGATGGTTGCTCCTGTTAAATTGGTAGGACTGTGTTAGGGGAAGATAATATCAACTTCCTTAACATGATAAGGAAAATTAATTAAGGCAATGGGCCAATCATAGAAACTGATTTCTCTGCTGCAATATGTCCCTGGAGCTGTAGTTTCTGATATAATGAAAGTTTAAGGTGATGGAGTTTACAACCCCAGTGCTAAGCGCTTCTGTCTACCTCTCCTGCTATTGTGGACTTACACAGTTTTCCTGTGCTCTCACAGGATGATAAGAGAACCATTCTTCTCAGTGGTCTGTTTGTGGGAAGCCACTGTGAGACAGGCCAGGAAGACCCAGACAAGGGAGGCACAAAGGGCAGGATTGCAGCTTGAGGTTGCTGAATGCCTCACCTCAGGTGCCTGCCAGGATGTCTCAATCTCAGAGGCTTTGGAGAAGAAAGAGGCGAATGGGAAGCAGAGCAAATCTGTTAAATGCAAAGGTGTTTACTTTGCATCCTAGGCTGAGAAATGCCCAAATCCCACCAGGGAACAGAAGGGAACTTACAGACTCTTACGAGAGCAAAGCAAGAGAGTGAAGTGATTTTCAAAACTCTGCCTTGACCTTCTGGTTCAGCTGTTGTTTCCCCAAGGGCAAGATAGAGAGTTTATATTTTCTCCTTATACAGGAGTTCATTCTACGAGAGAGCCTACTCTGGCTCTGAGGACGAATATGCAGAGATAACGTGCATGTTTCCAATGTGAGGACAATTTTGGAAACCAGGGCATGTGGATTGGCAGTGGAGAGCATACTCTGGCAGTCTTGAGGCAATCTGTGCATCTGCTAGAACAGGCTCCTGCTTTGATGATGTAGAGCTGGTTGGTTGGCATGCATCAGAGATTGTGCACAGCAACCAAGAGTACATACTTGGGCTGGAGGCGTGAGCTTCAGTCCTGGCTCTGCTGCTTTACCTACATGATACAGATCTCTAGCAATTTTTTAATCTCTTTGTGATTATTTCTTCATCTTTGAAATTATAATAATATGTACTTCATAATTTGTTGAAAGGTTCAGATTGTCTCTGGTCTAGTGAAAAACAGGGGCATTTGTTACACTCCAGGAACTTGGAAATAGGTGTTATTATTCTTTTTTATATTGAGACCCTTCCCTTCTATAATCCTTCATCCATGAAGCAAAGCTGCATTCATGTTTTGTCCACCATGCTATGACCTAGTGCAGAATTCATAGTCAGACCTTAAGGATGCTGTAGTCATGGTTTCCCACATCACGGCAGCATCTACGGGAGGTCTGAGGAGCTATGTGCTCCTCTCTCCAAATCTAAAAATGTGAGACGCATGTGTGTAACCTTGGACTCTGCAGTTTTTCTCCGCAGGCTTCTATGATAAGTGAGAGCAGGCTCTTACCAACCATGCTGTGGTTTTCCATTAGAGCTGAAAACTTTATGGTCCAGTCTGTGTAGAGCATGGTTAACATTAGGATTAGGAGATATGGTGCCTTGATCAGAAGAGAGAAAAAGTCAAAGATTTAAAAACAGCAGTGAAGCTTAGCAGCTATCGAGACCCAGCCAAAGCACACAGCTGAGATGTGGGTTATTAAGCAAACTTTACTGATACCCCCAGGAGAAAATTGGAAAACAGAGCAACTGAGCCAGGGCCAAAAAAACAAAACAAAACAAAAACAAACAAACAAACAAACAAACAAACAAAAACCCCAAAAAACAAAAAAAAAAACTTTTGGTAAGACAAATTCTACATTATTTGGATAATTTATGCCTTGTGAACTTGGGAAACTTTAAATTTTCAATTTGGATGGAAAAGAGATGTAGTCAAAGGGCCACCCCACTTCATTGAAAGCATGGGGAATCTTCTGATGTGGAGCTTCAGTCAGCACTTGGTATCTTTAGAATTCTTAAAAACACTTTTCCATTTCCATTTTCCCTTTTTCTTTAGTTAGAACCCGAGATGTGTTTCAAGTATGACCTTAGCTTTTGTTAGTAGCTTTGAGCTCTTTGCAAAGAAAACATGGCTGAAAAGGGCCAAGAAGTAAGAAGTCATTATGGATTTGCAAATATTTCCTCAAAGGTCTAAGGGTTACTCAGACATGGGAAACTAGGAGAAAGAAAAAATTAAAAGAAAAAAGAATTGCTGAAAATAATAGCTATAAGAGAAAACAGAGATAAGCAGAAAAATTCAATGAAATGAGTCCATGGCAAGGGTCATGGGGTTACCAGAATCTTGTCCAGTAGAAAGACTTTGCTAGAGGAAGATGCATCTCAGAACATAAAAAGGACAGCTGTGATAAGACTATAAATGGATAACGCTGCGAATTTACTGTTCTCCAACAGCACGATTTTCAAAACCCACGCAAGGTCTGCACTATTAGCAATTCACAGCGACCCTTTACAAAGCCCAGGATATTGTATTCGGTTTGGGGCATTTTACTGCTAGGAAGATGAAGGCAAACAGAGATGAGCATTCAGAGTTTAAAAACATACACAGAAATATTTCAGGGTCTAGGGAGGGTTGGTTTTTCAAGGAAAAGTATGAATAAATAGAATAAATAATAGCTAAAGTCTAAAGAGAGGAAGGCAATTCAATACATGCCTAAAAGTAAACTGTAAAACCACAAAGTAGGAAGTGCTGCCTTATTTAAATTTCACCAATGTATTTAGTAATCAGGATTGTTCCTCAGTTTACACAATGGTATAGACTTTTATTTATTTATTGGTGTTTTCTATATATGAAGTCTTTGAAAGCGTGCGTACACACACACACACACACACACACACACACACACACACACACACATACACACACACACACACACACACACTCTTAGCCTAGTCCTTTCCTTTCCTTCTTCTGTTTTCTTTTAATGTTGTCACTGTTGATGTTTTGTTTTCCTCTACTGGCAACTGAGCCCAAGGCTTTGCCCATGCTATTAGACTTCTAGGTCAGTGAGCCATACCTCTGTCCTCATTTGAAAAATATTTGAAACTGTAGCTTCCACGGTATCTCTTAAGGGTTTCCCTTGCTTGGCTGAACCCGAGGCTGCCAGTTGCTGGTTTTTTTTTTTTTTTAAGCCAACTGCTGTAAAATCCACAGAGATGCCCAACATAGACTCACCTTTGTTGTGAGTTACTGAGGGGGCAATGGTGGAGGAGAGATTGTAGTTTGGTCTACACAGTTTAGGGGAACATGGACGTTCTAGTCAGTGATACTGAGGAAACTCAACAAGGGAAACAGAGCCACTCAGATAAATTATTTAACACACACACAAACAGATAAGAGGCTCAAAATATATAGATTTAATATTGTGGTAGCGTAGAGGAGACAATTTCCTTCCATTTCTGAGATATTACCTGGCTTGTAGCTTCACTACTTAATTTCAAGCTTTTCCATAGGATGTCTACAGAATAAAGGGTTATTCAATGGATAAATGCTAGTTCTTTTACAGACGGATCAATGCAAAGACAGGCTGCTGATTTCTGAGATAGTGGGATGTTTCTAACTTTATTTAAAAGGCTTTCTGGCTGTGTAAGCCATAGATTGCTTTGTGCCATGGTTGGGTAGTTATGTATGTCCCATCAATGAGAGCACTCAGGCAAGAAGTTAACCAAATGGTGTTTTGTGCTGCCAGCTGGCCTTCAAAATGTGGAAGCCCCATGTTTACTGGAAACTTGTATTTTTCAAGAAAATATAAAAATTGTCATCCTCTCTGTAAATAAGAGCCCACTGAATCAACACTTGTGAGCACAGACTAGAGCAAAACGATGTTTTCTTTGGCTCTGGTATAATAATTTTGTGGAGAGTATTTTTTTAAAGAAATTCTGGTTTTAAACTCAATAAAACATAAATACAAAGTGGATATTAATATAAGCCATCTCAACCAAGTAAAGGTGTTCCTGGAAGCAACAGCTATAGCTTGGTAACTGGAATTAAATGCTGACCAAGACAGAATTAGAAGGACGGTAACATCTCCATGTGACCAGCAGGGGTCACCCAGCCACCAGGAAACAAACAGGAGGCGTGGCGTTTTTTTAGGCAGGAAACAGCAGAAGTACACAGAACTCAACTCAGACCCCAGAAAATCGCGCTTCACTTCACACAATTTGTGTGCTCTTCGCTGAGTGAAAGCAGGAAATCCCAGCAAGCATCCGGGCCCAGCTTCCTCTAGAGGGTGAAGAATGGAGTCACAGAGGCTGCACAGAGGAGTAGAGGAGGCCGAGAGAGGAAAAGACTGCCTCATTTTTGAGCTTAGGCTTTATTGATCTAAAACCGAGGACCCCAGCACACAGAGCACAACTTCCAGACTTTTCCCCTCACACTCAAGTACGGAAGATTAAATAAACATGGTTCTGACCCCTGGCCTTTCACAGGCTGTTGCAAAATAATTTCTAAAACACTCAGGAGAGCTGGGTTCATAGTTGGCTTTTTGACTATTTTCTCCCATTCTTTTTACAGCTAACCCAAACTTCCTTTTCAGTGTCTGTAGTAAAATCCAGGCACCCCCATCAGCTGTCTTGGGATTCCTGAATCGCTGTGTTTCAGAGCCATGAGAGCAGGCACCAGCACTAAAGCTAGAAGCAGCATTATGAAGGGTACTGTCATGCCCGGCCCTAACCGCTCACTAAACACGCACAATCAATGTCCCTAAAGACCTCAGTCATCCAGATCTACATCATTTTAAGCATGGCCAAAAGAAATGTCACACAGAGCAAAAGGGCCTTGGGTTTCTTGATGCAAATTCATAACCCCTGCCATTTAGCTCACTTTCAGGTTAGAAGAGAGCAAAAGAAGATAGGTATTGTACCTAGTGATACTTAAAAATGAAATGTGAAGCTCTGGCCTCTTGATACCAACCGTCTAAAACCGTTTAGGATAGTTAAGAAATACAAACTCCTAGTCATGCAAGCGTGTCATTTTGTTAGCTATTATGACAGTCTATCACAGATATTCTCTAAGCTACTCAGAAATCAAGTTGTTAAGAGACAAGCAACATTTGCTTATCTAAATACAAGAGATAGATAGGGCATCTTCAAAAACCCCAAGAGATCTACAGAATATGGCATTCAAAGATGTTATCTTAAATTAAGATTTTTTTGATATAGAGACATATCAGCTCCTGATAGCACCCCCTATTCTATTCCAAGTAGAAGATGAGCATCGAAGAATCTCCAGTGTGAGATGGTTGAATTAGTGGCAAGCCTATCTCTTGGCATGAAAAACCCCTTGCTTCAACTGTAGACAGACTGCTGTCCAAAAAGGACAAAACTTGGTAGCAGGGAAGTCGACAGCCTAGCTCTGCCAAGACAGGGTAGGTAAGTCCTTTATAATTCCTGCTCTACAATCAATGTCTGTCAGAGAAACGGGACCAAAAGGCTGAAGATTGATGCTGTAACGTATGGAGAGAAAACGGGAACTGTCCAGGCAGCCACTGATATGTCATTTCTTAGTTATGGATGATGCAGGCCCTGCACTTCCTATATAATCAGATATATTTATCCCTCTCAGGTCTCTGAGGTGGTTGAAGAACAGATAGCTAGAGTCTCATAGTTAAATTTTGAGTTGTTTAGGAATCAAGAGGGTGTTCTGGATCTAAGAAGATGATTTTAAAATTGTGATGCAAGTTAGTATGAAAGCTGAGTCAGATATAGAACTTTAAACTTATGGAGATGGTTAGACGGTAGAATGTTAAAGTCAGGGGCCAAATATGTATGGACTGGACATTGGGAATGTATGCTGGGCCATTTAACTCTCATAAATGTGACATATATATTTCTGTTGTTTTGTATAATATTTACTGTTATAAGAGAAGGAACCATTTGTTGGACTGAAAGGGGGAGCTGCTGGGGGGAAGAGGGTGGAAGGGTGGGACAGGAAGGGGGAGTAGGGAGGGGATTGTGACTGAGATGTAACTTGAAGAAATAAAAAAATAAAGTAAAAAAAAAAGAACAAAAAAAAAAAGAAAAAAGAAGATAGAAGCCAACATTCTCAAGCCTTATAATGCTGGAGATATTTTTCTGGCTTCTTCCTCAGCTGTTCACGTGCTGTCCTCAGACTTGGCTGTGATGCGGACCTGAGTTCCCTATTCTGCCTCTCTGAACATTCACTATAAGCATCTGCCTTATGGCTTCTTGAGAAAAAAGGCCACCAGTCTGTTCCATTTGTGAGTGTGCTCTGTGTCTCTCAGTCAAGGAGGAGATATATTTCTCTGCATGGTGGTCAGTCCACCGCTGCTTTGAAAGAGTCTGATGTGGAATTATAATAACTTTTTCCAAATTCTTCAGGTCCTCTATTTGTTTAACATACTCAAAGATCTTAGAGGATATTGTTATTATTATTATTATTATTATTATTAAAGATGTGGTATCATTTTCAATCTTTCCTCCATGTTCTAGCCTGTGGTGCCCAGGCAGAGGGTGGTGAGTACAGCTGTCATCTCTATTCCTAAATTCCTAGGTTTTTATTGACACCTACATTGTCAGAAACAATTAATGGTTATTTTTCTTCACTTCTAAGAAGTGATATTCTCTATTGAGTCTCTATAGTCAGACAAAACCTGTGCAAGTGTATTGTCAAAAGGCAAACATGTTTCTGTAATATTCAGTTTAGTGGTTTGACAAAGTAGCACTCAAACTCACAAAACTATTGACTTGAAAATACTTATATGCCCACAATATTTTGTTAATGATGAAGAACATACTATGCTGACCTGAAGTGATAAACTTGTTTTATGTTCATCCCTACCTTAAGAATTTATATTAAGTTCTCAGCTAATTCTCTATTTTTCTATGAATAGTCATTTTTAGCAACTTTATATGTATAGACTGTAAACATAATATGCTAGTCATTGCCTTCTTATGACCAGTTAACTAAACATTTTAAAATGAATCAGCTACCACAAGGGAGTATTTTGAACAAGGCAGAAAATAGAATTAAACATCATGCAAATTGGTGACTGAGTTAACATTTTTGTTTTCTTTCCAAGGGACTCTTAGAATATTATATGCAAGCAGTTAGAACTAAGGATGCATACAATGTCAATTCAAAGTTACTCAGATTGCTTTACAGGCTAAAAAAAAAAAAAAAACAAATCCTTTGCACTATTTTTCTTAAATTTCACAAGTGGACAAAATCTACTTCCACATAGTTGCTTATAGATTACATTAAATATTAACGTGGTTAAACTCAATTTGAATGTATGCCAAGGTAGAAGGAGTGATTATTTTGTGTGTGTGTGTGTGTGTGAAATTTTCTGTTTTAATCTCTCCCATTATCCATCAGCTTCTAATTAAGAGAAAATCTCTAGGAATATTTTCTGCTTAGTATCATGATGAGTCACATAATTACAGATCTGAGCTTGATTCTTAGACTTCTACTGATCCAAGGCAAATGAGATCTTCTTTGAGGCTTCACTTGAAAGCCACTGAGTCAGTGCTTAGAAGAATTTTTAAGGCATCTAAGCCCAGAATAGCAGAAGACAGAGAACATCACCTATGAAACAGCTACTGCTCATAAAGGGAGGAGGGTCTCATGAGGGCTGGAAGAGAGGTATGAGGTGTGTTGGGGGGGGAGGGGTTGGAACTTGGCACTTGGTGATACACAAATAACTCAAAGTCAGCTTAAAAACAATTCTATTTGCGATAAATTGAGAAAGCATCCAAACAAAATAGAGACCTAGGCCCATTTGCCCATCCATAGAAGAGATTCCTATAGCTATAATTTTGAATGTGTCTCCCAATGCTATACTGTTGGGAGAAGAAACCTGATAGGGAAAGGTTTATGTCATGGAGACTTCACCCTGATGAATGAATGATGGTGTAGATAACAGGGTTGAGACTGTGAACATCTCTTGTTCTCAGTTGCTTCTCTTTTTCTTTCAACCTCAAGTTGACAAAGGAAAAGGTCCTTGCCAATTCCAGTCTTTTGACTTTGGAACTTTTGACTTTCAGAACCATGAAAGAATTCATCTTAGTTCATTTTGTTCTAGTTTGTGGTACTTGAGAGAAGTGGAGACAGACTATTCTTAAGTACTAGTGGTCTCAAAAGCCATATATTCTTCACATGCCTACAGTAGGAAAGGCTGGCTACTGGCAGACCTGTGCTGAAGATGCAGTCAAAGTCAGGGATACAGCATAGATAAACCTGTTGCTCCATATACTAGCCTAAAATTAATAAAATAATAGGAAAGGGGAGAAGAGAAGAAACACAGAAAGCAGAAAGCATCTAGGTACTAGAGAAGGAAGGACATTTGAGCCCTCAGAACAGATATGGCCCTGTCAACACCTTGGGTTTAGCTATATTTAGAGATATTTTTCACAGTTTGGTTTTTCAAAATATAAGATAATAAATTTGAATTGCTTTAAGTTAAAAAAAAAATCAGGCACTCAGAGTCCTTGGCTTAAATCAGAGGACACAAATTCAAATACAGACACGGACTGGGATGAACACAGACGAATCCATTGGAGTGATATCTCTTTTTTTCCCCCTTTGGACTGGTATGTGGAGATGCCTGAGCAAGCATGCACCAGGGGAAAGTCTCCAGCTAAGACTCCTTGGACCCAGTGGTTTTCACAGACAGAAGGCCTGACCTTGAGGCCCCTGACTGCTAGAAGTACTATCTTAACCATAGAGAACAGGCCAGTTTAAAACCATCCAGCCCACATAGAAGCTGATGAGACATCCCAAATGATCATGAACTAAAGAAAACTAGACTGCATTATCTCCAAATCTCATAATTGGGAAAATCTACTTATATATATGTGTGTGTGTGTGTGTGTGTGTGTGTGTGTGTGTATGTATATCATTTTTACATGCTACCACTTGGCATTCTTCTTAATATGGCTAAGATTGAAATCAATGCTTACCATATTCTGAGGAATACTTTAGTCTTGCACCATTATTAAACAGATTCAAACCTTGTTGTGTTGTTATAAGGTAAATAAGAGTGTGGTTCAATCATGAGCATGATAAAGTATTTGCATAACAGAATTTGAAGGACGCTCAGCAATGTATTGTATTAAACTTACACTTAACCTTGTTCTGTTCCAGAGTCCAGAACGCCTTATTTTCTTCTTTTATCTTAAAGATTAATTAGTTAAGTGTGTGTGTGTGTGTGTGTGTGTGTGTGTGTGTGTACACATATGCATTCACAGTGCTGTGTATGTGGAGGTCAGAAGACAACTTTTGGGAGTTGACTTTTTTCTTTCTCCCATGTGGGCTCTGGGTAACCACTTTTACCAGCTGAGTCAACTCCCCCTAGGCACCCTTTACTTTTTCTTCTACTAGGTCCCTATGTGCTAAGCAAGTACTCTATCACTGAACTGCACTCTCAACCCCTTACCATTTTAGAGAATAATTCTTAAACATGAAGGTACATTCTCTTTTTCTGTTTTTAATGAGTTATTTATTTATTTTTATGTATATGTGTGCTCTATTTGGATGTACACCTGCATTCCAGAAGAGGGCATCAGATCACATTATAGATGGTTGTGAGCCACCATGTGGTTGTTGGGAATTGAATTCAGGTCCTCTGGAAGAGCAGCCAGTGTTCTTAATCTCTGAGTCATCTCTCCAGCCCTCTTTTTCTATTGTTAAAGAGACAGGAAATCCCTTTGTGATTGTCTAACCTAGAGAATATCAACTGGTAGCTTGAAGGCCAGTATGGCTTAAATATGTTCTCTTTGGCCTTCCCAGTTCTGCCTCAAATTTTTAATTAGTGTGATACTAACATTCAAAATTGAATAACTAGATTCTAAAATGTGCATTCTAAAACTATGAACCCAGCACTGAGAAGGTGAAGACAGGCAGACCCCTGGTACCCACTGGTGTTCACTCTAGCCTACTTGGGCCCCAGGCCAATGAGGAACCCTGTATCAGGAAAAAACAAATTCACATCAGAGAGATGGCTTAGTGGGTAAAGGTGCATGTTGCTGAGCTTGGTGACCCGAGTTTGATCCCATGGTGGAAGGACAGACTGACTTCTGAAAGTTGTCTTCTGACTTCAACACATATGCCATGGAATACATATGCTCAACTCACTCAAATACATGAATCAACAGCAACAACAGCAACCCCTAAACAAAAGCAAGGTTGACTGAGGAATGATGCTTGAGCTTGACCTCTGGCCTCTACATGTGAGCACAAACACACTGATGTGTACTCACACAAACAGGCACATACACAAATATGCAAATATACATTATAACATCATAGAGAAAATACGAAGTTCTGGTACTATTGGGCATGCATACCGAACAGTTTGTTGAAGTCCAGCCTCAGCATCGGTGTTGAATCTGGACACCCTTCAAGACGGGAGCAATGCTCTAAATTCCACCAACCATTCTTCCCCAAAGTCTGGTTGGCTTGTCCAGGATCTGCCCTGTTGTCAAGCATTTGAGTCTATTGCTCTGATCCACTCAAATGTACTCAATTCAACCATAAGAAACAGAGCCTCAGGTCAAAGTGATACATCCAGCAGTAGGTGACCCTTAGAGTATGGGCTGCTGGAACATAGCGCATAGTTAGTGCTGGAGCCCATAGTCAGGCTCTGTCCTTTCACAGGCTGAAGAAAGAGGAGCTGTGATGGTGCTTGTGTAGAACAGGAGAGACCAGAAAGGGTTGGAGACAGCAGTCGAAGTCAGAAATCAGTACCAGGGAAGCTCTTATGGTAGTTAGACAGAACAGACACTCCTTACTTCATTATTTTGTACCTTCCACATTGGGCTTGTGAACTTTGCTGGGAAAATTCTATTATGCTGATGATACTAGTTGACTTTGAAATGCTTCAAAATATCTCAAGATCAAAGGAAACTGAGATGGCAGCTACACTGGTGGTTGTTGCAGTTTGGAGGCAGAATATTCTCTCAGGCCTATGAGTTAAAGGTTTGCTTCCCAACCTGATGCATTACCAGGAAGCAAAAGGTCATTTAGAAGGTGGATGCCCAGTGGGAGGTTTTATGCCATTGGGACTATGGAGAGAATAGTGGGACTTCAGCTCTTTTGTCTGTTTGTTCCCTGGACATAAGGTGAGGATAATAGGACTTGGTCTGGAACTGCTATGCATTCAAATGCTAAATACTGGCTCACAAGATCTGCCTACAGTCCCACGAGCACATTCTCACATATACCAAATGATATTATATAAGCTTTGTTAGCCAATTATCTCTGATTGGTTAATAAAAGGCTGGACAGCCTATAGCTGGGCATAAAAGAGGTAGAAAAACCTTAAGTTTCAAGGCTTGGGGGGTCACAGAGGAACCACAAGATGAGAGGAGAGAGACAGAGAAACAGAGAGGAAGAGGAAGGATTTTGCCATGGTGCAACATAGACTGTGAGCATGTGGCCATGAGGGTTGGCCTGATGGAGAAGAAGCAGCCCAAATAGAACATGTGGCAAATAATATTGGGGTGCAAGGTAGAGAAATAGCAAGAAAGCTTAGAGGGTTGATCTCTGCCCAGCTCTAGTGCTAAAAATCTTATTATAAATCTAAAGGATCTTTGTGTCTTTTATTCAGAAACTAAATCATCTGAAGTAGGGTAGAAACCCATAATAGATATTTAAAAGCAAAGGGGGCATAGTGAACCCCCAGAAAAATAATTCTACTATAATATTCTTTGTCTGGTGCTCCCAAAATAATGTGTTACTTCTTTGCAGACCACAAAGCAAAGAGTCAACTGGTTGTAATAACCTCCTGAAGAATGAGGCAAAATAAATCAAGTTGATTTTGAACTGATTTTAAATTTTATTTTATATTTTCAAATTGTGTGTGTTCACATGCATGCCTGCATGTTTATATATAGGGAAGCCAAAGATTGACTTAGCATGTCTTCCTCTATTGCTTCCTACCTTATGTTTTTGTGAGTTCTCTCACTGAATCTACTGGTCACTGATTGATTAGATTGGCTGGCTAAGGAGATCTTGGCATCTGTGTGTTTCTGCCTTCCCTAGAGCTAGGGTTATGGATGAGTGTTACTGTGCCCAGTTTATGTGAGCACTAGGGATCTGAACTCAAGGCTTCATGCTAGAGTAGCAAATACTCTTACTGAACCATCTTCTCAGCTCTAGTCACACTTCTTTAAAAGTTTATTGTGTCAGGCATTTGTCACTGTGAGGAAAAAAAAAAGCTGACTGACACAGTGGCCAAGTCTTCATTTAAAAATATAAATTTTAAAAATTTCAGTTGATGTATTATTTATTCTTATTTAAAAGATATGGCATTAAAATGTGATCTATATATACACTGTGTATTAATCAAATAAAAATCAGGGGAATTATCCTTTCAATCTCCTCAAGTATTCTCATTTATATTCTGCTCCCACTAGTGAAGAGAACTGAATAAATCCAAAACTTTTGCATTCTAGGCAATCACTTCACAACCAGGCTACAGATTAGCTTGAAGTATTATCTTTTTAAAATGATTTATTTCATTTTAAATTACATGTATATCCATGTGGGCAATTGCCCACATGAGTGTAGGTGCCCATAGAGTTCACAAAAGGGCATCAGATACCCTGGAACTGGAGTTGTGGGTGATTATGAGCTTCCCAACCTGGATTATGGGAGCTGAACATAGGTCCTTCGCAAGAGCAGTGTGTGCTTTTAACAACTGAACCATCTTTCTAGCCTTCCTCCTTCAGTTTTTGGAGGCAGGAGTTTCACTCTTTAGTCCAGGCTGGCTTGCTACTTACTTTGTGAACTAGGCTGACTTAAACTCGTGGAGGTTTTCCTGCCTCAGCATCCCAAGTGCTGGAATTACAGATGAATTACCATACCTGCCTTTCAAAATTATCATTTCTATGTACTAGAAAACTTCAAACTATTCTAGCTGCTTTGAAGTGTGTAGTAAGTTGTATGCTCTGGCCACTGTGCTCCTTTTACATTAAAACGAGTTGCCCATCTAGCTATGGTTTGGTGTTCATGTCTATGTTTTATCATCTTTTTATTGCCTTGTTAGTCCCTACTGAAATTTATTCTACTTTCTATGTACGGAATTTTTAGTTTCCACAAATGAGCAAGAACATGCAATATTCTCTTTTAAATTGTTTTGTCAAAACAGGGTCTCACTATGCTGCTCAATTGGTCTAGAATTCAATCTATACCTCAGGCTGGCCTTGGACTTGCAGTCCTCCTTTCTCAGCCTCTGAGTGCTGAGATCACTGTGTGCTACACAGCACTTGGCTTGTTTTTCTCTCCCTGTCCTATGTCACACAATGTCCTACAGTTCTATCTACATTGCTGCAAATGACAGAGAAGATTTCATTCTTTTTCTTTTGGCCAAGTGATATTTCTTTGAGCACATACCATATTAAAATATTCTTCTTAGAGTCTTACTCTTCATCTGCTGATTAGCTATGATGTATATAATTTATTGAATTGGCAAAGTCCTCACCATCATTGACTATATTGAGATTGCCCTCATTTTGCTAGCCTCTAAGGATATCTTTATGTTCAGTGTAGGTGATAAAAGAGCTAGTGCTGTTTAGTTTTTATTCCCTGTACTATGGTTTGAATGTCCCCTCCAAAGCTCATGTTGAAATTTACATGACACCTTGACACTGTTGACACATAGACATTTCCCCCCCCGCCCCCCAGAAGTGGCTTCATGCTGTTACAATGGAATGGCATTGACTATCACAGGAGTGCTTTTGTTGTGAAGTGACCATTTTTGCCATGTAATGCCCTCTACTATGTTTTGACTGGGCAACTAACCAGGCAAAAGCCAGGAAACCGATGCTGGACAGTCCAGGAGCGAGAATGGTAAGAGGAAGAGTTCTTTGTAAATCAACACTGTGTGGTGTTCCATTACAGCAGAAGTGGAGAGCATGGGAAGCAGGGGACTCACACAGAAACTTGTCATGGCTCAAAACCCACAAAAGGCCCCTCCTTTCCAGCCTCCTGCTGTGGTGTTGGCACCTAGAAAGAACTGGATTGCCATCTATCAATTACTTTTCTGAATGAGGGAGTGATGGTTGCTGAGAAAGATTTCTCTATGCTCAAACACCCTGAGCTGGCAGGCAAGAAAGGGCCTGACCTTCATGCAATGAAGGTCATGTACTCTCTCAAGTCCATTTTGACTTGAGACAAGTATAGACTTCAGTGGTAGTAACATCATTCTTTGAGCTATGTGGAAAAGGAAATTGTTTGCCTGGAGACATTTCTATTGGTTCTTTACTAATGAGGGCATCCAGTATCTCTGAGGTTATCTCCACCCACCTCCTGAGATCATGCCTACCACCTTGTGCTGCAGCTGTCCCCAGTCTGACTGGCCTCTGCCCAAAGATATGCAGGATGAGCAACGTGTAAGATAGACAAGAGGGGAGGTGGGCAGAGACTTCCATAGAAGGATCCCTGTGCACTCTGGTGTTGACACAAAAGCCTGAGGGGCTGGGGTTGGTTCAGCAATTGAATTCCAGTTTAGAAGTGGCCTTGGACATGGCTGGGATCATGATGAACTGCCTCATGAAGTTGAAGGTGTGTGTGTGTGTTGAATAGACTTAAAAGAAAAAAAAAAAACTTGCCCAAAGACTCTTCCATGGGTTAGGTAATTTGTCAGAAGTCTGTAAGGAATTCTTAGGAATGTTTCTGGAAGCCAGATGTTCATCTGCAAGCATGAAAGGTCATTATGTGAAGGTTGCAGGTTGTGGTGACTGGAGAAGGTGAGATTTTCTAGTGAATTGTTCTAAGTGTAGTAGAACGTCTTGGGCACAGATAGATGACCACCATAACCACCAACCAGTGAAACACTCACCAAACATGCTCAGCCTATTTTCTACCAGTTGTTTGTTGAAACTGAGTTGTTTGAGCATATGAGGGGAAAAAGTAACCTGTGTGTGCCAAGTCTTCATTTTCAAGAATTCTTAGAGTTTGATTTGGATTGTACTAGGTTCATTTAATGTGTGTCCATCCAATTTGCTTTTCCACATAGCTCAAAGAATGATGTTTCTACCACTGAAGTCTAAATACCGCCCTTCTCTGCATTAGGAAAGTGGATTGAATTTTGGGGTAAAGGCTGCGGTTGGCTCCTTGCTAATCCAGCTGCTTTCCTGCTTCTTTTCTCCTTCAGACTGCAAAACTCAGCTGTACAATAGTGCTTCTAATGGCCAGAAGGTGACTCCATCTCTGCAGCCTCGTGGATATTGCTCATTTGTACTTTCCCCGCCTGGAATATAAACTTCCTACCAGTGATTCTTTCGCTGATTCTTTACCTGGTAAGTGATTTTCTTATGTGTTTCTGGTGACTCCCCTTAGGAGTCACTGGGATGGTCCACTGCTCTAACCATCTCCTTTACACTTTGCACTTCACCCTTTATATGGTTGCTATACGTAACCGTCAACTCTTAGTTTTCTGTGTGATGTTTTCCAGTTGGCCATAAGTTCTATGAGGGCAGCGACCCTAGTTAGTTTGCTGACAGCTTTATATTTTAGTAAATAGTGGTAAATATTAATAAATGTTGCCTGATGAATGAATACATTAGGCATAATGGGGAAGCAGAAATATTTAAGAAATAAGTCCAACAAAGAGAATCAACAAAACAACATTTTTACTTACAATGTTAGTGCTTTTTGTTTTTTAGTTTGGTATGCTTAACTCTTTGAAGACAACTTTCACATGGCTGTTATGGGATGAATCAGTTGGCTGATGAATTCTTAAGATTTCCCTCTACTTCCGGCAACCACTTAGATCTTGCAGTTTAAAAACCTAGCAGCTCAAGGACTTTAATAGACACTGTCTTCCAATAACTGTATTTCTATATACATTAGCCACTTACCCTTTGTAAGCTTGGGAATTATTAGAGTCTGCAATTGACTATATTAATCCAAACCATCATCATTTCATTCAGCATAAATAAAATTAAGCCGTTAGCAGGAGGCCAAAGGCCCAGCAGCCGTTCCAGTACAATTTGGATGGATGCAGATGAAATTAGAGTCACATTTTATCTGTTGGATTCTGTCCCAATTATGAGCTTAGTCACCTCAGAGAGTTCAGAGACAGCAGAGAAGGAGGCGGGAAGAAGACACAGAGTTGGAAAGAATGCATAGTCTTCAGCAGGACAAACTTTCTCTTGCTCTCAGCAGAGACCATGGGGTGTGATGTTCCCCAAACATGGATTTTACTCTCTACAGACTTTCCCACTTGTGCAGTTAGGGTGAGGGTGGGAAGGAGTAGAGGTGGAGAATGGCTGATTCTGATGTAGTGATTATGTCAGGGCTAGAACCAGAATGGAAGTGACCCAGATGGTTAGCCTAATGAAGCTGATCCAAAATTTATGCCACAAAGAATAAGAACTTATGTGTGAATGTGAGTGTGTGCATGATTGATTTTTTGGCTGAAGAGGGCTTGATGGGATAGAAATCAGTCTGCAGGGTCAAGATGGATGTGCACTGGAAAGTATCACAACCAACTTGAGCCTCTTGCTTTGGTGATTTGGCCTCAGACAGACCTGTTCCCTCTCACATTCTGCAATATGGAAAACCCCTTCCCTGTGGCTTTGCAAGCGATCACATCTCTTGGGAGAGAATTCTTCCTTCATGATAAGGTGATGGAGGCAGACCAAGAAAAGCAGGGGGGCATCAATGCTGATGTCCCAGAGCTCTGTTCTGAAACTTCTTCTTGAATGGGAACCCACAAGTCACATGATCCATAGTCATTTGTCCATGGTTGCCATCAGGGACAGAGCTATGACCAGCACCATGGCTGCTATGATCTTTTAATTAAAGAACTTAGTATATGTAAATCTAGAGGGCAGTGCTTGGTGGATGGTACATAACAACTAACTGTCAGTTGTTGCTCTATTATATACTTAGCACATTGGCTGCTCATTTCATTGAGCTCCCACTTCAAAGGCCTGTCTTTAACAAACTCAAAGAGCCATAGAGTTTTAGTGGGGAAAGAAAGGAGACAGTCCTGAAAATAGATTATGACAATGTGTCATCTTAGATAATTGAGAAGGGGCCTTCGTTTTCTCTTGTGATGCTGTGGAGGGTCCCTGGAATGCTCCAGTCAGTGGAGAAAAATGTTTATTAACAGTCTACTGCAGTCATCACCATTGGCATGTGGTCATCAACACAAGAGGCATTTTACATTTGTCATCCTGCCTGATCATCACAGGGCATATTTAAATTTGGCTATTACAAGAAACTGATATTCATAACATAAGAAATCTGTTAGAACAGCATTTACTTTTCCTTCTTGAGTATCTCACATGTGACATAGCCTCTATATACCAAGGCTATATATACTTGTGATATATATATATATATATATATACATATATATTACTATTATTCTGATCAGTTGCTGAGCCATCTGTGACTCAGGGATATTCAGCAATTCAGGATGACATAGCCAGAGAGCACAGAAACAAAGTCTGGAACTCTTTGTCTTCAAGCTCTTGCTATTAAAATAGGGCCGCCTTGTGAGACAGACTTGCTATTAAGCTGTATTGGTTCTAATCCTACTTGAATGAGTCTAAGATGTACTTGCCTGATAATAAATCCTATTGGTATTATTCAAGAGCTAAGGGAATAAAATGTGTCCTAGGGAAAACAATGCTTCAAGAAGCACAGCTTGCCATATGTGCCGAGCAGGAGAAATTAAGTGAGAGAAACCAAACTGATGAGGGTTTTCAAAGATACAGGGATATAAACAATCTAAATTAGGGACATGATGTGATATTGACTATAGAGTGTGTGCTTGTGTGCTTGGGGAATGAGAGCGATTTAAGTAGACTGAGCTCTTATCTGGCAAGAGGAAAGAACAGATAGACACTCCCTGGCTTTTCTGTCTGAGGTGCAGGGTGATGTTGAGAATGGCGGGGAAGAGGGTAGGTAGTTCTCATTCTCCCTCTGTAACTGGGCACTGCCCAGTGCACTCTTTCCTTAGCCTTAGGTATAACAAAAGATCAGAGTGGGAAATATATTCGAAGTAGGGGGTGGTGGTGGCTGGATTTGTCCCTTTAGTTACAGTATGAACTTCCTGGCTCATGTTCAGCTCTTGGGCCTTCTGTTGATTAATTGCTTATAATGGAACTATATGTCTCATGGGCTAGGCAGCACACAGGAGCTCTGGCACAGCCTCTCTTAGTATTGCGAAACTTCCAGAAAGTTGTTCCACCTTACTGAAACTTGCAGACAGCAGGAAGCCCCTACTCCCAAGGATCTAGGGAGGAATGACCAATGAACATGAATGTAAGGGCAATAAAAATGCTAAGTAAATACCCTTGATCCCCTGGTTGAAAGTGGTATGCCAGTGTGCCTATCCAATCTGCTAACTCTCTTTTAGATGGGCAGACCCAGGGCCAGAGGATAGGTGCTCAGGTGAAAACACAGTTAAACTACAAAGCAGTTCATGTCAGGGGATCTCACTTCAGGAAGGGCAGATAAATGCAGGGAGCCAGGAATGAGCAGCAATTACTAACTCAGTCTTTGGAGTTCTGACATCTGCAGCCCATTACATGTTCTTCTGGGACCTACTCTTGCAAGCCATTTCCTCAGATGTCAAATGTAACCCAGACTTTATATTTCTAAGTCAATTTGATTCCATAAGAAATATCACACTGGAAATGCAAATCAGAGAGATTGTTTTAAGCTTAACCTGATTCAAACAAATCGTGGAGGTTGCTGGCTGCCCTCAACTCCAAAATAGGTCTGCAAACTGCTGGAAATCATGGGAATGTGCAGCAGAAGCCAGACAGCCCTGTTTGCTACAGAAGAGTTTGGGGTTCATCTTATTGCTTCTTCCTTACACTAGTCTTATCCCATAGTGACTTTGGGCAGCTAGGCTGCTAGTCTGTCAATCCTTGGCGTAAAAAACAGAGACTGGTTACAACCAAATTGTTTTCCTTCCTTCTCTCCCTTCCTTTCTCTCCTACTTTGGTAACAAGTCTCATTCATTTTTAAAATAGAGTTTGAATTACCTATAATATATGAAGTTAACTGATTTAAAATTAGGATTAAGAAGAATGTTATTTTTGGCTTGATCTGTGAAGGCAGATGTAGCTGCTTTTGGAAACAGTCTTGGCCTGGTATCCATGACATGGCAGCCTTGGTCTTTTGTCTACTTCTATGACTGTGTCTTTCATTTTCTTTGTGCAAGTTTCTGCTGGATCTAAATTTTGGATGGGTTGTGTCAGCGCCTGGCCCTTCACTCTCTTTTCTTTTTGAACTGTCTCTCATTAAATATTAGAAGATTGTTAAATATTGATCTACTCAATTTATTTGTTGACCCCTGATGCTGCCTTGATGTTTTGTACTGGTATATACAACTGTCGACCAAATTTTGTACTCAGATAGTGAATCAGAATTTTCAAGCAAGCATATCCCAAACTATACTTTTGAATTCTCTGAAGCTTGTTTCTTTCAGGCTCTTCTGCCATCCTTCCTGACAAAGCCTCCCAACTGGTTGTTCTTGACAAATAGTATTATTCCAACTTCTCTGTTTCCTTCACGTTCTTTGCCCCACCCATAGATAAATGTCAGTACCTCTCATCATTTAAATTGCTTCCAGAATGGTCCAAATCAGGCTTATCTCTCATTTGAACTATGTGACTGAAACTTCATGAATGATATCACTGCTCCAGTCTGGCCTGAGAAGATTCTTATTATTGACTTATATTGTTTCAGATCAGACAGGAATAATGATGGAAGAAAGACTTGAATCCAGTTCTTCATAGTGCTAAAAACAGCTAAATCAGGAGTGTTTTTAAAAATAACTTAATCTAATTATTCAAATTAGAAAGGGTTTAATTTAAGACTCTTCTAATCATGGCTAATAATTATGTAATGCCATATGCTGGACCTGATTTCAGGGGCCTTACATAATTTAGATTAATGAATCTTATAATTCATTGATCTACATATTTCTGTTAGTTTTCTCCCACTATAAAAAAACACCCAAGGTAGTCATTATACAAAGAAAAAAGTTTTGTTCTGGTCCATCATTTTAGAGGTTCAGGCCATAGTCAGATGGCTCGGTTGTTTGGCCTGTGGGGATGCAGCACATCATATTGGGGACTGTGGAAAGTAGCAATGTTGTTTACTTCATGATCAAGGGGCAAAAGGGGGAGAGTAGAGGTTTGAGGTCTGTGATGACTAATATTGTTGACCAATGGGATCTAAAATCACATATAAGACCAGCCTCTGGGTGAACCTGTGAGGGATCATGTAGATTAGGTTAACTCTTGTGGGAACACACATCTTAATTGTGGGTGGGACCATTCCATTGGCTAGTGATCTGAACTGAATAAAACAAGGAGAAAGGATGCTGAGTACACACATTCATAACACTCTGCTTCCTGATTGTGGGTACAATGTGGCCAACTACCTTAAGATCCTTGGCCGTTGGACACACTAAATTTATTAGAAGAGAAAGCAATAGTTCAGGCTCTAAGACCAACAATCAATAAATGGACCTCATGAAACTGAAAAGCTTCTGCAAGGCAAAAGACACTGTCATTTGAACAAAACGGCAGCCTACAGATTGGGAAAAATCTTCACCAACCCCATATCTGACAGAGGGCTAATATCCAAAATTTACAAAGAACTCAAGAAATTAAATGCCAAGAAACCAAATAATCCAATCAAAAAATGGGGAACAGAGCTAAACTGAGAATTCACAAAGAAGGAATCTCAAATGGCAGAGAGACACTTGAAGAAATGCTCAACATCCTTAATCATCAGAGAAATGCAACTTAAGATGACTCTGAGATTCCATCTCACAGCTGTCAGAATGGCTAAGATCAAAAGCTTAAATGACAGCACATGCTGGCGAGGGTGTGGAGAAAGGGGAACACTCCCCCATTGCTGGTGGGAGTGCAAGCTTGTACAACCACTATGGAAATCAGTCTGGCAATATCTTAGAAAACTTGGAATAACTCTACCTCAAGACTCAGCCATACCATTTCTGGGTATACATCCAAATGATTCCTCATCAAATCACAAGGAAGTTTCCTCATCTATGTTCATAGCAGCCTTATTTGTAATAGCTAGAAACTGGAAACAACCCAGATGTCCCTCAACTGAAGAATGGATTAAAAAACTGTGGTACATCTACACAATGGAATACTATTCAGCTATCAGGAACAATGAAATTATGCAATTTGCAGCCAAATGGATGGAACTAGAAAAGCTCATCCTGGGTGAGCTAACCCAGACTCAGAAGGATGCACATGGCATCTATTCACTTATAATTGGATTTTTAGGCATATAGTACAGGATAACTACAGTACAACCAATGCACGAAAGGGAACAGAAACATAAACTTTGTTTCCTGTCAGTGAGACACTTTGCCCTCGTGGTGCTGCCTTGTAGGTCCCCAGTGTATTAGGAGGCTCTTGGTCCTCATATGACTGCTGAACTGGACTGGGAGACTGTTACGTAGGGACATTGCCATTCTACTCTAGAGGAATGGAATGGAATGGATAGGGGATAGAGGGTAGGAGGGCAGGACTGGGAGGGGTGGAAAGAGGGCTCTGTGATGGAGATGTAACCTGAAGTAATAAATAAATATTTAAAAAAATAACTAAAAAAAAAATAGATCCTTGGCCATGACTTCCCTACCACAATGGGTTGTACCCTTGAACTGTGAGCCAGAATAAACACTTTCTATTGTAAGTTTGCTTTTTGTTCACTTCCTAGACTGAGAACACATGGAAATTGGACCATTCAGGATCCAAGCCAGGCATCTATCAATGATTTTTAAATTTGAGGAAGTTAAGGCAGAGTTGCTTAGTAGCTCAGCCAAGGTCACACAGCCAGCGTGGGCAGCAGGGGCAGATTAAATCCCAGCCTCTCAGACTGTGCTGTGATATGCTGAGCTTCCGCAGAAGCTGTCAGTTGGTTCTGTATGACCCATTCAGTTTGTCTAGGGCATTTCTTTTTCTTATAGGATCACAGTTATTTTATCTACTTAATGAATTTACTATGACAATAAAATCATCTATTATTTTATCCATTGTCTCTCAGGTACAGCTAAGAGACGAATTACAAAGGCTTTTATATTTCTTCTACATGCATGCTATTTGGGACCTGCAGTTTTTGAATTTTAGGACATATTTATCCCAGGGGCAGCCTAAAAATGAACTCCCAAATTGTCTCAAATATTTCCTATTTGAAAACATTTTCCCAAAAGACTCTACCTTGAGTTTTGCTACGGGAAGCAACAAATCCTATCATGTCCCAATGGGGTCGTTTGCAGTTTGAAAAATAGCCAGCCTCTCTCTTGGGCACCTGTGCTGTGCGGTCTAGATTTATTTAGTTGGCGAAATCTTCAAAAAGGATTAGTGATATAAAAGTGAATTTTGAGGAACTGAAAGAACTTTGAATATTGAAAAGACATTTCACCCATACCAGCTCTACACTGTATACAGTGAAAGAAAGATAAGGGCTTTCTTTCCTATTTAATTTAAAAATTGTGATGCTAATCTTTGTCTCTTTTTGTCTCCCAATGAAATTCTATAGATTCCACCTGGATAATCTGTTATGTATCATCAGCTAGACACAGAGTTCTGTCTCCTTTCATTCAGTGAGAGCCCCCCCGCCTTCATCTTTGTGAATAATTTTCCTGATAAGGAGCTCATCATCATTACTGATTAAACTTTGCCACCTAAGTTTGATGTTGGAAAGACTTGGCTCATTTTAATGTGTCTTGAGACTGTGTTTTACCCTTGCAGTGTTTGAACTCATCCCTAGGTTGTGTTTGCCTGATGCTAATGCAGAGGTTGAGGACCCTCTGAAGGCTTTTTGTGACTGACACAAAAAGTGTTTGGAAATATATGGATAAACCTCAAGACTTGTAAACAGAACACAGTGACAATTTCTCTGTGGCTGTTGTGTTCATACTAGACACATAAACTAAGGCAGGTAATACATTTGTATAATAAAACCTTTACTCTACTTATAATGACAGGGGGATTTATTTTTCACTAGTTCAGTCTTGAATATTTCATATTTTATTCTTTTTGTGCTCTCCTGACCTCTACAAATACCAGGTTTGTTAGATTTTGATGAGTTCAAAGTTTCATTACCTCTTTTCCTCTACCTCCTTTCTCTCTCCTCTGACAGGGTCTTGCTCTGTAACTCAGGGCGACTTCAAATTCAAGTCAAATCTTTCCTGCCTCAGGCTTCTGAATGCTGAGATTATAGGCACACACACACACACACACACACACACACACACACACACACACACGCCCAGTTTATTATGTGCTTTGAATATGATGTTGTTGGTGGTGATATTTCATTTTGAGTTAGTTTCACAATTACAGGAATGTGAGAGGATAAAACAGCAAACCCCTGTGCACCTTTCCCATCAACTAGGCTTCCTCCTGCATTTCTGCGCTGATGCAAAGTGAAACCTTTCCCAGTCTCTGAGTCCTTGGTACTTCTGTACCTGCTAAGAACATAGAGATCAGAAGTGGAACTCAGGGGTCTGCCTGGAGTCTAATGAGATGTGAGGCTTGGCTAGAGTCAGGGGTCATTACTGATGGGAAGGAAGGAGTTTCTGCAGCTCTGATGTCCCAGCTGTGCAACTTTACTTCCACAGAACTTTAGAAACAGTGTTCAAGCTACAGTGGGCTCCTTTGAACCCTTCTGAATTCCACATTTTACAAATAAGATCACATCCACTTCTGCTTGGAGGCTGCTGATAAACAGCAGAGTTTCTCTTTAATGGCTGGTAACGATGCCAAAAATCCAGTCAATTGGCAACGCACCGCTTTGGGACACCACGTGGAACTGTGAAGCAGGGTTTTGAATGCTGAGATGACTGCAGATCTGTCTGAGTAGGTTTCTGAGGTCCCCCCATCAACCCACAGGTCACACTGGCTGGCACATTGTCAGTGAAATGGCAGGTTGCCAGACCTCTCAGCAGTGTGTATAGGCCAGGAAGAGGGCAGAGCCTGGCATTCCTGCCTGGCCTGGGAGGGAAAATGAGTAATGTGATTTGAATTGGCAAAAAGTCATGATTTTCACTTTAAAAAAAAGGATCTTTTATTCTTGAGCTGAAGCCAATTGAAATGCCTGAGCCTGGGCCTTTTCATGTGGACAAGAACAATGAGATCAATTTTCAGTAGAAAACGAGGGAGAGGAAAAAGAGATGGCAGCTGACGTAATGAGCTGTTAAGGGCAAAGTTTGAAATTAGATATCATGGCTTAAGTAGTGCTGTGATTCCAGCCTACCCCCAGCCTTCTCCAGTCTTGCATTAAAGAAATAAAACAAAACAAAGCCTTCCTGGCTACAAAAAAGAAGATGATCTTTTCCTAATCCAGAGTCTCTCTGCAATTTGAACTATTGCCTTCTGATTCCTATAGAGATAAAGAAGAGAAGTAGGGCTGTCTGTAGGGGAGTGTAGAAGTGCTGATAAGGAAAGAGGAGAACACCGTGGTCTGCTCAGAGAATCAGGTGTATTTTATTGTTTCCACCAAGGAACACAATGGAGGAAGGAAGCTCTTAGCTTTTAATTTAAGTTTTAGAGCAAGTAGGAAAAGTAAACCCAAATGGAGTAGACTTCTCATTATCTTCTGGAGGCAGAAGAAGAGTGTGTCTTTAAATGCTAAGATCAGATTGTTTACATGTTTTATTTTGGAATTCAAGGCCGTGGAAGGAGGGATAACACTGTTAACAGAGGAAGCAGCCTATGCACACAGCTGGCTTCCTCTCTGTGATAGGTCACACTCTGTAAGCAGCAGCATGTCATTGTTATTCCTGGAAATGGCAGTGTCTGGGGAATGAGTAATTTTTTTTTTATTTTAAAGGAAAACAACTTTTAGGCACCCTTCTACTCCGACTTCTTAACACACATTGCGGTTGTTTATCCTGGATCTCCTAGGATGCATCTATTGCTGTTCTGTGATGATGACTAAGTCCAGGGAAAAGTTGCTGATGCCCCTAAAGTCACTGCAAGCCTCCCTGTGTGTGATTTCCCTATTCTGTGCTTCACAGTTCCCTGGATTGCCATATAAAATGAATCCATCTGGATTTAAGAGAATTAACAGTTGTTTCATTTTTCTGGCAACTATGGTTGAGTAGCTCCTTGGTCAGAGGACCCTGACAAACCTGGGCTTCCAGAAGAATTGGTTAAGCATCCTGTCCTGAAAATCTGCATGGCTTTCTTTGTGGGGTTTTCCAAGGTCTCTCTTCACTCAGAAACTTTAAGTAAAAGCACTAACAATGAATACTTCCTAGTTTAAACAGTTGAAGGACTTTGGTATTGTCTGAGTATGGGAAAGAGCTGAATATTCTAGTGCTGAGGAGGAAGAGAGGTTCACCAACAGGGACCCATATGGCAGGAATTTGGATGCAAACCATAGCATGATCTAATTGTAGGCACTAGTGTCTAGCTCCTGACTTACATTCCTGGGGCAGGAAATCAGATTGTTCCAACTTGGATCAGGGATTCCCTTGAGGACTTGCCAGCTGGGAGGGGGGTTGAGGGAGCTACATGGTTTAGGTATGGCCATTGTTCAGCCTTCCCATGGCTGTGGGAAGTCTTACAAAGAGTAGAAACCTTTGAGACAGAAAGCCCCTTAAGAGTCTATTGTACTTGACTGGTCTTGATGTATAAGGGAAGCAATTTGTTATTTTAAATCCCAGTAGACACTAGGCACTGCTGAATTCTGAGAAAGTGGCAGATTTTTTTTTCCTTTGGAATAGACGAGACACTTGGCTATAAAAAACAGGTTTTAGAAGAATGCTTGGGAAACCTAAGAATGAGAAAAAGAACTAAACTGCCTTTGTGAATAAGACACAAATTAGGAGGTGGCTGAGGATTGGACTGGGGAAAATCTGAGCTCTAGGAGGAAGCCAAGAATTCATGAGAGTGCAGGTACAGCGAGTTTTTATTCTATTTTCCTGGACAGTGTGGTGCTGACCATAATCGTTCCAACCCTCCCTATGGCTTAGCAGGAATCCCATCCTTTTCGGCTTATTTCTATTTCAGGCAGAGGAGTTGATGGCTGTGTTAGTCAGCTCTCTGTACCGTAACAAATACCCAAGACAGTCACTTTAGAAAGAAGACACACACTTTCCTTTGGCTCACAGGTTTCAGCCCAGGCATGGTTGGCCCATATTGCTTTGCGCCTGTGTAGGACGAAATACATGACAAAATTGCTCAACTAAAGGCTATGGCATAAAGACAGGGAATTGGGTTCCAATTGGCCCCTTTGACAACATGTCCACCAATACTTAAAACTTCCAGCTAGGCTTTACTTCTTAAAAGAAGTTCCACTTCCCAATAGCATCAGTGTATCCCCATGGTGGGGTGGAGACATCCCAGATCCCAACTGTAACCATAAATGCAGTAATGAAGGGTACAAATGAAAGGGCCCTTTAGTCCAACTGATGGAGCTCACAAAGGACTCCGGGTCAGGGACAATTAGTAGAAGTCAACATTCTTCTCTTCCTTTCTGAGGAGTCTCAAAACAGTTTGGCAGAGCCTGTTTACCTCTGGGGTAGGGGGGTGAGGTAGTCAGACTAAAACATTAGAATCCCAAAAGAGAGGTGAACTCTAGATGAGTTTTGGAAGAGACAGTAAGAGAACTGTACATTTCTTTTTTCTTTCAAACTTGTATAGATTAATTGTACAAAGTAATGAGTATCATGGTATTTTCACCCATATTCACTTCCTCTATTACCCTTTCTTATCCCTTCTCCCCTCTTTCCATTTCCATACCACTCAAAGTCCCACATTATGCTTTTCTTTCCATCTTCCCTCCAATGTCTCAATTCTACATATGAGAGAAAATATGATTATTTGTGTAAATGTGTTTTATTTCACTTAACACTATGAGTTTCAGTTCCTGAAAACAGTAGAATGTCATTTTTTTCTTTGTGACTGAGTAACACTCTATTAAGTGTGTATATGTGTCACCTTTTCTTTATCTTTTGATGGACATCTAGGCTTTCCATAACTTGGCCATTGTGAATAGTGACACAGTAAGCAAGAATGTGCATGTGTCTCCATTCCATGCTGACTTTGATACACAGGTGTGGTACAGCTGGATCACACAGTAGTATTAGTTGTTTGTAGAAGCATTATCCTGATTTCAATAGTGACTGAAGTAGTTTGTACTCCTACCAGCTATGTACAAAAGTTCCTTTAAGAAGCTTTTGGTTCTTGAAAAATACAAAAGTGTAGGAAATTTTAGTTGGTCATTTAAAGGTTTTACATTGAAACTATACTGTTACGGCGCTAACATGATGCTGGGGCTGTGAAAGCTTCAAAATGCGGATTTGATTTCTCTGCTTGGAGGACCTCCCTGTATGAGAGCTTATACAGTGATCCACCAACATGTAGCTTGTATCATATTGTCTCATATCAAAGGATGCATTTTACAGTTAAGGAGGCAAATAGCAGACTCATGACCATGGAACTAAATTGTTCTTTATCATGCCATACCACACAGAATATCTCTGTCCAACACAGTTATTGAATGGACCTATGAATGCTCATCTCAGGTGCTGGCTTGAAGATGAAGCCCATATAGAACAAGGCTCCTGCTTGTGTCATTGTTAGCCACTAAGTAGACAGAGACCTTCAGAGGAAGACTCCTTAAACACATCTTCATAGTGGATTTCTTCTTTAGTTTCAGCTCAAATTTCATGTTGCAAACTGAATGTTTCCAGAGGCATTCCAGGTTTTTACATTAATCTTTCAAACATGGGCTCTACGGCTTTAAACTGAGCATGCTCAGGAGTGTAACCTTAGGTGAGTACACTTAGAAATGGCTAACCCCTATAAGAATGCATCTGGGCTCCTTGAATAAAACCCTCATTTGTTAGAGTAGTGTATTGCTTTAGAAGGGACTTCTGTTCTTGCCTCACCTGCTTCAGGCCATCCACCTTTCACTCTTTTATATCTCACCTGTGCTGATATTGGCTTTGTTCTTAGCAAGATGTGAACCTACTGTGTTGGGTTATGTCATATACCATATGACTGGTCTTGGAAACAGAAGTACTCCTACTTACAACAACTCCTTGTGGTTCTATTAAATCATAGCTCTCTCTCTCTCTGTATTTTCTTCTCTCTCTTTCTGAATAGAACATTTAATGAAAATTGGTGGGTCACAGGGGGAGAGATTATGTCACACAGCAAAGAATCTTAAGACACATTTCTGAAATGTTCTACAAAATTATTTGGACTGTCTCACCACCTTGAGATTTCTCAGTAGCAACAACACCTTACAAAAGTTCTTTAGCTCATTACCCATCTACTTGCCTTCTGTTCCTCCTTCCTCATCCCGTTGCATAAACCTTCCCTCTTCAGTGGACTCTGAGAGAGCAGATTTTTCTCTACTATGCTGAAAATAAGTCTTTCTGAAGAGTGTTCCCCTAAATTCCTCTCTAAGCCCATCCTTTTATACCCAGGACCTCAACCAGGCTGTGGTTTGTTTCTGACAGTGTTTCATGATGTTGGTCTCTCTCTGATCTTCTTCTTCTTCTTCTTCTTCTTCTTCTTCTTCTTCTTCTTCTTCATTTCTTCAAGTTACCTCTCAATCACAATCCATTCCCTACTACCCCCTCCGGTCCCATCCTCTCACCCTCCTCCCCCTCAGCCCTCCCATCCACTTCCTTTTTTTTTTTTTTCAAGTTTAAGGTATATATTTTCCCCCAACAGCTCTCCCTTTCAGTCCAACAAATGGCTCTCTCTCTTATAACAACAAATACAAAACAAAACAACAGAAATAATTATGAGAAATATAAGGCTTAGCATATATTCCCAATGTCCAGTCCACACATATTTGACAACTGACTTTAACATTCTACTATGCAACCATCTCCATGAGTTTAAAGATCTATATCCAACTCAGCTTCCATCCTAACTTGAATCACAATTTTAAAAAAATCTTCTTAGATCCAGAACACCCTCTTAATTCCTAAACAACTCAAAATTTAACTATGGGACTATAGCTATCTAGTCTTCAACCACATCAGAGACCTGAGAAGGATAAATATATCTGATTATACAGGAAGTAAAGGACCAGCAGCTTCCAAAACTAAGAAATGATATACAACTGGTTGCCTGGACAGTTCCCAATTTCTCTCCATACATTACAGCATCAATCTTCAGCCATTTGGCCCCATTTCTCTGACAGACATGAATTGTAAAGCAGGAATTATGAAGGACTTGCCTACCCTGTCTTGGTAGAGCTCGGCTGTAGACTTACCTGCTTCCAAGTTTTGTCCTTTTTGGACAGCACTCTGTCTACAGTTGAAGCAAGGGATTCCATGAATTCAACCATGTCCAATTGGAGATTCTCCGATGCTCATCATCTACTTGGAGTAGAATAGGGGGTGCTGTCAGGAGCTGACATGTCCTTGATATCAAAAAAATCTTGAGTTAAGAGAACATCTTTGTATACCTTAAACTTAAAAAAAAGGGAAGAGGATGGGGGATTGATGGGGAAGAGGGTGGGAGGGTGGGACTGGAGGGGGGAGTAGGGAGGAGATTGTGATTGAGATATAACTTGAAGAAATAAAAAAAAGAGAGAACTGAAACCCCCCCCCCCCCCCAAAAAAAAACAAAAAAAAAAAAAAAAAAACTTTTAATGCCATATGCTACAAATCTCTTAGGTTTTTGAATACCACCTATCTATTTCCTTACATTTAGGTAAGCAAATGCTGCTTGTCTCTTAGCAACTTGATTTCTGATTAACTTAGAAAATAACTGTGATAGACTACCCTAGTACTCTCTGGTCTTCTTAACTGCAAGGCCTAACTATATAGTCTAGAATGGCTCTAACTCTCTGTCCTCTTGCCCCTTTCCCAAGTACTTGGATTATAGGCATTTACCATGCCCAGCTGCAACAAAAGATCATTTGTTCTCCCAGCTTCTGTAAATTTCCATAATGATCATTTTCATAGGAAGACACGGAAAAACTCACATTTTCTGCTCTAGCTACCACCCAGTCACTGTGGACTTCATATTTTAAGAGATGAGTAAATGAGTTGACAGGGATCATCGGTCAGAAAGACGAGGCTGACTGGCTACTACATGGCAGTAGCCTGACAAATAACATACATATACAAGCATGCCCAAGGGATCATTTGGCACTCTGCTGCTCAATGTTAAATGCTCAATGACAGTTGCAGAAGTGCAGTGACCCCAACTGAAAAGGAACTTGTACAGATGTTCAGGTCCCTGGGGATGAGAATCTAGTGTGGTTTGAGAAATAAGAAAAATAGATTACAGACTGAGATAAGTGCTAGGACCCTTAGTTGATCAAGGGTGTTCCCCAACACCAAACTTTGTTCTTTTGTAAATTTCCACCAGGAACAAAGAACAATTCAAAATCTGAAGCAGCTCTTTCATTGTTTGGGAAGATTACTGCCTGATTGCCTTCTAGGACAATTGGGAATAGTTCTACCTCAAGACCTAGCTATACCACTACTGGATATATACCCCAAACATGCATCACAAAATCACAAAGACATTTCCTCAACTATGTTCATAACAGCTTTATTTGTAATAGCCACAAACTGGAAACAACCCAGATGTCTCTTAACTAAGGAATGGATAAAGAAATTGTGGTACATCTACACAATGGAATACTACTCTGCTACCATAAACAAGGATATCATGAAATTTATCAAATTTCAGCCAAATGGATGGCACCAGAAAAAATCATCCTAAGTAAGCTAACACAGACCCAAAAAGACACACAGGGTATTTACTTACTCATAAGTGGATATTAGCCAGTATGTACAAGATCATCATGTTATAATCCTCAGACCCAGAGAAACTAAGTATCAAGGAGGACTCAAGAGATAATGCTTGAATCCCTATAAGTAGGAAAGTTAAAATAGACATTGGAAATGCATGGAGAGAGGGATCTAGACAAGAACCCAACATTACTGCCATCTGAGAAAACTTATCCAGCAGATAATTAGGCAAAAATCAGGGAGTCTTGAGGAAAAGTTAGGGGAAATTTGAGGAAGCCAGAGGGATCAAGAACTCCACACAAAGATCCACATAACCAATTAACTCAGACACAGGGGGTGCAAAGAGATTAATTCACCATGCAAAGAGCTTGCAAGCACTGGACTTAGGCCCATTACACATATGAAGCTGACAGTTGGCTTGGTCCTCAAGTGGATCCCCTAACAATCGGAACAGGGTCTATCCCAGACTTACACTATGTTGCCTCCCCCAGGAGTTCATGTTCCTAACAGAGCAGCCTTAGCTTGCCTGTATGGAAGAGGAGGCACTTAGTCCTGATGTGGCTTGATGTTCCAGAGTGGGTTGGTACTGGGTGTGTGTGTGTGTGGAGGGTAGGATGTGGGGAAAGTGAGTGGAAGAGCGGGAATGGAAAGAAGGGGGGATGGGATTGGAATGTAATTTAGTAAATTTTTGTCAATAAAAAAATGAACGACAAAACTAAAATAAGATTATTGCCTGATGCAAGAAGCAAATGGAGCAAAGGTGGTTGCAAAGGCTGGATTTGATGGATGCTGTGGTGACCTTCCCAGCTGCTATTTTAAGGGAGAAGCATGGGCTGCTTGGCTGCTAGGAAGCATGGCTTCTCCAGTTTGTTTGCAGCTGAGCATGTCTTTGAGCAAGTAGAGGCTCTTTTACCTAACTTCTCCCCCTCATTGGTAAATCCTTGACAAATGGCTGATCTGTGTAGGCATGCAAGGGCTAAGATTCTTTTGTGTGGATTCAGACCATTTCAGAATTGTAGTGGATCTGGTGGGAGTTGGGTAAATGTCCTGGTTGGTGGGTCAAGATCAAGCTTTGTCTCTCTCTAAGGGCTCATCTCCTTAGGTATAGGGCCAGATTAGAGAAAACTTGAGCATGTGAAGCTTTTCCTTCTGCGAGTGGGACCTTAAGAAAAAGCATGAGAGCAGTTGGGCCGCATAGTTCTCTCCAGAGATGTGCCAGCATCTCAGAGAAAGTGGATCACACTGGCTGCTGTTGGAGTGCTGGGGCGTATGGAGGACCACTGTACTCTCAGGGTTGCCTGAGTCAAGGACTGGTGCTCTTGGCTGGAGAAGGCATGATGGATTCATGGAAGTGCCAGAGCTGTTGCCGAAAGCTTTCTCTGAAGATGAAAGTTCCTTCAGGCGGAATTTCAGCTCTGAGGTAGCTATTTGGGGAACTAGGTTTCCTGTATTTTTAGCTTGGATGTCATGCTGGTTGTAGTTCTTTCAAATCTCTAAATCTACTCCATCTCCTGAATCTCCTCCTAATAAATTAAATCTCCCAAACTCTGAGATCGGTGAGGGATTTTTGAACTGTGGGGAGTGGGAAGGGTTTTTTTGGGGGTGAATGCATTCTATTGGCTGAGATTAAGATGTTGGTAATGCTATATTTATGTGGGCAAGGTCCCAGACACCAAGTACATGACTGAGTTCCCCTGTGACCTCCTGTGGGGTTGTTTCTATGTGCTATATGAAAGGTAGCTATTTGGGGGCTGTGTTCATGTGTTCCAGAGGCAGGCAGAAGCAGAGAGAGAGAGAGAGTTTGTTTCACTCCTCCCAATCTCAATTTTCAGATTCTTAGGGTTTGGACTTGCTCAAATCTCACCTGTTTCAAGTCAATTCCTCTGGAATCACACCTAACACAGAATGGCCATCCCAGTTAGAGTTCCTCCCAAGATGCTCTGGGCCTCTGATTCCATCTGTTTCTTTCTTCTCCTACTTCTTTAGCACTCATATTACCTTCTGCACTTTCCAGTAAACATCTTTCCCCTGAGTCTCTGCCAGATTGCTTGCTTTCCCAGGAAGATGACCCTGATGTAGAGTGATTTCAGGACTGTACACGGTTCAACCAAGGAGACTGAATGCTATAGAACCAAGAAACAAGACAATCAGAGCAAAACTGTACATGTGCACACTGACTCCAGGAAGTAGAAAAGTTCAGATATTTGGCATTAATATGAATTACCAGGGCAGTTTGAATATTCACTTCTGGCCTTTTGTCTCTATTTGACAATTTATTAGGATACCATATGATCAGATGGTATATAGAGAGGATCTGATTGGTGTGGTCAACACCCATTCTTTCTGTTTAGATAGAACCTTCCATGTTTCCTACTTGGGCAATGGTAGCCTGTCAGCTGCCGTGTTCAGGATGCATGGTGTCTGTGAGTCTCCCCTTCCTCAGGGGCTGTTGGCTGCTGGCCCAGGAGTGTGAGGAGAGCATGGACAGGGATGAGGAGGTAGGGTTCAGACCGCCGTGAAGTTCTGAGATCAGCTTCAGTGAGATAGCTCAACTTTATTGGGGTTAACAAGGGTTGTATAGATCTTTGGGGAGTGAATACAGGTTCCCATAGTGAGTGTACATCATTGATTGGGGCTTAAGGTATTGGGAATGCCTCATTTACATAAAGGGACATTCCAGGAATCCCAGGTGCTTGCCAGGCAAGTTCTTATCTTGAGAAAGGAAGTTGAATCTGTAATTTCACTAAGGACTACATGACTCTCTTCAAGTAGAGGATGTGGCGATCATGCTCTCCAGATAAGGTCAGACAGGGAAGGGGAAGCCCCACTTAGAAAGGGAGTCCTCCATTTTTCTCCAAGCTCAGAGAGTTGTCTGGACATTCTGGGCTTTGACCTAAACAGCAGGGTCTTCCAATATGTGTCTTGGTCCTGTCAGTATGGTGGGATGGAGGGCCCCCAAAGAGCAAGATATGTGAAGAGCGTTAAGGTGCCCTCCCAAGATGATCTTGGAATCTTTCTCTTCAGTAAAAACAAGCAAGCAAGCAAGCAAGCAAACAAACAACAAACTCAAACATCTCCTGAAAGAGAGCATTTGTATTCCTGGCACATTGCTGCATCTAATAGAATTTTTTTTTTTTTTTTTTGCTAAAAAGTTCTTGTTTGACAATCAGCTCAGCTCTTCACTGACTGACCTATTTATTATTAAATGCCCTTTTATGGGACATGTTTAAATGCCCCCAATTAGTAGGAGTGTTGAGATGAATGAATCAATAGTGGAATTATGAGATTCCTAGCCCCTAGCTAGGTCAGTTATCATAGTATTTATTTTTATTTCTTCTCATCCTTCCATTAGGGAAACTGTTTTTCATTTTAATTATATTGGAGTGGTAAACTTTTGACACTTTCTTCAAGTGAGAGCTTTGGTTTGCGAACAGTCAGCCACTGTTTTCTGTCTCTGTGCTCTGAGGTCGGTAGTCAGTGCTTTTTAATTTCTAGGGGTTAAATGAGGACACTAAAATATTGTTAGCATAGCATGTAGTTCCAGGCTGGCTGGTTCTATTTGGTTAAGTGCCTTGCGATCTGTTTTATTTGTTAGTCCCAACACAGCCCTATGAGGTGCATGATTGCATTTATTTTTACTCCATAGATAGTTTTTAATTAGCTGAAAAGAGTTCCTGTAACCTCCAGAAGGTTAGTGGTGGTACTTAAATTAAATTCCTTCAAGTCCTAGGGTTTTACCTGGTCCCCTGGGTCTTGCTATTTCTTTTGATTTCTGTGTTTTTGACAAGGTTATAGATGTAAGCTATTGTTCAAAATGAAAGAACAAAGAAATCTATATGACTTTTTTAATGAGAGAAGTTAAATCAAGCAAGACCCCATCAGTTCAGACTTAGATTGCATTGATTTACTTTTTTCAGTGTTGGTTTCTAAATGCCACTTTCTTGAGATTTTACACGTTTCATATTCTTTTCTTCTACAAATTCATTAAATGTCAGGCCCCTCAAATAATTTTAATTTCACTTGCTTTGAGTTCCCTTCTCACCAAAGAGTCACAGGATCTTTTTCTTAGTGAGCTCCTTTTCTTTTGCTTTTGGGACAGCATAAGAATGGGTGCTGTTCCCTTGGAGTAAATGAAACTAGTGACTTTCAGAGGTAATGCACTTAGAACTGCTGCTAATACTATGGTAACGGCATGCAATTTTGAGATCTTAAAATGGAGAAGCCCAGAAGAAGGGGTTTGGGGGCAGAGCATTTTAGAAGCATGAGACGATGTGTGAAAGGCAGTTTTATGAAAGGCAGCAACCCTTGTTCCATCCTCTCCATTCTTCAGTCTTGAGAAACAGCACTGTCACCAGCAATCATTTTACCTGCTTCTTTCCAAATAAATGGAGCTGGTGCCATTTCCTGATTGTTTCCGGGACTGACTGCAACAGACTCATCAATTTTTATGGGCTGCCTTTGACTTGTCTTTTCCTGTGTAGCAATGTACGTAAGCAAAGCTTGATTTGACAATTCCCTCATGGTTTTGTCTGGGTCAGGAACAATGAGCTTACCTGGGTATGTCTAGTGCACAGCCCTCCTGAAATTGGAGGCCAACTGCTCTCTGAGGCTGTGATGACATTTGAAGGCTCCCAAAGAAGGAATAAGAGAATGAACACTTGATGTGGAGCTTCATACTCAGTTTCAAACCTAGCAGCACTTCATGTCTGCTATATTCTGTTTAAGTCAGTAGGTTCAGTCTATAACTTATTTATCAGAAGGCAGGCTTTCCTGAGAACCTTTGTAGATACTCATTTTTATCCCCAAATCCTGAGACTTCATGCCCATCCCACACATGAGTACCTCTGCTTGTCTGATATTCCTGAGGTGCTTGCTATCTCATTCCAGCTTCATTTCAGATGCCAGTATCTTATTCTGCCAGGTCAGCTGGGAACAACTTCTTCAGGGTTCTTCCTGAAATACACATGTAGATCTTCAAAGAGACAAACACCTGTTCTCTCTTTTCTCATCCAAAGCACAACGCTTGAACAGACGCAGGCTCTCTATTGAAATGTTTCTTTTCAGAGGCAGGGGGAAGGGGGAATATAAGTGGTTATTTGATGGGATTATGAAGCCAAGTTGAATAAACATTTCAAGATTAATTAAGCTCTGGACATGACACAACTCTTCATAGCTTCTCTCTGCTCTCTGGTTCCACATCTTTATCAACCTTCCATTGTCTTGACATGGGTTTGCATGTGAGTAGTTTTCCTGCCTAGGATTATGAACACCTTCCCAGTGTCTGTGTCATAGATTCTCCCAGTAATGCCATTCCCTCCCTGCTCAAGGTCTGAGTAATGAGTCTGCTGGGTAAAATACAAGTTGCCCTGACTTGTTTCAATGGGGAGTCAGAAACCAGGCATGTTTTTACATTATAGTGATTTCATCATTTACAGCTGTAATCTTAGCATTCAGCAGTGAGGTGGGGGGGGGGTGCACAAGTTTATGGCCCACCAAGGCTCAATAGTGAAACTCTGCATAAAAAAACAAAACAAAAACAAATAGACAGATAAACCTCCCCAAACTAACGACAGGTACAAAAGTGAAGCTTGAAAAAATACTTAAAACATTGAATGGCTTGGTTTTTCTTTGGGAAAACAACAAATGTATGATGATGCCTGTACAGCAAGGAGAGGCAGGCAGAGGATTTGGGGGGCCCAGGATTTGGAGACCCCAGTGTTGGGCTCATGGAGGTAAAGGCAAAGATAAGGATTCACCATCTTCTCAAGGACATGATGATTAAACCCATAAGAGACCTACCTGTTCTCCTTGCTCATTTAAGAATCCAAGATTATTGAGTTTTTTCATGGGTGTGTCCCGCTTGCAGTCTTGTACCAATAAAACACACTAGTTGGGCCTCTCTGAGTGCTAAACAAGAGCTAGCCGCCCAGGCTGAGATTATCACAAACCAACTCATGGTGACAAGTGAGTTTTATGGAGGACCAGGGCAGAAAAAAACAAAACAAAACAAAAGGCGAGAAAGAGTCCCTCCTTAAACATTTTCAGATCTAAGAACTCCTGGCTTGATGAAGGTTTATTCATTCTTTTGTCTCTGTGGAGATGTGAGTAGATGAGGCACGTGGCATTTGTACACTTTACTTTGTTTCCTGTGGCAACATGCTTACCACTTGATCAGGATATAGAAAGAGCAGAAATGAATAAGTTCGCACTGTACCTGAAGACAAGACACAAGCATTTTGCATTTGCTTACACAAAGTCTACTCCCGTGAAGAGCTGAAGGCTTCTCTGTGTGAGCTTCAGTCTCAGAGCTTGTGTTTCTGGCCAGTGCTCATGCATTTGTGAGGGACTGCTGACGGAGAAGAAAGTCAGCTGAAACCCAGGAAAATCTGTTAAACTGATGGAAAAATTAACACATATAAGCTTCAACACACTGTCTGACCAGATGGGTATATCAAAATGTTTAAAGAAGCATTTATAAAAGACATGTTGAGAACAATTGTTTTGGGATATGCAAAATGCAAAAGGTGTATGAGTGTGTGTGTGTGTGTGTGTGTGTGTGTGTGTGTGTGTGCGAGAGAGAGAGAGAGAGAGAGAGAGAGAGAGAGAGAGAGAAAGGCAGACTAATATTACTGAAGGCAGTATGCACAGAAAGTACAAAGCCAAATTGTTTTCTAGGAGAATAAGTGATAGCCTCAAGAAGCACATAGGGGAGAGAATCTCTACATTCATAGCAAATTTCACCACATTTTTGAGGGACATTTTTTCTTCCTTGTTCTCATCAACTCTCCAATCCTATGAGTAGGCAAGAGCTGAGCACAGGCAATTCAAGCCTGGATTTGCACATGAGGGAGTTTGAGATAGATTCAGATTCTGACCCTAACTTGAATTTCAACACAACTTTCTGCCTCTGCATTCACCACTGAATAAGCTTGGTTGCCTTCCTCACATTTGGACCACATCTGCCCTTTTGATGTAAACATGCATGCCTATCACAGTTTTCCAAGGCAATTTGCCGTGAGCGACCTCATTTCAGAGCAATGTTTGTTTAGAGATGATTGTTTACCTGGGTAGTTTTCTAAATAATTCATACAGTATTTCTAGTAACTGAGAAAGAGTAGTGAAAAGTGAATGACTATCTATTTTGTAAAGACTATTTATTAAGAGGTATAAGGAATAAATGATATTTTGAATCAAATGCATTCGATTTTATAATTTTCCCAATTGTCACATTATATAAGGGAAATTTGTGAAAGACTTTCCTTAGGGTATTATTCTATATCTCAGAGCCCCAAGAAATTAGTTATTGAGAAATCTGACCATTTTAGGAATTTTAAAGTTTGTCCTTCCTTCAATAATACACCACTAGATTCTCCTGCCTACCTGAAAATTTGAAATAAAATTAAAAAGTACAGTGAGAAGGTTCACAAGATGAACAGTGAATATGGAAAAAGACCTAGCTAGGTGACCTGAGCCACTAACAACCTGTATAACAACTACTTATACAGGTCCAGGAATATTATATGAATTTTATGATGAGACCCAATTAAGTCCCCAATACTGTTTTTATGAAACGAATTTGTTGATGCCCCTAAACACACAGGATAACAAGCCTTTTAGAACTCTTTATTATCATGACTGTAGAGAAAAATTAGTCTTTATACATACCATACTTTGTGTGAATAATTATATTTTATGATTTTATTCTTAAAAAGAAAAAAACCTGGGTTTTTCTCAGTCACTTGAAATTTTCAAAGACATTATGCTTTTCTTTTTTCCTCTTATTTCCCACCTTTACCTGGATAAATCATACTTATTCTGAATCTCCTCCAAACCTGAATGTGGTGACCAAGAACTGACTCTCAGAGTATGAACAGTATGTAGTTGTCAGGACAGGTAAATTTTGTAGTCACAGCAAATAATCCCAACTCTCTAGATGCTTGTTATTACCCTCAGAAGAATGTGATTGCCCATTGTTGAAGGACCAAGCCACATACGCCTAAGCTGTTAATGAGAATATTATCCACGTCCATGTGATCCTTCAGAGATAAAAGCTGTCCAAGGACATTTTATGGATACTACTTACAATCATGTCAGTAAAGGTTTGCAGCTTGGCTCCCAGGGCCTTCATTGGAAGTTACATGTCACAGTTCATCATACACCACTGACTGAAGCTGGTCACACAGCCACGCCTCAGACTTGAGCTCTTGGTGAGCAGTACTACTTACTGCCAAACAGCAGTGTCATGAGTATGCCTCCAGAACCTGATACTCAAAGATGTCAATCTTAGTAAGCAATTTGATCTTTCTTTTGTCTTAGTTCTGCATCTGTGGAATAAGGTTTATAATTATACATTCCCATTGGGCTTCAAAGCTTAAATGAGCTAATATATGTAAAATACTTATGACACTACTCAACATTTGATTGAATGTTGAGCTTTAATTGCTTTGTTACATAACTTTTATCAGTAGTTCCCTAGAGGAGTGTCCACTTTTTGTTAGTGGGAATCTCCTTGCTCGATTCTGTAATGCCAGTGTTGTCACAGGTGGAACACAGCAGCATTTTAATCTGGGAGTTTTAGATGTCCATATAAGCTATGTGAAGTCACATAAATGCTACTTTTGAGCTTTTGCCTTTAATTCCTCAAATAATAGTTGGCAATATGAAGAAATTGACTTAGCTTTCTCACGTACTTAGTGAGATGATTCACTGAAATGATTTATTGTTGTCAATGAATAATATTTCGTTTAGTCATCTGGCTTATTTAAATAAGTGGATATTGATTTTTTATTTGCTTATTTTTTACTAATGGGGGATCTTGGAGGGATTTAGGAGACAGGAAAATACTCCTAATACTTGCTATTTCAATAAAAAATGAAATTGTTCCATGGTCCTAAAAATGGAAAAGGCTCTCCTTCTCCAAATGTCTTTAGTAAACTCTCGTGAACAATATAGGAATTGCATTGAGTTTAAATGACATGTGAGTAACAAGAACACATCAAATTTCAACACAATCACATTCACAATTTCATTCAGGGAGGTGAGAAAAACAGGATACTTAAAAAAAAAAGGAGTTAGAACTGCAGTGCTGGATCGCTGAGGGCTGTGAAGAAAAGTTGAATAACACTTTTGAAAGGTCAATGTTTCCTGTTGATATTGGTGGTGAGTGGGAAGGGCCTTTGGGATTGTCAAGAGCCCCTGTGGAGAATGGCTATTGCAGTGGAAGTTTTAGGGGTCAGATCTTTGAGATAAGGAGCAGGACTCATTTGCCCACAATGGTTCTGAACTCAGAGGTCATTCACAGACTCCTTTTGAATCACATTTTCCCCAAAGGCTCAAATAAAAAATGTAGGTTAATAAAACTATAACAGAAAGGTTTCCAGGAGACTTGGGAGCCATAACTCTTTCCATTTAACTGAGTTTAATATCTTGTTTGGAGGGAAAGAAAAAATACAAGAAACAATAAAAAGACTTTGGCCAAAAAATAAATAAAAAAATCAACTGGATTCATTTCTTCAACACTATGGATCACCTTCCTTTAAAATTCCTTTCTTAAGCCTTGTGGGTTTTGTGGATAGATGTATATTTCAAATAAAGTGGTTAGCTACTGTAAAATCACTTCAATACTTGATGTGAAAAAAGAAACAATTCTAACTGAGAGTCAGTTATTATGAAAGTGCATGTTTGGGGCAATGGTTTTTTCTGACCTATGAGTCTTTGCAATGTTTCCAACATTGAGAATACTGTGTGAAAGCCATCATTATCTATAGAAACAATACTATTCCACATTCTGCTTTGTTTTTATTCTTAAAAAAAGAAAGAAAGACTGTCATAGTAACTAACAAAATGACACGTTTTCATGACTATTAGTTTCCGTTTCTTTTTTTTTTTTTTTTTTTTTTTTTGGTTTTTCGAGACAGGGTTTCTCTGTGTAGCCCTGGCTGTCCTGGACTCACTTTGTAGACCAGGCTGGCCTCGAACTCAAAAAGATCCGCCTGCCTCTGCCTCCCAAGTGCTGGGATTAAAGGCGTGCGCCACCACCGCCCGGCTTAGTTTCCGTTTCTTAATTATCCTAAACAGTTTATGTTGGTTGGTAGTGAGAGGTCAAAACTTGACATTTCATTTTTAAGTATTACTACGAACAATACCTTTAAGAAGTGTTACCCTTAATTTTGTATCAATATACAAAGATCAATACCAATGTGGCCAAATATAATCTTAATTTTGTATCAATATACAAAGATTAATACCGATGTAGCCCAATACAATCTTAATTTTACATTAATATACAAGGGTCAATACCATTGTGGCCAAATATAATCTTAAATTTGTATCAATATACAAAGATCAATACCGATGTAGCCCTACACAATCTTAATTTTGCATTAATATACAATGATCAATACCAATTTAGCCAAATGTAATATTAATTTTGTATCAGTATACAAAGGTATAAGGCTATATTCAATAATCTGTCCTTTTTTCTTGATCTTTCCTATACTATGTCTATGTCCCATTTTTCTCAAGTCTGTTCACTCCTATATAGGAGAGAAAGGAGGATACAGAAAAGCAAAAGAGAGAAGTCCCTGGGTCTAACCTCCAAAACCCATTTAACAAGACCATTTAACAGCTTGTAGTCTTTTCCCCTAAATAACAAAATTTTATATTATCTATCAAATAACCAAAGGGGGAGAACACCCTCCCCACCTTCTGGGGATGGGACGTTGTTCTCTTAAAATGACTTCCTGCTGATTTGGGATGTAGTAAACCTGTTTGGGGCCCAAATAAGAATGGAAAAATGGTTAAAAATGTTAATAGAATCATTTGATGTTCAGTCCTTTTGTGCTCAGCTATTTAGATGTCCTAAGAAGTTCATAGACAGAAGCTGATCTTCAGAGCTTTACTGAAGATCTGGCTGGAGTAGTCTGTGAAGCTGAACGATCTTAGCGATTTTGAGTTGTTGTGGTTGTAGACTTTTGAGGAAACTGCTATTGAAGAAGTCTGCAAGGCTGGATCATCTGGCCCCTCGTCTTCTTTGGTGTCTGATCTGTTTTCTGCTGAGGTTTCCGTTGTCCAGTTGTCCCTGGATTCCTTGAATGGATGCTTTAAATCTCCTGGAAAGATAAGAACAGAGCCCTGCCCTAATCCTAACTCTGGGACAATTACCTTTTTTTGGGGGGGTCAGGTAATATTTTTCCTGGAGCAAATTTGTTTCTTTTGATAATATATAAAGTATTACCTTTCAATCCAGATTAAAGAAGAAATTATTTTGATATTTTGGAGCTAAACAAACCTTTAGTGTATATATTTTGAGATCTCAAAGGACAATTTGTTTGAATTGCAGCCTGCCTTTTGTAAGTAGCTTTTAAACTTAAATCTTTCCAAATCCTATGTGCCTGTCTCTGCATTCTAAGTTTTGGGATCAAAGACATGTGGTTCCCAACTGATGGGATTAAAGATGTGCTCCTCCACTCCTGGATCAAAGTTTTTCTCTGTTTAGAGCTTGTTTTGTATCAGGTGGCCTTGAGCTCTGAGATCTGCCTGTTTCTGTCTCTAGTGTGTTGGGATTAAGGGTGTATTCTTCCCCAATGATGTGACTAAGGGTGTGCACCATCACCACCGTGTTTCTTGTAACTCTAGAATTTATAAGACAACTAACTCTATAGTGATCCTCCTGTCTCTACTGGAGGTAACGGCATGGGCTAACACCATGCATTATTTTACCTTAGCTCTAAGTTTTTTCAACTCTTGGAGGTTTGTAAAACCAGGTTGAACAGCTGTCACCTTTAATTTATTTACAGTGTTTTAAACCTGTTACCTGCTTTTTAATGCCAAACCATGGAAATAGCCTATACCTCTACAAAAACAAAAGCAAAAAAAACTTTTAAGCTGCTATCAAGTTTGTGTAATCTCTGTAGCCACCTGCAGTCTAACATTCTAATCTGAAATTAAGGCCATTTTCCTTTCATGCCAGTAAGGTAAATTATAGTTTGAAAATTTTATATTGTATTTTTATTATATTTTTAAGCTTATTAACTCTTTTCTTAAAAAAGTATTATTTATTTCTAGAACATAGTTTCCTCCCTCCTCCCCTCTTGGCCCCTCCCTTCCTCTCTCCTTCCCTCCCTCTCTCCTTCCCTCCCTCTCTCCCTCCCTCCCTCCTTGTTCCTCTACTTGGTACTCTCCTTCTCCTCAGATGAGGTGGGTCCTCACATATCATACTCCCTCAGATCTTGCGTCATGTGAGGCCCAAGAGCTTCCACTCATACTGGAGCTTGATAAGGCACACCATCTAGGGTGTGGAGTTCCACTAACCTGCAGCAGATTCCATGACTCACTGGTGGGTAGAATTTTTCCTAGGATAGATATGCTAGGTTCCTGTCTATTTGGGTGTGTGGGTTGTAGGATAGTGGGTTGTAGGATAGAAGCTTCTAGCTTCTAGACTAGGCTATGAGGTTGTGTTTCTTTTTTCTCAACTACATGAAGGGGTTGCGGCCGAATATCCTAGGTGTTTATTTTGAACCCTTACTAAAATGGCATTTGGTTAACTATGTAGTTGCATTTAAGGAAGAAGGTATTGTCTCTTGGAGGACAGCTTTATGGCAGTATAGCAGCCTTTAAGTGCACCAAGACCAGAAGCTTCAGACCACTCTTTCTCAACCTTGCATGTGTGTTTCCTGGGGAAATATTCTCCATGTTAAATACATTTATCTTGGTAAGAAGTTCACAGTAGTGATTAGGAGCCTTAATTCTTAGCATCTCAATAATGGCAAATGTGGGGAGCGCGGTTTGGTCATCCAAATCCCGACACCTCCTTCTCTATGGAAGGGAGTCGTGTGACCAGGTGACGGCACTCGCCACCCAATAAGGTCAAATGGAATACAATTAGGCAGGCTGGTCTTTATGATATTTATTATACTAAATAATAATTACAACTTACACTAAATAAGATATCCCTACTTCTACAGGATCAGGATAAGCTGCATCAATCATACAGAAACACTTAATGGTCATTAAAGCTAGAACAACATATAACCACCACATCCTATAATTATATTAATATTCCCACATCACACATCATACGACCTGTCTGAAGACCTTGGCTCTCCTGCTTCCCTGCGTCGATGTTCGGAGCAAAGCCCCATTTCTAGTCTCAGTTCAAGGCCTGAGTGAATGGGCAAGGGATAGAGAGAGAGGTCTCAGCACAAGGTCTGAGGAAGGGGCATAGACCTAAGATAGAGACAGAGGCAGGACGTCAGTGACAAGACTGATCGCCACTTACTGCTTGTCTCCTTTGGTTTCTTATACTTTCATCTCAGCTTTAATTAACATATCTCTATGTCACCCGCATATGGCGGCACTTACTAGCTTCTTATCTGGCTCCTTCAGCTGGGCCTCAGCTGGGCTGTGGCTGACAGCTTCTTACGGGCTCCTTACGCATAGGGCGGCACTCACTATCTTCTTATCTAGCTCCTTCAGCTGGGCCTCAGCTGGGCTGTGGCTGACAGCTTATTGCAGCTAAACAAGAAGCTATTACTTATAATCCAATACTTAAATTACTTAATCCAATACTTAAATTACTTACTAAACTTCCTGCAGCCATTCTTTATGGCTGCTTACAGGCTCCTTACAGCAAAGCTGAAGTTCATTTCTATTTATCTGCGTTAAGTATCTCATTTGTTGCTTCAGTGATTCCCTCTCAGTCTCTGTAGTAATATACTATCTATTGGCTTTCATTTACTTTTTAGGAAGTGAGAGTGAGGATGGGGACCAAGGATTGAGAAAGAAAGGAGCACAGAGATATTTCTCTAAATATCAATGCTGTTTTGTCACAATCAGAGTATGGAAAATGTACCTGACTTCTAAAATTCTTTGTTGCTTTTAAGTAAAATGTTCAGCAACACATAAGAAAAACAAACATGCATGTTGATTGAAAAAGATTACTTATTATTTATTATTGCTTATTAATAAAACATTACCTAATATTTACTTTGCTACCTGGAAATTAGTGGAAAGCTAAGCATCTGATTCTGTGTATTTCCACATGGAAGAGGCATATTATATCCCTGAGTGAGACAAATTAGATGTGGCTAAAGAGGCTGCGTAATTGTTCTTTTCAAAATAAAACCACAGAACTCCTAGCAGTGAAAGTGTGCATTATCTCAGTGCACACTGTATATGCTCAAAAGTCTAATTGCACGCGATTGCCTTTTTCATTTGTTATATTTCAAGCGGGCGGCATGCTGGCTGATGTTCATTATAATTACAATTCTGCATCTTCCCACCTGAGCAGAACAGTGGAATGCTGCACATAAATCTTTCACTGTAATAGAATTGGGTACCAGTACACACATAGACAGGTGAGAAAGCTGCGAAGTGAGCATTTGCTATGTCACTAACAGCAACTACACACGTTTCTCAAAGATTAATGGCACTGTTGCCTTCTACCTTAACTCTCTGGATAGGAGCAAAGCAGATGTGCAAGGTCATTGTCATTCACTTTACAGTCCCAGGAACCTTTGAAGGATTCTACATAACCAAGTGGCCATACCATTTCAAAGGACATTAACATTCCTATTAAGCACTAGAGAATTTTGACCTTTCTTAAATGTCAAAAAAGATATTCTATGGATAAATTGTGATCAACTGAATGCATTTTACAATGGGTATTTGGACTTTTCAGGCTCATTCAGACCCCCGGGAGGGGTAGTTTTAATGAAGTGCCGTTTCCTATTATGTGAGAGCATTTGATAACTTGCTCCAAGGCTTTTTGGACATAGGTTATGTGTGGGAGAATCTAACAGTCAGTGGCGATCACAGAATTTCATTCATCTCATCCAGCAACCACAGCTCAAAAATGAGAAAATCCAGGCTCTGAGAACAAGCTGATATGTTCAAACTGACAGAGACAGTTGGTAGCAGAGCAGGGAACAGCATCCAGCTCTGGGACTCTGCCTTTCTACTTCCTAAACTTGACCTGAACTTTCCTTCCCCATGACTTTCCTATCTGTCTTCTGCAGAATTCCAAGCAGGGGGGTTGACTGGATCCTTCTAGCATTGTAGTTTCAATAAGGTGTCACAGAACAAGGAATTTGCATTTGAATCCTGTTTTTTGTTGTTTCTGTTTTTATGCAAATGCAGGGTGATAAGGAAAAGCCTCATCACTTAAATGACCACTGCTTTTGGCCTCCTAATCCTAATTTTGGTGTTTATAAGTACATTACTGTAAGGCCCTAACCCAGTCTGATAACTTTTTTGAGATTATAGACACATATAGCCAACTTTCAGCTCTCCTGCTTCCTGTCTGATGTTGCTTTCCTCTGCTTCAAATACTCCTAGCTTAGGCCCAGGAAATATGTTTAGATTCCTTGAAGAAAATAAAAATATCTCACCGAGAACAGTGTGTGTGTGTGTGTGTGTGTGTGTGTGTGTGTGTGTGTTTCCAATCTATAAAACCTAAGGAATGTATTGTTTCCTCCATATGATCTCCCAAGTATGACACTTTCTAAGTATTGATTCTCCTGTGTTTAAACTGTTGCTTTCCCACATGAAAAACTGTCCTCGGCAGTTGCTGGTATGATGGCATTCACTGGGATTAAGTGAAAAGGTCACTGCTTAAAAGGTGACATTTTAAAAAGAATATCCTAAACCAAAGAGGAAACTACAGGAAGTCTATTTTATTTATTTTTCTTAAAATTAGCTGGAATTTGTTAGTTGCACTTTAACCTTAAAGAAGAAAAGAAAAATAGTAAAACCACCTCCAAGAGAACCCACACATATAATGCCACCACAAAGACAATTTTAACATATACATGGTATTTTAGGTTTCTGAGAAAATTCTATTATCTGATTTGAATTTATTGTACCAGGTGAAATACCACTGTTTGGGCAGGATTTCCATTCTCACACTTTTAGTGTAAATCCGACATTGAAGTGCCGTGGCTTTGCCTCCCATGGCTCTCCTTCTACCTCTCACTGTCAGCTCTGTAAACCACCTTTTCTCTGCCCAAATCCCCTGCTGGTCCAATCCTCTTACTCACTGAGGCACAGCTCCTGTTCTTTCTTTTATTTATGGCTAGCCCCCTTTTCAGGTCAGTTAGAGAACCATTATATTATTACTGAAATAAATTGCTACGACTGAAAGGACCCTTGGAAGGCACTCAGCCTAGCCCTTTTATGTGACAAAAAAAGGACCAGGGCATTGAAGTGACTGGCTCAAGTTTGGAGTTCTTAGTGGGCTTGGTGAAAAAGGAACCCATGTTTTTCAATATTAGCTGACTCCTAGCTCTAACTTTCCTCTTCATGTCTCTTCAGCCATTCTAAACACTCAGCTGGATTTTGTGTGATAAAGCTGGGAGATCTGATTGACAGTTAAAGAGCAACATGGCTTCATGTTGTCAGAAAAGCCCAAATACCCAGAACCTACAATCTGCAACCATTTCTGAAATTTCATTCTTTTTAGTGTATTCTGTGGTTCACACCATCCCAGTCATGGGTCACTGGGGACCCACTGTCAGTCTGACCTATACAAACTTTCTGGGCTGTTCGGTGGTCTGATGGAAGGGGCAGTCAGGAGATATTTAAGTAAGAGACCACAGAATAGCTCCAAAATGAAAAGAATTCATGATACAGGATGGACTGGGAGCAAAGCAAAGGAGGTGGTTACAGTGGAGAGGGGTCGCGGAGGGGCCAGAATGGTGGTCACTCTGGGGTCTATATGCTGAGGGGTCGAGATGATGGGGGACATCTGGCTCTTTCACTGACATCTGTTCTTTAGCTGTGGGACCTTTGTTAGTGGAAAAGCCCAGAGGAGACAGAGGCTGAAAAGAATTAAAGGAAAGAAATTGAAACAGAAAAGTGAAGTCTCAGTCAGAGGCTTTAAAGGAAGTCTCTATCAGACACTGGGTGAACAAAACAGCTCTTTTTTGGTTTTGGAACACAGATGTCAATCTTTAAGTCTCTTTAACCATGGACTCCAGCACTGTAAATTATAATGAAAAGAAAAAAAGATATCACTGAGGTCTCCCATATTAGTTTGACTGGCAGATTGTTTGATATTTTTTTGTATTACCCCCAACTTTTTATCCATCCATTCACCATCCATCCATCCATCCATCCATCCACCAATTCATTGGTATTGAGGATGTATCCCAGAGCCTTGTAAATACTAGGCAAGTGATTTATTGCAGTTCCATACCTCTGTTCTGAGCCCCAAGTTCTTAACCAAATTCCTTAAAAGACTCCATGTAGGAGAGGCCTGCCCACTACCATGATGAACCTGCCCAGTGGGCCTCTGAGTGGCTCACCTGCTGCAGGAGCTACTACAATGTGCAAGTATGTGGTGGAGAGATGGGAAAGAAGGAGAAGCAGAATGGTTTGAGTACTATGAAGAAAGGTGGAACTGAAGATGTGAGGGTGGTAAGGAATAGCCTAATGTGAGTAGTCTGACTTGTTACCTGAGGCCTTGGTGAAGTCCTGGCCCATTCTACCACTGAGGATCATGTCTGTTTCTGTGGCCCTGCAACAACAGGAGTCTGTGATGATGTTCTTGGCCCATGTTACTATGTGGATGTCCCTGATCTGGGCTGCTGCCTGGGGTTATGTTGCTATCCAAGGGCTATGCAGAGCTGGCCTTAACCCTTGTCTGTCTTGTGGTTACACAAGGACAAATAACCTTCATCCTCCTAGCCCCTCACCACTTTTGGTAGGCAGGTGAACTGGCCCAGAGAAGGTGAAAGCAGAACTGGCCCCACACCTCAGGCAGGAGAGCTGACTCTGCCCCTCACTAGGGGAAAGCAGGAGAGTTGGCTGGCTGACCAACTCAGCTACCACTCAGTCTAAGGTCCAGGGCTTGGAGTTAGACCACCACAACATCTATACCATCTGTGTGTGAAGTGGCCAATCTTGCAGATCCAAAGCTGCAGGATCTCTATGACATAGGACAATAACAGGATATCTGAGAGGAATCCTGATTAGGATTAAGTATTGATAGTGTAGCAGAACTAGAGGATTGGGACCAGACCAATGACTCATTGCAATGAACATTTGCAAATAAATATGTTTATAATATTAACTATTTGAGAATTTCATTGTATTAGTTACTTTCTGTTGCTGTGACAAGACATTATGACTAAGGCAAATTATAGAAGAAAGAGTTTATTTGAGCTTATGGCTCTAGAGGGATAAGAATCTATTTTAGTCACTGTTCTATTGCTGTGTAGACTCTATGACCAAGGCAACTCTTATAAAGGAGAGCATTTAACAGGGAGCTTGCTTACAGTTTCAGAGGCTTAGTCCATTTGTCATCATGACAGGGAGCATGGTGGTATACATACAGATTCTGGAGCAGTAACTGGAAGCTTTATACCCTGTTCCACAGGCAACAGGCTGAGAGAGGGAGATGGCGTGGCATGGGCTTTTGAAACTTCAAAACCCACTTCCAGTGGCACACTTCTTCTGATAAGGTCACACCTACTTCAACAAAATACCTCCTAATCCTTCTAATCCTTTTATACAGTTCCAATCCCTAGTGAAAAAGCATCCAAATATATGAGCCTATTGGAACCATTTTTAGTCAGACTACTACAGAGTTCATCACAGAAAGACATTGCAGCAGGAAACCAATGTGCCTGGGACTGCAAGCTGAGAGCTTATAACTTGATCAGAAAGCTGGAAACACAGAGAGTGTGGTGGAAACAGTACATGGGTTTTTGGAACTTCAAAGCCTGCCCCCAGTGATATGATTCCTTCAGTAAGTCCACAACTTCTTAAAAATACTCAAATTGGCAGCAATTGGGTACCAAGTATTCAAATGCCCTGAACCATTGGGGGGTGTCTTCTTTATACCACCTCATGTATTTTGGTCCTACTCATCATCCACTCTTCCTCCAATTCCTCCCACATCTACCCTTACCTCCTACCCTCTGCTTCACTATCTCTCCTAACTTCTCATCCTCTCAACCGTGTTCTCAAGTAGGAAGATTAAAGATAACACTGAGAATAGAAATTCTATTTGAGTAAGACACTGACAAACTTTTTGCCACAGGATGTTTCTATAAAGTCTTGGTAAACCATTTGTGCTATTGGATGTAGTGGCACACACCTTTAATCCCAGCATTCAGAAAGCAGAGGCAGGCAGATCTCTGTCAGTTAGGGGACAACTATTTATATACTTCCAGGCCAGTCAGGGCTACATACTGAGACCCTTAAAAAAGAAAGAAAGAAAAAACAAAGCTGGCTATCTCATTTGTAGTCTGGATGGCTACCAGTCACCACTCAAGTTTTGTACTGGGAGAGCCCAGTTTTATGCACTGGAAAATGGTAGCCATACCTGAAACAAGGAATGAAAGCTTCATGGCAGACAAAGAAAGAAAGAACTACTTTGAAGTCACATCATGGAAAGCGAAGCAGTCGAGTAGGGACACTATCTTTGTGCACATCAGGTTCTTTGCACAACTTGTGACAGCATTCAGGGAACTTTGCATGAGGACCCAGAAAAAAAGCACAGAGCCTGCTGAGTCTAACAGAGCAGGTGGAGAAAGAGTTGGGAGATTCAAGTTATGTTTGTATCTCAAGTCTTTTGATTATACTTGAATTGTCTGTTTTGGGGATTAGGAACATTGCTATTTGCTTATAATCTTTTATAAATTTATGAGTTAAAAGACATTTTAAAAAACACTGTTATCTTTATAAATGGTTGCAGTACATTACCATTATTATCTTGATTAATTATTATTTTAATTACTAGTTGTTTTAATATCTTTGAGAGAACAAAGTAAATGTTAACTGTTCCATGTTTTCCATTATGTTACAGGGTTTGCTCAGGGGTGCTGGTTGGGAGTAGAATGCATGCTTTGCATATGGGATGCCTTGGCTCCCATTCTCAGCACTAGAAAAAAAAAAATCACAGGGTGCTGAGACAGAAGGCAATAACTTAGAAGCTAACTTCCCACACTTTAACAACTAGGGCACCATTCCTCTCCTTGGAGGTTGAGCCCAAGTGTCTCAGGATGCTTTATGTGACCATCTGCAGATTAACTTCCAATGATCCATAGCATCTTATATGGATGGTCAGTTTCAAGAAAAATTTACTACTTAGCAAGACTACCCACTTATTTAGATATGAATCCTTATACTGGCCCAGGAGATAAGACCAGTAACTTCTCCCTTCACTACTGTTTTGGACAGTATGTTATGTCCTCTATGCTATGTCCCTGTCTGGAACATCACATGTATTTATAGGACTCCTCTTTTTCCCTCCTGGTTCTTCTGCAAGTCCCTGCTTCATAAAATGACAGCCAGGGGCTTCCAGGACAGGGATGTTCTTCAATGATCTGGGATTTTGAACCAAATAAACTCTTTTCTCCTTGAGTTGCTTTTGGCCTGGTGTTTGTCACAGTGATTGGAAAACAAACTAGAATAGAGCTGAAAGGAGAGTTAATATTCTGGTTAGTAAGATCCCAGAGGATGATGTGACCATTCTAAGAGGATTTATAACTCTAGAAAACCATGTTTTCTTATCTAAGAGGCTGTGATTGGCCTAAGATGAGAATCCTTGGAAGAGAAAGTCATCCTATGCTTCCATGATCAGCAAGACTCAAACCCATCTTACCAGATGGTGCAACTCGTAAAGGAACAATTAAAGAGCCAAAGACCTCTTTTCTAAGCCCCTAATAGTAACTACTAAGAAGTCTCACTGATCTTAACAGTAAAAAAAAAAAAAAAAAACCAAAAACACCCCCCAAACCCTCCAAACCAAAAATCAAACAAATAAAAAAAAGAAAAAACCACACCCCTCCAAAAATTTACATGTTCCTAAAAAATATTCAACAGGTAAGTATAAGCACAGATAAAATCATTACTAATATTCTAAACCAAACTCTATTATCCCCTCACTGAGATTCTTATTATGACCTGGTTCATCCAAGAACCCAATATTCTCATCTCTCTTTTCTAAACCTTTAATTGATTCTTTGTGAATTTTGCATCATCCAATCCCAATCTCACTCATCTCTTCCCTCCATATTCGCCATTCACCCTTGCAACCTCCCTTGCAAAATAAGGTAAAACCCAAACCAAACCAAACCAAACCAAAATCTCACTGTGGAAGCTGCTTTGTGCCACACAGTATAGCCTTTTGTCCAAATAGCTTTACTTGCAAATAAGAACCCAGTACTCTATTTACTTATTTGTTTGTTTATTTATTTATTAATCCAGGTTACATCTCAATCACAGCCCCCTTTCTCCTCCCCCCCCCACCCCCCCCCCCACCCTCTATCCCTTATCCCACCTATCCTACTCCTCCTCTAGTGTGTGGGGCCCCACATATCAACCCCCCTCAGTTCATCAGTCACATGAGGGCTAAGAGCTTCCTTTTGCTCTGCGGCCTGACACGGCAGCTTCACTAGGAAAAGTGTCCTACTAACAGGTAGCCAAGTCCATGAATGAGACCATCCCATCCCTACTTGTTAAGGGATCTGTATGAGGACCAAGTTGCCTATCCTCTGTATTTGGATGGGGGGGGGAGGTCTAGGTCAAGTCTAAGCTTATTTCTTCTTTTTGTGGTTAGTGTTTAAGTCTCTGTAAGCCTCTAGGGGCCTAGGTTCATTGATTCTGTTGATCTTCATGTGTTGATCTTGACCCCTCAGGGTCTCTCTCTTCTTCCTCCCTCTCTCATATAGAACTCCCAGAGTTCCACTTAATGTTTGACTGTGTCTCAGCATCTGTTCTGATCTGCTGCTCAGTGGAATTTAAGAATCCGGTATTCTTAACCACAAAAGATCATTCACTGACAGCTATAGTTCCTTTAAAAAGAACATTACCATTTCTTATATTTTTGGATGGCCACCTAATTTTTGACAAAGAAGCCAAAACTGCACAACGGCAAAAGGACAGCATCTTCAACAAATGGTGCTGGTTCAACTGGATGTCCATGTGTAAAAGAATGAAATTAAACCCATACTTATCACCTTGAACAAAACTTAAGTCCAAGTGGATCAAAGACCCTAACATAAGGCCGGTCACACTAAATCTACTAGAAGAAAAAGTGGGAAAAAACCTCGAACTCATTGGCACAGGTGAAAACTTCCTGAACAGAACACCAACAGCTCAGGACCTGAGACCAGCAATCAATAGATGGGATCTCATGAAACTGAAAAGCTTCTGTAAGGCAAAAGACACTGTCATTCGAAAAAAACAGCAGCCTATAGACTGGGAGAAAATCTTCACCAGCTCCACATCTGACAGAGGGCTAATATCCAAAATCTACAAAGAACTCAAGAAATTAAATGCCATGAAACCAAATAATCCATTCAAAAAATGGGGAACAGAGCTAAATAGAGAATTCACAAAGGAGGAATCCCTAATGGCCGAGAGACACTTGAAGAAATGCTCAACATCCTTAATCATCAGAGAAATGCAACTCAAGACGACTCTGAGAGTCCATCTCACACCTGTCAGAATGGCGAAGATCAAAAGCTCAAATGACAGCACATTCTGGCAAGGGTGTGGAGAAAGGGGAACCTTCCTCCATTGCTGGTGGGAGTACAGGCTTGTGCAACCACTGTGGAGGTCAGTATGGCGATATCTTAGAAAACTTGGAATAGCTCTGCCTCAGGACCCAGCCATATCACTTTGGGTATATACCCAAATGACTCCTCTCAGAATCATAAGGAAGTTTCCTCATCTATGTTCATAGCAGCCTTATTTGTAATAGCTAGAAACTGGAAACAACCCAGATGTCCCTCAACTGAAGAATGGATTAAAAAACTGTGGTACATCTACACAATGGAATATTATTCAGCTATCAGGAACAATGAAATTATGCAATTTGCAGCCAAATGGATGGAACTAGAAAAGCTCATCCTGAGTGAGCTAACCCAGACTCAGAAGGATGCACATGGCATCTATTCACTTATAGTAGGATTTTAGCTATATAGTACAGGATATCTATACTACAACCAACACACCAAAGGGAACATGGATATAGACTTTTTTGTTTGTTTGGTTGTTTTTTTTTTTTAGTTTTCTCTCCCTAGCAATGAGATACTTTTCACTAGTGGTACTGCCTTGTAGGCCCCCAGTGTATGAGGAGGCTCTTGGCCCTCATATGATTTCTGAACTGGGGCAAGGGAGGGACTGTTATGTAGGAACACTCCACTCCAGAGGAGTGGAATGGAAGGGTTAGGGGGTAGAGGGTGGGAGGGCGGGGCTGGGAAGGATAGAAAGAAGACAATATGATGGAGATGTAACCTGAAGCAACAAATAAATAAATTTATTTATAAAAAAACCCACATTACCAGATCTTTAAAGAAAAAAACTTTTTATCGATTCTTTGTGAGTTTCACATTATGCACTCCAATCCCACTCATCTCCCCTACCCTACCCTTGCAACCCATCCATCAAAAGAAAATAAAAACTAAAAAAAGAAAACACCTCAAAACCAAAACAAACAAGCAAGCAAGAAAGCAAATAAAAATCTTATTGTGGAAGCTGTAACATGTCACAGTGTGTCTCACAGTATACCCTTTTGTCCACACATCTTTTTTTGTAAATGTTCATTGCAAACAGTCATTGGTCTGGTTCAAGGCCCCTAGTTCAGCTACACTCTCAATACTGGACCCTCACCGGGACTCCTCTTGGATAACCTGTCATTGGTCTATGTCACAGAGATCCTGCAGCCTTGGACCTGCAGAGCTGGGCCCTTCACACATTCCAACAGTTTACAGATGGTGTAGATGTTGGGGTTGGCCAACTCATAGCCCTGGATCTTGGCCTGGGTGGTAGCAGATTTGGTCAGCCTGCCAATTTTCCCTCACTCACACCACCAGGCAAGCTCTTCAGCACTGTCCAGGGTATCTTACCCAATGCCTCAGTAAGCCTAGCCTTCCCACTCTCATGCCCTCAGGGCTGGCTCACCTGCCTGCCACAGGTGGCAAGGTGTGAGGAGAGGAAAGGGAATCTTTCTCCCTCATCAACAGTACTTCAAGGCAGATGAGGAGGGGCAGGGCCAGCTCTAATGTGCTATTCCATGTCCCCACCACTAGGGCCAGCTCTACTGTGTTACCCAGGTATGGTACAGGGCCCACTCTCCTAAGTGCTGTAGCCAGTGAGGGATGAAGCCAGCGCTGTACAGCCCTTGGACATCAACATGGTCCCAGACAGCAGTAGAGATCAGGGATGTCCCCTTGGTCTTTCACGGTAATATGAGTCACAGACATGACTTCACCATGGCTGCAGGTGGAAGGTAGGTTATTCCTCTCCACCTTCCTGTTTCCAGTCCTACCTCTCTTCATGGTGCTCAAACTTCTCTGCTTCTCTTTCTCTTCCATCTCTCCACCACATACTTGCACATTGTAGTGGTTTCTGCTGCAAGTGGGTCATTCAGAAGTGGGTAGGCCCCAGGATGTCTTCCTTCTACCCACACTGTGTAGAAGGGGGTGGTGCCTCTACATCATCAGATATTATTAAGGAGTCTAAAGTCATAAAACTATAGAAAACTACTAACTTGGATCATCTATCCAAAATTAATCCCATTTTCCAGAAAACGCTCAAGGTAAGTTTTAAAAGACTCTTATTGATCAGTTGAAAATTCACCCTTTCTCTCTAAGGGAGCCCTAAGAGTCAACATCAGAATACCAAATAAGAAGATGTTACATTAGCTCCTGGTTTTGGCATTATTCAAATGGGAGATTTTTTTCCTTTTATAAATAAGCATTTAAAAGTCTTATTTATACATATTAATTACACACAATGGTTTCATTATGGCATTTTAATTTTTATCATATAAGATTTCCCATTACTTCTGTTCTGCCTTCCCACTCTTGCTAATCCACTACCCAGTCCAAGCAAGTTCTCTTTTTATGGTCATGCTGTTTTTTGTGACCTATTATGTTTTATTAGTTTCCACTCCCTCCTCAGATGCTGGGTTGCTGCCCAGGACTCTTGGGGTCAGGGTCGAGCTGGTGCAGAGTCAACGACCCAGACTCTGGGGGTTTGATAAACGGCAAAAGTAGACCCATTTATTTCAAAAAGAGGGTACCCCCTTTATAACCTCCACCCAGAGTCCCATTGGCTCCTGAACTGTAGGTTGCTGTGGCTCTTCCTCATTTGCTCATGTCTTATTACCTGGTATAGTCATCCATCTCCAAGCAGGTCCAGGCAGGTCTCATGTTTGGGCATTCCCCGGGCAGGTCTCTCAGGCCAACTACAAGCAGAAGCCCAGCCACGCATGTGCTGTTTAGCTGCAGGCCTTGTTCCTGTTCAGTGGCAGGCCTTGTTCCTCCTACACTGGATGAGGGGTTATTTACAACAGCATGGTTTCCTTCCCAACAACGTGACTGAAGAAAATGTCTCTCCCTTATTTAGTGGTTATTAACCGTCTGTAGATATTTAGAGAGAGACAAGGCCTTGTGACTACCTCCCTCTAGCATGGTAAGATATAGAACAGGTCAATCTTATACAAGTTCTCAGCTAGCAGACCCAGCTGTGAGATCAAGCTATGGGATCAAGAATGCAACACAATGAGTTTGCCAGGCTCTAAGTGAATGAAAGTCAGGTTTGCTGTTTAATGCCTACGTTATATCATGGGCCTGTCCTTTTAAGATTCTAATCACTCTAAGTGGCCAGATTCTGCAGCCTGAAGAAATCAGACTATGTTTGCAACACCGCTTTGGCAGGTCTCTTTCTGGGACAAAGAGTTAAGAAGCCATTTGTGCTGTGGTTTTATAATCCCTAGTTTATGGTCATATTCATTACTTCGATCCTCTCTGCTTCCTGTCAAGCAGGCTATCTCAAAATAAATCATGTGAAATGAAAACTTCCTGCCACCATGTCCTAGTTTGCTTTCTATTGCTGTGATAAAGGCAGTATAACCAAAGGTAACCTGGGGAAGAAAGGGTTTATTTGACTTATATATTCCAATTACATAAGTCTATCATTGAGGAAAGCCAAGGCAGGAACTCAAACAGGGCAGGAACATGGATACAGGTTGTGAGGCAGAAGAGTGCTGCTTACTGGTTTTCTCCTCATGGCTTTCTTAGTTTGTTTTATATATTCCAGAACTAGTTGCCTAGGGATGACAATGGGCTGGCATCCCTGTCAAACATATCAAACATTAACCAAGAAAATGCCTTCACACATTTGCCTACAGGCCCACTGCCATCCCAGTGGAGGTTCCTCTTCCCCAGATGACTCTTACATGAAAGGATGTGGAAGTTAGGCTATTTTATTTCTCCCCCCCCCCCCACCCAGAAAGCTCTTTTCTATATCCTTTCCTATCATCTTGTCCTTGATGGATATCTGAGTAGATCTTTTTTATTATTAATTTAAGCTATCCTTTTTAGTGAAGTTCCTTTCCAGGATTTAAAGAGGAGCCCCTGCTTCCCTTTTAGGCCCCCTCATGCTGTCTTTGATAGTATGTGTTATGTCTTTCTAGTGCTCCCTCACCTCAAGGCCCTATCATGGCTCCCATGTTGCAATGCCCTTTCACCTAATAACGTTCATTTTTGAAGGATGAAGTGCCTCTTTCTCTATCTAATAGCTTCTTCTATTCTTAGTATAAAAGTTTCCATCACAATATTATCTGTCATATTCATCCTCGTCTTGACCTTTACTGTCTGTATGTCACTCCAGTATTTTAAAGCATTTCTTTTAACTTCTCCAAAGAGTTGCAGACCCTAGAAGCCACCCAGGACTTTCTCCTATTTTGATTCCTTTCTATTTCATAGGGGTTTCCAAAACAAACAAACAAACAGACAGACACAACATGAAAAACAAACTTCACTGACCCTTCCCCATGATGCAGCAGACTTTGTCTCCCTGCTTTCTTCCTTAATTGGCCAAAAATTTCCTTTACATTGAGCTTTCTGCTCTGCTCCTATTTTCTCATTGCCAGTTTCATAATCATTGTCTAGACAGTTGGTGTCTCTTATCCCTCTGGGAGAATTCTTACTCTAGCTTCCATTTTCAGTTCCTGTTTCCTTCAGTGTCCAATCAAATTTGTTCTCTCCACAATTGATCATGTTAAGAATTGTATGAGTATACCAACAATATGTCATCTCTTATAAGCTGGTGTTCTACATCCAGAGGGGGAGTTCCAGCCTTGTCAAGTCAGAAGTACACACTCCTCCACCACAAGATCCAGGCTACGTTGGTCTGGGCAGAAAGGGATGGAGCATGAGACAGGATCTATGCCACCAGTTTTCCTGGAGAGGTTTGAGAAAGGATTTTCTCCACCGCCTGCTAGTTTTATAACTCTTTTAGCTAAGCTGCCAGTGGTGGGTTGGGCAGCTTCAAGGAACTTGGCACTCCTGAACCTAGCCAAGAGACATTGGGAGTCCAGCTTGGTTTGGGGTGATCTGAAGGATGTTTCAGGGACAGCCACCAACTGGCTGCTGCTGCCGCAGATGAGCACTGTGGTGAGTGATGCAGAAATGGGAGAGATGACAGAAGCTTAGTGCCTTGGAGAGGTTTGGAAACAGCTACCGGAGTGGCTATAGAGATGAGGCAGAGGTAGGAGCTTGCATTCTGGACACCCTGAAGTGAGCTGTGACTGCCAGCATCAGGAGCTTGGCTTAGGCAGCTGCGGTGGCAGTAGTGGTGAGGTAGGAGTATGAGCTGGTGTTCCTGGTGCTCAGAGGCGAGTCCTGGCTGTTGGCAGTAGGAGACCTGACTAAGCAGGCAGGCCCAGTGATGAGTTCTTCCTTCCCAAGCCCGAAATAAACAGCTGAGTCTCAGATGGTTGTAGTGGAGAAATGGAAAAAGTTTATTTTGTGAATTAGGGACATTATAAACCTTTGGGCTGTGGGAGGGGTTTTGGAGGTGAATGTATTTGATTCACCGAGGCTAAGAGTGCCAGGGGTACTTCATTTACATGGCAGTAACATGGTCCTATCAAAAGAAAGAAAATACAGTATCTAGTTATCCCATGGGCAGTGGGGGTAAGAGAAGAACTCTAGGTATGATTACAGGCATGGACAAATTTTATTGACTGAAAGTCAAAGCACCAAGAGATCTCATTAGTATGGGAACGTACCTCCAGGAATCCCTAGGTGTTCACTGGGTAGCTTTCTTATTGAGAGAAAGGATTGGGCCTATAATCACCATGAGGACTATGTGACACTCCTTAGAGAACCTGGATTTTCCTCAGATCAGGCAGAAGAGGGGACACTGCTGAAAAGGGAATCTGTCATTTATCACCGAGTTCAGGGGCTTTCTGGTAATGTCAGACTTCAACTTTAGCAGCAGAAATTCCCCACAATGAACCAGCTCTTGAGGTACCATAACCTTTACTTGATGAAACAGGACAGAACATCTGTGGGATCTTCCTGTCAACATCATCATCTGCTACTTCTAGCAGCAGGTCTTTCTTGTTCCGGTTCTGCTCTGTGTTTCAAGTATTGCTCATTTCACCTTCTGGTGTCATGAGGATCTTACAGAGTACAGGTTGTTATCATCAATATCAATATCAATGCCTGTCTCCTGTCACCAAAGACTTCTTAATACCTAAATGGAATCTTAGTCTGGCTCTCAAACTCTAGCAATAGCCACTCTCTCCATCACCCATAACAACTCTCAAGGCTTTTGTGCTTTATGGTCTTATTAGTGTTTTAGGTATCAGCAACAGCAGTTAGGGTCTCTTGATGTTCCTACTCAGCTCTGAAATGTTTACTGAAGACAGGCTTTTGTTCCTTGTCAATGGTATTTACATTGCCGAATGCTAAGAGAAAAGGCCGAATTTCCACATTGACAATCCAATTTCAATCACTGTTATTCCTAATGACTTATGAAGTCCTGAAGCCCAGGGGTTCTCAATCTTCCTAATGCTCTCAATCTTTCATATATTTCCTGGCATTGTGGTGACCCCTAACCATAAAATTATTTCTGTTATTTCGTACTGTAATTTTATACTGTTATGAATCATAATATGAATATCTGATATGTGACCCACAAGTTGAGAACCGCATATGTGGACCCTATCTCCTAATGAATCATAGTGCCTTACATGGGTGGTCAATTTCGTGAACTTCTGAGAGCTACTTTATAAGAATTTCTACCTCCTACCAGTTGTATTGTTTTGTCTCTACACACTTGCCCAATGTCCTTGTAGTGTGTGTGTATAAATCATTTAATAATTTTATTTTTTGAGAATGTCATACATTAGGACATCATTCATATCATTTCTGCCCCTCCCTCTCCATCAGCTCCTTCCATGTCCCATGTTCTCAAATTCATAAACACACAACTTATTGAGTCCTTTATCTTTGCTCATATGTTCATTTATCCAGGGCTGACCATACAGTTTGCCCAAATTTTGTAGTGTTTTTTTTTTTTTTCAATGATTTCTTTCAGTCTTTTTTGTGTCATTGGTAAGTTCTTTTTACCCCCTGTGTCATTGGTCCTTATGTCATTTGGTTTGTTTATTTTTCTCTTTAGTCACTTTTCACATCTAAAATAAGGCACATTGCAGTTTCCACATTTTCAGTTGTCATTTGTTTCAGAGCAAACAGTGTAAATGTAACAAGGGAGACAGTTCCAGAGCGAATAGAATAAGAAACAAGGGAGAAAGGCCGACTTCATCAGTGGCCTCTGCACAATCTGGGTTCAGGTCTCCATAATATCTTATGCCCTTCTTCCAACAAAGTCTCTAGGCAGCACTATTGTCAGAAGGATGTGGGAAATAGATGGCCCACATATATTTTTATATCAAGGCTTCAGTTTATAAATCACTAGTTTTGTTTTTGAGATGTTTTCAGGTCAAAGCGGTTTTAAGATCCCTCTTCAGCAGTTACCTGCTATTCTTGCCCTATTCCTCCCATTTTCTGTGTATTAGATATTTTCTCAGCCCAGAATTTATAGTTCCCTGTACAATACCAAGCACAAAATTTGTTGAGAATCTGCTTTTTATTCCCTGTAAAGTTGCTTTGAGTAATAACACTAGCACTTATTCTCTTGGTTTTACAGAATTTTTAATGAACATAAATCAACACTAACAATTCCTTTGTATACATATGCAGACCTGCATTAGTGAGTTCTTTTCATTATTGTATAGGAGCATCCAGTGTGAGCTTTGTCTTAAATCCTTAAGTGTGTAATACAACATTAAATGAAGGCATAGTCCTATACAGTAGGTCTCTGGAATTTAGGATGGTATATACTTTGTATTCAAGGATATTTCTAAGTTCTCTGGGATTCTCCTTGCTGTGACTTGTCCTCTATTTTCTAATAGCCCTTGCACATATCAAATGTAAAGCATGTAAGCAGAATCATGAACACCTGTGAAAACTGGCTAGACATTGTGTACTTTCTTACTATGCAAATGTTTGCATACCCGTCTTTGAAATTACTTCTCTTGGTCAAGGTGAGATTTTGTACATTAGAGGACAAGAGGGCAAATGCTCTTTAACTTTCCATTATTTTGCAGAATCTATTCATTACTGTTCCTTACAAATAGGATCCTCATTACCATGATAAATGGAAAGCTAAATTGTATATCTTTGGTTGAATAAGTGTCTCAGACAGTTCTACTCACAATGACCTTAGGGTAATACAAGATCCTCCTAAGCCCCCTGCCTCAGGCTTAACATCCAGCTTTGCCTGGCATCCTCTCTTAACAATAACTTTTGTGTTAAGACAATGGTGCAAGGTTTCCAAGAGTCACCTCTCAAAATATGCATGCTTCCTTGGAGGGACAGGGCTGTTTCATTAGCATAGGCTGGCAAACTGCCACCCTCAGTCATTTAACATCTAGTAATTGGGCTCCTTTTATGTGCAAGGCAGTGTAGTCAAATGAGGAAAAGGTAGTTCCCTGAGGACATAGAGGATTGTTAATATTTGATGGCTCTGAAGTCAGAAAATTCACTTTGTGGAGAAAATGAAAGATTTCAGATGAAGAGGAGCTTAACATGTGGCTACAATGGAGATGGCTTATAGGCAAGTGGAGGGCAGGTGCAGACCAGGTTGAAATGGGCACAATGGTATTTTTCTTTTTATTTATTTAACCAGTAGTTATTAAACACCTATAGTGCTCCTGGCTTTATAAAATGAAAGACAACTGACTGGCACAGATAAAAAACATATGCGCTAGAGAAAGATAAGGGATCCAGTGGGGAGAGGCAAGGAGCACAGAGTGTTGGGTTACAAAGGATGGTGACTGAATGAGGTGAGTGTTGATATCTGTCTAGGGATGAGGGCAAAGAGGACCTGCAAGAAAGCAGGGAACAAACCACTCTTGGAGGGAGCAGAACATACTAGGATAAGGAGTAACAAGTTCAGTGTCTCAGAGCCAGGAAGATGCCTGGGAGTTCAAGGGATGGCCAAGACATTGGTGTGGCCTAAGGAAAGTAGGTGAAGATGAGAACATATTTGCAACCCTGTCCCTGTCTTGCTTGCTGTGCGTAGTAAACCATTAACTTTGGAATGATAATATGTGTTTTCGATTTTACTCCAAATGAGCTGATATTTGCTGGAAGATTTTTAGCTGAAGAATGATGTCAACAGATATATATCCAAAGAACATGGACTGATATATTGACATTAGACATGCATTAAGTATAAATATGGAAATAGATATATAAAAACATGGAGGTCTCTTTTTCATGGCACTTCCCAGGTGGTTGGCTGTGTCACCATGAAGCTGAATATCTTCTTCCCAGCCACTGGCTATCAGAAACCATTGAAGTGGTTGAAGAACACAAACTTTGTACTTCCTGTATGAAACACATAGTCACAGAAGCAACTCTGTTTGAAGAAAAGAAGCATTATGTAGTCTGAATCAGTGGTCGGGATGACAAAAAGGGTTTACCTATGAGCTAAGGTGTTTTGACCTTTGGGAGAGAGTGCCTGTATAGTGTTGAGAAAGGGACATTATTGTTATAGACCAAGGAGCTCTGGAGAAAACAGGTGCAAGTCTGTTCATGAATGAATTGTGAATGCCAATCTAAGTGATTTCAACTTAGTTTTTGCAAAAAAAAAAAAAAAAGGAGCTGTTATTTGTGGACTAACAGATACTACTTGTGGAAGCCCCAAAGAGCCAGCAGAATCTGAAAGCTTTTCAGTCTCTATATAGAAGGTAATGCCTATCAATACATTGTCAGAAAGGCTTTAAAGAAGATAAGAAGCACAGGACCAAAGCATCCAAGTGTCTTGTTATTTGATGTGTCCTGTAACACAAATGATGATGCTCTGAAGAAACACTGCAGTAAGAAAAATGAGAAGGAAGCTGCAGAATATGCTAAAGTATTGGCTGAGAGGATGAAGGAAGTCAAAGAAAATGTCAGGAGTGGATTGTCAAAAGAAGTAGGCCCTTTCTCTGAAGACTTTCTACTTCTAAGTCTGAGTCGAGTGAAAAATAAGTCTTTAAGGGTACAAATATTAGATCCCAGCTGATGGTTCTTCTAGTCAGGGGTCCTTCTGGCTTCCTGAGACCCCTACTTCCATGCAGTCATTCCAGCACCCAAAAGAGGACCAGCGGGGACATGGGAACAATAAGATCAGGGTGTTTCTCCCTGGAAGTTACAACATGGAGGCATCTGGCTGAATGGCGGTGGGTGTTTGAGCTAGGAGGTGGCTGAGGTGTTCTGAGTAGCAGCCCTCTGGACGGGCCACAGACTCCATTTCGGAACACCCTGCTAGCAAGTCATCTGTAGCAATGAGAGTTCCAGTCTTGGAGCGGTGAATCAGTTCTGGGCCATTGCATGGCCACCCGAGTGGCACAGACTGCACTGGAGCACAGGGCTTCTGGCAGAGAGGTACAAGCCGTGCCTGGGATTCACAAGGAGTGACAGGGGAAGACCACGGCCACAGACTCTACACAAGGGCTGTGGGGGAACTGATAGACACCCTGCCAGCTCAGGCAAGCTGCCCTAGAACACAGTATTTCTGGTCAGAGACATTTAGTCAGAATTCTGGCCCCCAGAAGACACTGTGCCACCCTGCTGCCCCTGGGACTGCCCCACAGAGAGGTCTCACTAACAGCCACAGGGTAGCGTCCCTGGCCTCTGGCCTCCAGGTGCTCCCGGAGACCCAGGTCTACTGCTACATAGAACCAGAGACACTCAGTTAGGCTTCAGACCTCCAGGAGACTCTTCTCTGTCCTGCTGCCCCTTAGAGAGAGAGATCCTCAGAGAAGTCTCACTAACAGCCACAGGGGCTCTTCCCTGGCCTTTGGCCTCTAGGTGCCCTCAGTGACCCAGGGCAACCACCGCATAGCGCCAGAGACACTCAGTCAGGCTTCTGGCCTGCAGGCGCCTCCACACCGCCCTGCTGCCCCTGGGAGTACTCCATGGAGACATTTCACTTGCAACCACAGAGGCTGCAGCCCTACCCAACCTTCCCGAAGTGACCCTCTGGATCACAGGATCATACAAGATCCTATAGGAACATTCTGTCTCCAGACCAGGATTCTCTCCAGGTCACCAGGTTTGGTGGGCACCAGGAACAACCAACTGATGACAGGGACAGCTAGAGGGCTAAAGGCTAATGAAGGAACACAAACAACAAAAACCAGGGCAATAAGGTGCCACCAGATCCCAGCTATCCTGGTACAGTAAGCCCGGCCCATCCTCACACAGAAGAAACATAAGAAAATGATTACAAAACTATACTTATGAAAGTGATTGAGGCCTTAAAAGAAGAAAAAGAGCACAAATAATCAGATCTCTAATCTCAAAAAATGGGGTCAGGTATGATGGTGAAATTGACCAGCTTATTTCAGGAAGCAGTTAGGGGTTGGACTGTAGATTTGTATTTGTTGGTAGAGCTTGTCTGGATTGCTGTTTTTTAGCCTGTGTAATGAATATTGGTGTTCTTTCTCAAGGGTGAACTTTGTATACTGGTGGGACATCTCTGTAGTCCAGACTTGGGGACCTAAAGTCAAAGGATTTGGCTACACACACTGGAACAACTGGAGCCACATGTACAATGTCAGCTGCTAAACAGACTACTTTAGAGGAAAATTTGTATACCAATAGACTTTCAAAGTATCCTTTCCTGTTTGTTCTACTAAAAGCTTTCAGAGAAAACTCAGCTTGTCCAGAGGCATTCATGTCCACCATCTTTATGAGACAAGCTGAGCAAGCCAAGGTGTTCCTCCTACTCACTCTTTTAACATTTTGGATACACATTCATATCCTTGAACTAAATAGGCCTAGGAAGATATTACTATCTTTCTCTCTTAAACTGTTACCTTAGACTGATTCTGCTCAGGATGAATGAGTGTACACAAGAATGTGCATCCCCTAAAGTGATTTGTCTGTCTTTGGAAATGTAGTGTATCTAAACACATTAGCTTTATATATCTATATCTATCTATCTCTCTCTCTCTATATATATATACATACATATATGTATATATATCTATATGTATACATATATATACATATATATATGTATATATATAGTGTGTGTGTGCTCCCTGAATAAAATTCTCATGTTCCTTTCCTTTCTTTTCCTTTCCTTTTTCCTCTCCTCTCCCCTCCCCACCCCTCCCCTTCCTTTCCCTCCCCTCCCCCCCTCTCTCCTTCTGTCTCTCTCTCTCTTCTCGTCTCTTTCCTTCTTTCATTCTTTCCTTTCCCTTTGAGTCAGGCATTACCTCTGTGCTTTCCTTATCTACTGCAGGCAATAATGTATCTCTCTTGGCCATGTTTATTTTGACTTGCACTCAGTGAGATGTGGAGCCATTATGCTTAGCTACATATGTAGTAACTGAATTGAGCCTAGTGTACCAGGGTATCTAGAAAAGACATGCTAATAGCTTCAAAAGCCAAGTTTGTGCAGGGAGGGCTTCTCTCTCCAATACTTAGTATAAGTTAGCACTTCCTCTAGTTCCATTATAGTTTTGTAATTCTAAAAAATTTTTGGAGCTCCATTATGCCACAGGAGGTTTCTAGCTGAAGCTGCAACCATCTACAAATAAAGTTTGATTTAGAGATAACTTTTAAAGGTTGTGAAAATTACCTTTGATCTACCTTACATTTAGGGGATTCTCCTCTCTAGATGCCATTTTTTCCACTGTATACGCTATTATATTCATATTTACTTTGGCCCTACCTAGCTACAGTTCTTAGCTAAACTATGTTTCATACTAACTATATATAGAAGGGTACCCCAGAGACCAGTATCTTATTTTACCTGCAAAAAGTCTCAGAAGTGAATCTTGTGATTGATGGCTGTGTAGTACTTATTCTATTGGGGACAGTAAACCCTACCTGGTGCCTACAAATCATACCACTGTTCAAGTAACATGCATGGTTCTGTTGAACACAACTTCTGGATCTAAGTGATCATTTATTTAGCAGCAAATGTTTAATGAATTCTTACCATTTTGAGAGACTATGCTGGGTATGAGGCTATAGGTATAATGAGATTCATTATATATGAAGTACAAGGATTCATGTGAAAGTGATTTACTAGGGAATGTTTCTGCGAGTCCTTGTAAGGGGTTGAGAAGATAGGACAAGGAAGAAGAAGGCCCAGTAAGTATTGGTACTAACTATGGTCTCACAGAGGATAACTTTGGGTTTTTTTCCAAGGGAAGTCCAAGAAGTAGTTGGTCCTGACTCAGAATTATTGTGACCTGAGAATAGGGAGTTGTCCTCTTTCAGGAGGGTGTAAATTCCAAGACTTTTCCACCTATTTGATGTAGGTATAAAGAGTGGGTTCTTGAAGCCTAAAGAAGCTCAAGTTCTTGATGTTGGGACTAAAGTCTACATGAAAGTCTGTGGACATGAGTATGTAAAAGACACAGATTAGTCATGGCACTGTGTAGACTCATTCGTGATGCATAATAAAGTTCCTCCATGTGCTGAGGCACTGTGGGCTTGGGATGCAAACCTGTGTGTAAATTGTATTACTTTCAGTATGAACCTCTGCCCTTACGGTAGGAGAGGTCTGATGTAATAAATTTGCCATCAACAGACTAGATAGCCTCTATAGCAGCTGGTATCATACTGAGGACTCAGCTTCTATCATCTGTATGATTGGGTTGTTTGTCAGTATTTACTTACACCAGCCTTGAGCAGAAGAAGTGCATGCTTTTGGGTCCACAAATAAATTCAACTTTATTGTAAGAGTACCTAGATCTACAGTGGTAATGCTTGTGGCTCAAGGACAAGGACTACCTGACACCTGTCAGGGGAGATACTCTCCTCATAGGGTATCAGTTATATCTGTCGTGGATGTTATCTAGTGGGCAGTAACATGGAGTACAAATGTTCATAGAACAAGATTTTCTACTTATGACTTTCTGGAGACTCTGAACAGCATCTTTCTATGGGTATATTCATCACCAGGGGGGCTGATGTTCTTATAGCATAAGTGGTCACTTATAACATAACTTGAAGGTAACAGAAATCCCATTTTGATCTGGTAGTCATCAGAATGACACAACAAAAGATAACAACTTTCCTAACCTGGTAGGACTACTAATCACTTGTTCTTTCCTGCTTGTAGCAATAGGAGGCACAGACCCTCACTATTATAAAGGTACTATGATGATATTTTGGAATCAGTGTTAGTTTGAACATTTTAACTAAAAGTATAAAGGAAATGTGTATTTTCCTTGTTTTTCAAGGTTTGACTATTTAGGCCAATGTGCCTAGATTCTTCCTGGGGGAAGATCAGGAAAATCCATATTGTATACCCACGTAGCAATTTTTGGCTCCTTCTTCAGGTAGATTGCATCAAAGGATTTTGTGACTGAGAATTCACTGAAGCCTGGATACTGGGGAATGGCCAATAGGCTGCCCATTAGCACAGCTGACTTTTACGTTTTTCATTAAAGATATTTGATTATCTATGTTAAGCAGTGCCTTTGTTGTCTGCTCATCTACTTGGTTTTGGGATATCTTAGTTTATTAGGTATCTGTACGAAGCATGGTGGTCTTTGTACTCACAGTTAAGTACTATGGAACTTGGAATATTAAGCACATAAGGTTGTTCCTTCAAGGGAAGGAATGCAATACTTATTGTCTACCCAGAAGGCTAAGAATAGATATATTTACTATCCTGGTGACCTTTGCTCTGTCTGTGTGGCTGGAGATGTTTCCAGCATCAGATCATTCCCTAGACTCTTATTTTTTCATTCAATCTGTAGAACCTATCTTTATGTACTTTACAAAGAGTTATGATGTAGTCATGCTCTATCTGTATTTAGCTTACTTTGTTGTTCAAAGAGATTTTTGTATGTGAATGTGGTATTGAGTTAATTATTACATGAATAAGGTTTCATAGAATTGTGCTGTGCTTACATATGCCTAAAAAAAAAAAAAAAAACTTACTTGGGGTCAGATCCCAGAAATTCGAATTAACATTAGATACTTAGTTTTATTGAACTGAGCTGCCTTGCTGCCTTTTTGCCTCCCCTGGATTGTCTCTGTAGGTTTGTGAAGACTGCAGAGACCCACAGATATTGAAGCATTGATGTCTGTTGCAGAATTCTACACCTGTCCTCCAATAATTAGGTATTGTAGTCTGGTCTCTGATGTTTCTAATTAGTCCTCCTTCTCAATATTTGGAAGTCAATTCAACAGTAGGATATCCTACCATTCATCCTAGCCCATTTGCAATGACAACATCCAAGCTTCTTGATGATGCTTGAGTCCCAAGACTTAGTGAAGGGAATGCTTTCTGGCTTGCAGGAAACACAGTCAAATGATGGTCTCCTAGGTCTCACATCACCATGATAGCCTCGTAGGTTTCATGTCACCATTATGACCACATTTCTGAGCCTATTGATCTCATTTTTTATATTCTTCACATGCATTTCTACACCAATTAATGAGTCATTTTTTCTTTTTTTAAATAATTTATTTTTTATTTCTTCAAGTTACATCTCAATCACAATCCCCTCCCTACTGCCCCCTCCAGTCCCACCCTTCCACCCTCCTCCCCCTCAACCTCCCATCCTCTACCCTTTTTTTTAGCTTAAGGTATTCCTTCCCCCCCACCCCCAACAGCTCTCCCTTTCAGTCCAACAAATGGTTCTTTCCCTTATAACTATAAATACAATACAAAACAACAGAAATAAATAGGCCACAATTATGAGAGATATATGGCTTAGCATACATTCCCAATGTCCAGTCCCTATGTATTTGGCACCTGACTTTAACATTCTACTATCTAACCATCTCCATGAGTTTAAAGTTCCATATCTAACTCAGCTTTCATACTAGCTTGCCTCACAATTTTAAAAATATCTTCTTAGATCCAGAACACCCTCTTGAGTCCTAAACAACTCATAATTTAACTATGAGACTCTAGCTATCTATTCTTCAACTACCTCAGAGACCTGAGAGGGATAAATATATCTGATTATATAGGAAGTGCAGGGCCAGCAGCTTCCAAGACTAAGAAATGACATACCAGTGGCTGCCTGGACAGTTCCCATTTTCTCTCCATACATTTCAGCATCAATCTTCAGCCATTTTGCCCCGTTTTTCTGACAGACATTGATTGTAGAGCAGGAATTATGAAGGACTTACCCTCCCTGTCTTGGCAGAGCTAGGCTGTCGACTTACCTGCTTCCAAGATTTGTCCTTTTTGGACAGCAGTCTGTCTACAGTTGACGCAAGGGGTTTTTCTTGCCAAGAGAAAGGCTTACCACCAATTCGACCATCTCCCACTGGTGATTCTTCAATGCTCATCTTCTACTTGGAGTAGAATAGAGGGTGCTGTCAGGAGCTGACATGTCTCGATGTCAAAAAACTTAAGTTAAGAAAACATCTTTGAATGCCATATTCTGCAGATCTCTTCAGGTTTTTGAAGATTCCCTATCTATCTCTTATATTAGGTAAGCAAATGTTGCTTGTCTCTTAGCAACTTGATTTCTGAGTAGCTTAGAAAATAACTGTGATAGATTGTCATAGTAACTAACAAAATGACACGTTTGCATGAATATTAGTTTGCATTTCTTAATTATCATAAACAGTTTATGATGGTTGGTAGCAAGAGGTCAAAACTTGACATTTCATTTTTAAGCACTACTAGGTATAATACCTTTAAGAAGCATTACCCTTAATTTTGTATCAATATACAAAGATCAATACCAATGTGGCCAATGTAATCTTAATTTTGCATCAATATGCAAAGATCGATACCTGTGTAGCCCAATACAATCTTAATTTTGCATCAATATACAAGGGTCAATACCATTGTGCCCAAATATAATCTTAATTTTGTATCAATATGCAAAGATCAATACCGATGTAGACCAATACGATCTTAATTTTGCATTAATATACAATGATCAATACCATTTCAGCCAAATATAATATTAATTTTGTATCAATATACAAAGGTATAAGGGTATATTCAATAATCTGTCCTTTTTTCTTGATCTTTGCTATACTATGTCTATGTCCCATTTTTTCTCAAGTCTGTTCACTCCTGCATAAGAGAGAAAGAAGGATACAGAAAAGAAAAAGAGAGAAGTCCCTGGGTCTAACCTCCAAAACCCATTTAACAAGACCATTTAACAGCTTGTAGTCTCTTCCCTTAAATAACAAAATTTTCTGTTATCCATCAAATAACCAAAGGGGGGGGGGGAAACACCCTCCCCACCTTCTGGGGATGGGACGTTGTTCTCTTAAAATGACTTCTTGCTGATTTGGGATGTAGTAAACCTGTTTGGGGCCCAAATAAGAATGGAAAAATGGTTAGAAATGTTAATAGAACAAAAGTATCACATAAAAGTTGGACAAGACAAATCAACAGACGGAAAAGAGCACAAGGGAAGGCAAAAGAATCATACCCACTCAGTCACACCCTCTAAAGAACACTAAATTTGAATCCATAATGCATATGCTGAGGACCTGGTGCAGACCCATGCGGGCCTTGTGCACGCTGTTTCTGTCTCTGTGAGTTCATATGAACTTTGCTTATACTGGCTAAGAGGGCCTCATTTTCTTGCTGTCCTTCATCCCCCTCTGGCTCTTACATACTTTTCACCTCCTCTTCTGTGGAATTCTATTAGCTCTGAGGGGAAGGATGATTTGGTTGAGACATCTTCTTTATGGCTGAGTATTCCAGGGTCTTTCACTCTCTGTGTACTGTCTGGCTGTTAGTCTCTACATTTGTGTTCATTTTCTACAGGAGGAAGCTTCTCTGATGATGACTGATCTATATGAGTATGTCAGAATACCATTAGGAGTCATTTTATCACTACATTTTCCCCACTTTTTAGACTAACATTATTTTGGTTTTACCATGATCCCTGGACTATGTAGTCTCAGGTTCTTGGTCACCTAAATAGTGTTGGTTATGAGTTCCAACTCATGGAGTGGGCCTTGTGTCAAATCTCTTATTGGTTGATTACTTCTACAAGTTTGTGGCATCATTGTTCTAGCATATCTTGCAGGTAGTACACCATTGTAGATAAAGGGTTTGTGACTGACTTGGTGCTTACATTTCTCTTTTGGTAGCATGCAGAGTACTTTCCTACATGAAAGATGTTGAACCATAAGTGTGTAAGCTCTATGTAGGCACTAACTCATTATCTCCATGTTCCGGGAATTATGTAGTTGTTGTTTCCAACCCCACAAATGGTGGGGTCTTGCTGTCAGTTTGTGGAGAGCAGTGTCCAGTCTTGGCAACAGCTTGAGTTGTTTAGGGATTCCTGTAGGGCTCCTTTGGCAAGCAACTAATTGGATGTAACCCAATCACAGTACTGGAGGCTTCATTTGGTGATCACAGATGGCCAGTTGGGACTCTGTCTACCCTATTATTTGGCAATTTCATTTAGATTGCCTTCATATATGTATATATTTTAGGAAGATTCTACCATATTAAGTTTCTATACTACTCCTCAAATGCCTCTTAATTTTAGCTTTCTCTCCATATTCCCTCCCCAACCCCTTCTTCCCTTACTGTCCCCACTTGATCTTCCCACTCCAGTCCCCCCAATCCATACATATCAATCAATTCTATTTTTGTTTCCTAATGAGATAGAACTACCTGTTCCCAATAGTCCCTAACTGTATACCTATGCTCTGTGGCAATATGGATCAATATTTCAATAAAAATGAACCTACATATCAGCCCCCCCTCAGTTCAACAGTCATATGAGGGCTAAGTAATAAATAAACATAAAAAAGAAAGCCAAATAGAAATTTTGTTTTAAAGAATGAAAATATTTCATGGCATATTTATGGAAGGTATCAAATCCCTAAACATGCAATAATCATTAAAATAATAAATTTTATTTATAATCTTTAAAATGTACTGAACCCTATATATAATTGACAGTATCTTGGCCATTGTGATTATAATAATAAACAAAAACTTATCTTCTAATTGGAAAAATATAATAGACTAGTGTGATATGTTAAGTGATGATAACACTGTGGAAAAAACAGACCTGTAGATTTGGGATCTGAGGAGTACTTTGTGCATATATGCTAGCTGTTTCTGAAGGGAGTTCAGAACAGACTTCTTTGTCAGAAGGCAGTGAGAGTTGATCTAGGGGAATTTGCTAGGCCAATGAAGTGCAAACACCTCCAGACTGGAGCATGTATGATGGGTCCAGGAAACCACTAGAACTAGGGTAGGAACTGCAGCTTTTAGTTCTAGTGGAGTAGTCTTGGGGGTGTTGATTGAATTTATAGCAGTTGTGACCCATATAGAACATGGGCAGCTTAGTGTCTAGGGTTTTAGGGACTATTTGAAGGACTGTGCTTTTTTTTT
>CAJQZJ010031962.1:12228854-12241112 GCA_907164525.1 Lophiomys imhausi | reverse complement strand
TGTGTGTGTGTGTGTGTGTGTGTGTGTGTGTGTGTGTGTGTGTGTGTAGGCTAGAGGTCAGTTCTGGGTGTCTTACTCAATTGTTTTCAAATCTTATTTTCATTAGAGAATAAGTCTGTTCTTGAAGCTGTAGCTCACTGATTGGCTAAATGGCTGGCCAGTAGTAGTAATCTTTGGTGGAGCCAACTGTTTCTTACTTCACAGTTCATGCCACCACTTGTAGCTTATACATGGGTGCTGATCACTTTGCCCATTGAACAGTGTCCCCAGCCCTGTTCTTGTGAAGAACAGGGTTTAATTATTTTTTCTTAATTTGCTGTGTTTTTAGAAGCTGTTTGCTGTCCTTATTAGAGTAATGCTGAGAGTTAAGGCACACCTTTGCAGAATAATGCAACTGCTTAGTCATGCACAATGCCTATGATGTATATAATAAGCATAAAAATATTTTCCAATTTCTAGACCACTGACAAAAGTGACAATCTTTAAAATTGTCCTGACATAATACCCCAATCTTTCACTAAATATTTGTTCTAAGCCCTTCTATAGGCAAAATGTTCCATGCCAAACAACTTATGGCCTTGGCATTCATGAAAATACTATGATGTATTTTAACATTTTAGAAGTGAAAAATTCTTGGTGGGTTAACTTTCAAGGACTTTACTGAGGACTTGAGGAAAACTTGAGGACTTGGTTATTTCTTCGAGAAATGCTTTGTAAGACACATTTACTTTGTCTGCTGCTATACTTATCTAGAGATCTCATTATCTGGGAATATGCCATGGTTCTCTCGCTTGAAGTCCTGAGGGAAATATTTTCACCCACCATAATATTAGCCTCTCAATTTTGAGAGTGGAAAATGAATCACAAATTTATCCTCTAGTCTTCAATTTGTAAAAAGATAGTGGATAGATAAAATGAAAAACAAAGTAAGTGCATGGAAAGCTCTTGTCCTTATCACCAATGTGGTAAGAGACATGTGATGCTGAAGCTACTGCTGTGAGGCATTGACATGTTCAAATTAGAGAAAAGTCTGTTCATTAAAAGAGAGTATTTCAGTAATTCTGGCTGTCAGATGAGTACAGAGAGTACATGAAAATGGCCTAAAAGCATCTGCACAAGTGATCACTCAGTGACACACAAGTGTCAGCACTCAATTAAAAGGCTATTCCAGTCATTATAGAATATGGGCCATCTGTGACACATGGCAAATCCCTGGGGATGTGATGGAGATAGACATGTTTATTCTTCTTCCTCTTTCCCCCCTCCATTCCTTTCCTTCTTCCTTTGAATAAATCTGTATTTGTCAGTTGAAATTTTGAAGCTTTATTTTTCTCTTTTCTTGTTTTGGAAGATCACTGGAAAAAAAAGATGTCTTTTTTTTGTGTGTGTGTGTGTGTGTGGGGGGGGGGCTGTAATTTAGAGACTCCTTAATGAAATGTCCAAGAAAATTTAAAAGCCTAAAGAGTTCTCTCTGGTAAGGTGATTACATCATAACAGAGGTAATGTGACCCGGTACTCTCTTCATTCCACTGAATGGCTCTTGTCACCTTGTGCTTTACACTGGGCTGTCACATTTGGGTCAGAACATCCTTATTCCTCTAACTACCAAGAGCACCTTACAGCCACCAGAATAAATGAATAAAGGGGGCTTTAAATAGTTAAAGGTTTAAGGGTTTAAAGTAATATAGCCACTAGAAGGCTGTCAGATTAGAAAGAAAGGATTTGTTAATGAGAAGAGTCCATTTAGAGGAAAAGTACCTTGGTAGGTACAAGAAGAACATACAGGGGAATAAAATTATTCATTAAAGAGGAAGGGGAGTGAACTAAAAGAAGGTGGAGTGAAATAGGCACCCTTGTTGATTCTTTGAAATAAGTTCTGGTGAGAGTAAGTTCATTGCAATGTTAATGTGATCCCAGGAGACAAATTTCCTCTCTAATAAGATGGTAGAGATCCTTGCTCTCTTATTATTCTCTTACCTTTAGGGACATCCCTGTGCCCTAGCTCTTTATTGATGCATAAACTAGTATTCTTCAGAGAAACAACAAGAGGATACAGACATGGGCATGGATACAGACATGGACCAGAGAGGATTTCAAGCATGTGGAGGCTAAGTTCCATAACAGATGACCTTAGGATGTGGATAGTCTGAACCAGAGAAGAAGTATGAACCAGAAAAGCTCATAGTGTGATGCTCAGTCTGAGATCAGAGGCCCTAGAACTCAGGGAATTTCTGAAATACGTTTTAGAGTCCAAGTCTCCACAAATCTGGATTTTTTTTTCATGTTTATTACTTCAGGCTACATCTCCATCACAGTTCCTCCTTTCATCCCTCCTTGTTCCACTCTCTCACCCTCTCCTCCCTCTCCCACCTATCCTACTCCTCTGGAGTGGGTTACCCCTACATATTAACCCCCCTCAGTTCAACAATAATGTAAGTGTTAAGAGCATCCTCTTTATCCATTCATCAGTTGAGGGACATCTGGGTTGTTTCCAGTTTCTAGCTATTACAAATAAGGCTGCTATAAACATAGATGAGGATATGTCTTTCTGGTTTGGTGAGGAATCCTTTGGGTGGATACCCAGAAGTGGTATTGCTGGGTATTGAGGTAGAGGTACTCCAAGTTTTCAAAGATATCGCCAAATTGATTTCCATAGTGGTTGTTCTAGTTTGCACTCCCACCAACAATGGAGGAGTGTTCCCCTTTCTTCACAACCTTGCTAGCAAGTTTTTTATCTTAACCATTCTAACCGGTGTGAGATGGAATCTCAGAGTCCTCTTGAGTTGAATTTCTCTCATGATTAGGGATATTGAGCATTTCTTCAAATATATCACTGCCATTAGGGTTTCTTCCTTTGTGAATTCTCAGTTTAGCTCTGTTTCCCATTTTTTTTTTTTCATTGGAGTATTTGGTTTCTAGGTGCTTAATTTCTTGAGTTCTTTGTAAATTATGGATATTAGTCCTCTGTCAGATGCAGGGTTGGTAAAGATCTTTACCCAAACTGTAGGTTACTGTTTTGTTTGAATGAGTGTCCTTTGCCTTACAGAAGCTTGATAGTTACATGAGGTCCCATTTATTACATTTACACAATGGAATACTACTCAGCTATCAGAAGCAAGGAAATTATGCAATTTACAGCCAAATGGATGGAACTAGAAAAGCTCATCCTGAGTGAGCTAACCCAGACTCATATGCACATGGCATCTACTCACTTATAATTGGATTTTTCTATATAGTACAGAATAACTATCCTACAACCAATACACCAAAAAGATCAGAAACATAGACTTTGTTACCTATTAAGGGGACCATTTGCCCTAAGAGTGCCACCATGTTGGGCCCCAGTGTAAGAGGAAGCTCTTAACCTGCATATGACTGTTGAGCTGAGAGAGACCAATATGTAAGGACACTCCACATCAGAGGAATGGGATGGGTGGGAGAGGGAGGAGAGGGTAGGAGGGTGGAACCAGGAGAGGTGGAATGAGGGCACTGTGATGGAGATGTAACTTGAAGCAATAAATAAACAAGCAAAAAAAAAAAAGAGCTTCCTCTTTTACTGGGGGCCTATATGGCAACCCTATTAGGGCAAAATGTCCCACTAACAGGTAAAAATGTCTATGCTCCTGTTCCTTTTGGTGTGTTGGTTATAGGATAGTTATCCTGTACTACATGGCTAAAATACAATTGTAAGTTAATAGATGCCATGTGCATCTTTCTGAGTCTGGGTTAGTTCATTCACAATGAGCTTTTCTAGTTCCATCCATCTGGCTACAAATTTCAAGATTCTGAGTAGTATTCCATTGTGTAAATGTACCACAGTTTTTTTTTTAATCCATTCTTCAGTTGAGGTACATCTGGATTGTTTCCATTTGCTAGCAATTACAAATAAAGCTACTATGAACATAGATGAGGATGTGTCCTTGTGGATTGGTGAGGAATCTTTTGGATATAACCCCAGGAGTGGTATTACTGGTCTTGAGGTAGAGATATTCCATGTTTTCTAAGATATCGCCAGACTGATTTCCAGTGGTTATACAAGTTTGCACTCCCACCAGCACTGGAGGATTGTTCCCCTTTCTCCACAGCCTCATCAGCATGTGCTGTCCTTTGAGTTTTTGATCTTAGCTATTCTGACAGGTATGAGATGGAATCTCAGAGTCTGTCTTGAGTTGCATTTCTCTGATAATTAAGGATGTTGAGAATTTCTTCAAGTGTCTCTCCACCATTAGAGATTCATCCTTTGTGAATTCTCCATTTAGCTCTTTTCCCCATGTTTTGATTGGATTATTTGGTTTCTTGGTGTTTAATTTCTTGAGTTCTTTATAAATTATGGATATTAGCCCTCTGTTGGATGTGGGGTTGGTAAAGATCTTTTCCTAGTCTGTAGGTTGCTGTTTTGTTTGAATGAAAGTTTTCTTTGCCTTACAGAAGTTTTCCAGTTTCATGAGGTCCTGTTTATTGATTGTTGATCTTAGAGCCTGAGTTATCAGTGTTCTGTTCAGGAAGTTGTCACCTGGGCCAATGAGTTCGAGGCTTTTCCCCACTTTCTCTTCTATTAGATTTAGTGTGTCGGGCTTTATGTTCAAGTCTTTGATCCATTTGGACTTAAGTTTTGTGCAAGTTGATAAGTATGGGTCAATTTGCATTCTTTTACATGTTGGCATCCAATTATACCAGCACCATTTGTTGAATATGCTGTCCTTTTTCCACTGTATGGTTTTGATTTCTTTGTCAAAATATAGTGATCATAGGTGTGTGGGTTTATTTCTCAGTCTTCATTTGGATTCTATTGATCAACTGGTCTATTTCTATACCAGTACCATGCTGTTTTTATTACTATTGCTCTATAGTACAGGTTGAAATCAGGGATGGTGATAGTTTTTTTATTGTACAGGATTGATTTAGCTATTCTGTGTTTTTGGTATTCCATATGAAGTTGACAATTGTTCTTTCAAGGTTTGTAAAGAATTGTGTTGGTATTTTTATAGGAATTGCATTGAATCTGTATCTAGTTTTTGACAGGATGGCCATTTTTATTATGTTGATCCTATGTATCCACTAGCATGGGAGATCTTTCCATCTTCTGATGTCCTCTTCAATGTCTTTCTTCAAGGACTTGAAGTTCTTGTCATACATGTCTTTCAATTGCTTGGTTAGGTTCACCCCCAGGTATTTTTATTGTTTTATTGGCTATTGTGAAGGGTGTTGTTTCCCTAATTTCTTTCTCAGCCCATTTATCTTTTGTATAAAGAAGGGCTTCTGATTTTTTTTGAATTGATTTTGTATCCAGCCACCTTGCTGAAGGTGTTTATCAGTTGTAGTAGTTCTTTGGTGTAATTTTTGGTGGTCATTTATGTATACTATCATATATTCTGTGAATATGAAAAATTTAACTCTTTCATTTCCAATTTGTATTCCCCTGATCTCCTTTAGTTGTCTTATTGCTCTAGCTAGAACTTCAAGTACTATGTTGAAATGACATGGGGAAAGTGGGCATCCTTGCCTCATCCCTGATTTTAGAGGAAATACTTTAAGTTTCTCTCCATTTAATTTAATACTAGCTACCAGCTTACTGTATATTGCCTTTATTATTTCTAGGTATGGTCCTTGTATGCCTGCTCTCTCTAGTACTTTTAGCATGAATGAGTGCTGGATTTTGTCAAATGCTTCCTCAGCATCTAGTGAGATGATCATGTGGTTTTTTTCTTTCACCTTGTTTATATGGTAGATTACATTGATGGATTTTCATATGTTGAACCACCCCTGCATTCCTGGGATGAAATGTACTTGGTCATGGTGTGTGATACTCTTGATGTATTCTTGGATTTGGTTTGCAAGTAATTTATCAAGTAGTTTTTCTTCTATTTTCATCAGGGATATTGCTCTGAAGTTCTCTTTCCTTGTTGGGTCTTTGTGTAGTTTAGGTATCATGGTGACTGTGGCCTTGTAGAATGAGTTTGACAGTGTTCCTTCTGTTTCTATTTTGTGGAAGAGTTTGAAGGTTATTGGTATTAGCTCTTCTTTGAAGGTCTGGTAAACTTTTCTGCTGAAAACATCTGGCCCTGGAGTTTTGTTTTGTTTTTGTTTTTGTTTTTTTTGTTTGTTTGTTTTGGTTGGGAGACTTTTAATGACCATTTCTATTTTCTTAGTGGTTATAGGACTGTTTAATCTGTTAACATGATGTTGGTTTAATTTTGGTAGGTGGCATCTATCAAGAAAATTGTCCATTTTACTTTGATTTTCAAATTTTGTAGGTACAGATTTTTGAAGTAAGACCTAAAGATTCTTAGATTTCCATGATGTCTGTTGTTATTGTTCCCTTTTCATTTCTGATTTTCTTGATTTGGGTTTTTTTCCCTCTGCCTTTTAGTTAGTTTGGCTAAGGGTTTGTTTAGTTCGTTGAAATTCTCAAAAAACCAACTCTTGGTTTCATTGATTCTTTGTAGTTTTCTTTTTGTTTCTAAGTTGTTGATTTTAGCCCTAAGTTTGATGATTTCCTCCCTTCTGCTCCTGTTGGGAGTTTTTGCTTCTCTTTTTCTTTTTTTTTAAACTTTTTTTAAATTTATGATGTATACAGTATTTGCTCTACATATATGCCTGGGCAGATCTCAATGTAGATGGCTGTGAGCCACCATGTGGTTGCTGGGAATTGAACTCAGGACCTTGGGAAGAACAGCCAGTGCTCTTAACCTCTGAGCCACCTCTCCAGCCCGCTTCTCTTTTTTCTAGTGCTTCCAGTTGTGCTGTTAATTTGCTAACATGAGCTGTCACCATTTTTATTTTGAAGGTACCTAGTGTTATGAACTTTCCTCATAGCACTGCATTCATTGTGTCCCATAGGTTTGGGAATGTTGTGCCTTCATTTTTGTTGGATTTTAGGAAGTCTTTGATTTCCGTATTTATTTGTTCTCTAACCCAGTGGTCATTGAGTAGAGAGTTCAGTTTCTATGAATGTGTAGGCTGTTGGTTCTTTCTGTTGTTGTTGAAGTTCATCTTTAATCCATGGTGGTCTGAGAAGATAGAAGGGGTCATTTCAATTTTCTTGTGTCTATTGAGGTTTGTGTTGTGTCCAAATAAAAGGTCAATTTTGGAGAAGGTTCCAGGAGGTGCTGAAAAGAAGGTAAATACTTTTGTGTTTAGGTGAAATGTTCTGTAGATATCTGTTCATTTGGTTCATTACTTCTGTTAGTCTCATTATTTCTCTGTTTGGTTTCTGTCTTATTACCTGTTCATTTGTGCGAGTGGGGTGTTGAAGTCACCCACTATTAATGTGTGGGGATCGATGTGCAGTTTAGAAGAGTTTCTTTTACAAATGTGAATGCCCTTGTATTTGGGGCACAGATATTCAGTATTGATATGTCATCTTGATGAATTTTTCCTTTAACAAGTATGTAGTGCCCTTGCGTATCTTTTTGATTAATTTCAGTTGGAAGTCTATTTTATTTGATATTAGGATGGCTACTCCAGCTTGCTTCCTTGAACCATTTGCTTCGAAAACCTTTTCGTAGCCCTTTACTCTGAGCTAAAGTCTATGTTTGTTAGTGAGATATGTTTCTTGTATGCAGTAAAATGATGGGTCTTGTTTACAGATCCATTCTGCAAGCCTGTATCTTTTTATTGAGGAGTTGAGTCCATTGATGTTGAGGGATATTAATGACCATAAGTTGTCATTTCCAGTTATTTTCAGGTAGGTGTTGGTTATGTGTTTCTTTTGATTTAGCTTCAGTGGTTTTTTTTTTTTTTGTTTCCTTTGTTTTCTTGGGTGTAGTTATCTTTTCTGGGTTGGAATTTTCCTTCTAGGATCTTCTGTAAAGATGGATTTGTGGATAGATACTGTTTAATTTGGCTTTGTCATGGAATATCTTGTTTTCTCCGTTTATGTAGATAGAAAGCTTGGCTGGATAAAGTCGTCTGGGTTGGCACCTATGGTCTCTTAGTGTTTGTAGGATGTTTGCCCAGGAGCTTCTAGCTTTTAATGTTTCTGAGGAGAAGTCAGGTGTAATTCAGATGGGTCTGCCATTATACGTTATTTGACCTTTTTCTCTTATGGCTTTTAATATTCTTTCTTTGTTCTATACTCTTGGAGTTTCAATTATTATGTGGCTAGAGGAATTTGTTTTCTGGTCTAATCTGTTTGGAGTTCTGTATGCCTCTGGAATTTTATCAGCATCTCTTTTTTTAAGTTTGGGAAATTTTCTTCTATGATTTTGTTGAAGATCTTTCCTGGACCTTGAAGTTGGGAGTATTCTCTTTCCTCTATGCCTACAATTATTAAGTTCTGTCTTTTCATTATTGAGTCCTTGATTTCTTGGATGTTATGGGTGAGAACGTTTTTAGATTTCTCATTTTCTTTGGTGTTGTACTGAGTTCTTCAATTGAATCTTCCATGCCTGAGATTCTGTCTTCCATCTCTTGTACCCTATTTGTGATACTCATGTCTGTGGTTCCTATTCTCTTTCCTTGTTTTTCCACCTCCAGGATTGTCTCTGCTTGTGTTTTCTTTATTGATTCCATGTCCACTTTTAAATCTTGAACACTTTTATACATTTTAGAAGTTTCCTGCTCCAATTTAGATGTCTTTGCCAATCTTTCAAATTTTTCATAGCCTTGTCTCTTTCCCATTCATATTTGGCTGAGTTGGCTTGGAGGTCTCTAATGGTATTCTCTATTGCTTTCATTTGTAAAATTGAGGATTCTTTAAATTCTTTCAGAGATTTAATTTCTTCTTGTAAGGACTCTATCACTTTCCAAAGTATAGATTTGTCATCATTTTCATGTGTTTCAGCTGTGGTGGGATGGTCAGGGCTTGCTGTACCTGTATAGCTGAATTTTGTTGGAGTCATATTTCCCTGACTTTTGTCAGTTCTATTCTTTCGCTGGCCTTTAGCCATCTGCTTGTTCTTAGCTGTTTGTTCCTGGTGCCTTCTGGACTTGGTGCCAAGGAGGGAGCTTTGATGTAAAGGCCGTATAACTTGGTGATCCATAGCTCTCTGCAAGCTGGATGGTGCCTTGTATGGGAGCTGGTTCTCAGTGTGTTTCCCAGAGCTCACACCTTCCTGTTGTGTTCCAATTGGGAACTCAGGTCAGAGGTTAGAATGTTATGAGTTATTCCTGCCTGCAGGTTCCTGAGATCCAGCTGGTCTTCTTAGTAATATCAGTGTGGGTTGATAGGCCACAGACTGTGGGTTAGAGGTCCGGCTCCCCTGCAGCTTATGTGTCGGGACTGTGATCATGGTCCTCTCAAGCTGCTCTCAGGGGGTTCTCAGGTACAATGTGTGCCTTATAGCCAGAAGCACTGTGATCTGTTACAGACCATGTTACCCAGGCATTGAGCAATGGTCCAGGGTTATTTCACTGCTCCTGAGTCAGAGCTTGGGTATTCAGCTGAGGGGCAAGGCAGGTGTTCTGATGTGGTATTCACACCCTGTCCAAAATACTTGGATTCGGAGAAGTTCAGCCGCTTTTTCCCACCCTGAATCACTGTGCTCCAGTCTAGCTTGCCTGAGCCAGTGTGGCTTCTGGCAGTTTCCCTGTACCTAGGGTGTCAGGGTTGTGGTTGTGGTCCTTCCATGTTATTCTCCATGGGTGGGGGTGGAGTATTCAAGATCAACCTATACCTCTGTGTCAGAAGCTCTTTGGTTCGGTGCAGTCCACTTGCTCAGGCACCCCTCAATAGTTCAGAACTGCTTTACTGCTCTGGACCGAGATCTAGATGCTATAGACTGAGGCAGTAGACTGAGATCCCTGTCAAAGTGTGTGTGGCAAGTGAATTCCAATATGGAGTTCAGAAAGTGTTACAGCACTTGGACTTGGGTAGGTGTGTGTGTGTGAGGGGATCTGCAGCCTTTTCCTGTCAGAGGTGCTATGTTCCAGAGTAGCCTGTCTGGGTCTGTGGGGCTTCTAACAGATTCCCTGTAGCTAGGGTGTCAGAACTGTGGGTGTGGACCTCCCAAGCTAAAGTTAGCAGGGTCCCAGGATCAGCCTGTGCCTCTCTGTCAGAAGTTCTGGGGTCTGGCGCTGCCCACTCCTTCAGGCAGCCTGCCACAGTCCAGGAGTGCTTCACTGCTCTAGGCAGAGATCTAAGTGCCCTGGATTGAGGCTGTAGACTGAGTGCCCTGCTGAAGTGAACACAGGCAGAGAGAGTTCCAGTATGGAGTTCACTCAGCAAATCTCAGCCACCTTTTACCTGACTGAATCGCAGTATTTGTGATGAACCTCCCAATCAACTCTCAGATGAGTGTTAGAGCTAGTCTGTATCTCTCAGTTTGAAACTCTGTGGACTGATGGAGTCTAGTTTCTCAGACTGCACTGGGTTGATACGTAGATGCTGTGCCCTGATGTAGTGGAGAGCCCAGCCGAGAGGAAAGGTGGAGGGGAGAGGAGGGAGAAGGAGTTCCAAATATGTAATCTATATCCTGCCCACAGCATGCTTGGGCTCAGGGAAGCTCAGCGCCTGCCAGCTGGATCCCCAGTTACCAGTTCAGCCAGACACCGCCATGCTGCATATCCTAGGGAGAATTGCCCTCAGTCTTACCATAGTGGCTCTGCTGTTCTCATGTGTGTCAGAACACCTTCATGGACACTGCAGACTCAGGAAACTGAGGAGGTCTCTGTTTGGAGGGTGAAACGGCCAGCTGGTTGAAACCGTCCTGAATTGATCCGATCTGCCTTCTCTTCCACTGTGGTGGGTAGTGCAGTCTCCCAGTGGGAAACGCTCTCTTGTCCCCTGTCTGGTGACTTTGATCCTCCAGTGTCTATATTTCCAGTACTGAGTTCTTTATTGTCCCTGGTTTTGCGGGGCAAGCCCAGATAGTCTTGTACCTCACAAACTGCCATTCATCAGGAGTATATCTCTATAGTTGTCCAATCGGTCTTTCTGACAATCAGAATGTGTCTGAGCTGGTCACTGTCATCTTGCCCCTCCCCCATTGCTCCTTTTCTTCTAGAGTTCTCAAACATGTCTACCTGCTTCCATGTCTCCCGATGGAAAGAGTCCAGATACTTTTTTATTATACAGGATTGATTTAGCTATTCTGGGGATTTTGTTATTCCATTTGAAGTTGAGAATTAGTCTTTTAAGGTCTGTAAAGAGTTATGTTGGTATTTTGATAGGAATTGCATTGAATCTGTCTATAGTTTTTGGTAAGACGGCCATTTTTATTATGTTGATTCTACCTATCAATGAGCATGGGATCTTTCCATCTTCTTATGTCCTCTTCAATTTCTTTCTTCAAGGACTTGAAGTTTTTGTTGTACAGATCTTTCACTTGTTTGGTTATAGTTTCCCCCAGGTATTTTTTATTGTTTATTGTGGCTATTGTGAAGGGTGTTGTTTCCCTAATTTCTTTCTTGGCCCATTTATTTTTTTGTGTAGAGAAGGGCTACCATTTTTTTCAATTAATTTTGGTTACTTAGTATACTATTATATCACCTGTGAATAGGGATACTTTGACTTCTTCCTTTTCAATTTGTATGCCCTTGATCTCCTTTAGTTGGCTTATTGCTCTAGCTAGAACTTCAAGTACTATGTTGAAGTAATATGGGGAGATACAAGAAAATATTCCCTGTATCTTATCAGGCCACCATGGATTAAAGCTGGACTTCAACCACAGCAGAAATAGCAAAAAGCCTACATATTCATGGAAATTGAACAAGTCTCTACTCAATAACCACTGGATCAGGGAACAAATAAAGAAGGAATCAAAGACTTCCTGAAGTCCAATGAAAACGAAGGCACAACTTACTTAAACCTATGGGACACCATGAAAGCAGTTCTAAGAGGAAAATTCATAGCACTAAGTGCCTTCAAAATGAAAATTGTGTGACGACTCATATTAGCAAATTAACAGCAGAACTGGAAGAACTGGAAAAAAAGAAGCAAACAATTTAGAAACAAAAAGAACACTACAAAGAATCAATGAAGCAAAGAGTTGGTTCTTTGAAAAAATCAACAAAATAAACAAACCCTTAGCCAAACTAACTAAAAGGCAGAGTAAAAATACTCAAATCAAGAAAATCAGAAATGAAAAGGGAGCAATAGCAACAGACATCATGGAAATCTAGAGAATCTTTAGGTCTTACTTCAAAAATCTGTACTCCACAAAATTTGAAAACCTAAGTGAAATGGACAATTTCCTTGATAGATTCCACCTACCAAAGTTAAATCAACATCATATTAACAGATTAAACAGTCCTATTACCCCTAAGGAAATAGAAACAGTCATTAAAAATCTCCCATCCAAAAAAAAAAAAAAAAAA
>CAJQZJ010031962.1:12180161-12220136 GCA_907164525.1 Lophiomys imhausi | reverse complement strand
TGTGTGTGTGTGTGTGTGTGTGTGTGTGTGTGTGTGTGTGTGTGTGTTAATTGAAGTTGCAGTACTTGGAGGATTAAAAAACCCCACAGTGCCAGGCATGGAAAATTTCTTTTTGAGTTTTTTTGTCCATGGAATCCAAGTGACCACAAAACAATATAGGCTACCACCATTGCCCTTTGTTCTTCCAAGAACTTGAATGTAAGATTCTATTGCTGAAGACAATGCAGAGACTTTCAGGAACTGATGTTGAAAAATCCTGAAAGCCTCCTCCGCAAGGACTAACTTTCATGTCACAACGAATCCTTATTTTATTTTATTTTTTTTGTGAAAATCGAGTCCCTTTGAGGTTACTTCTGAAATAGTAACATAAAAGCAACATGCTTGCATATAAATATGGACAGTACATAATGAAAATTACAGTCACTTTCATCTTGAAGGAGAGTGAAAGGGACAAAGGTAGACAGGGAAAGTGAGAATGGGGCTCCATAAAGTGGTGGCTTTGTAAGAAGAGACAGGGTGGATATCTAAATAGGACCAATAGAGGTAAGGGAAGGATCCAGGAGCCCTATGAAACAGAAAACCCAAAGTATAGTTAGTGGACTGGTAGGCCCATTCTCATCCTGAAAGAAGTTGTTTACATGTTTTAATAAAGCCATTGCTTTTATTTTCTCTACATCTTGCTCTTCTGTGTTACCTGGATTTTCAGTTCTCTGGAATGAGTTTAGTGGTCTCCTAGGAAACCATCAGTACTCATGTTACAATCTTTGATATGTCTTACAAGAGAAAATAATTATTATTAATTTTGAGCATACAAAACAAAAACTTCAGCTTCTCAAATTCTTGATAATTCAATAATGAGCTTTCATATTTTGAATAAAATATATTTTATTCTATGCCATCTGTTTTTAGAAAGACAAAAATTGCATATGTGTTCACTGAAATGTATTGGAGCACATGGATGTTATATTTGGATATGAAATGTCCTAGAAAGGCCCAAATCCTGCTGTGTTGTTGGGACTTCCCTTCTCGAGAAGGAACCTAGTTAGAAGATAGTGTGTTAGATGCATGTACTGGAATAGATGTTGGAGCTACAAATCCTTTATTTCTCTCATTCATTCTTTAGTTGCCATGGGGCAAGCAGTATCTACCACTCACTCCTACCATTGCCTACCATGCTGCCACAAGTCCAGAGCAATAATGTGCGTGGAGACTTTAGAAACCTTGTACCAAGTAAATGAATGGCTCCTGCTTAAAAGCTGATTATCTGCACTAATTGTTTTTCAGTGAGAAGAAAGTTAACCAGCACAGCAGAAGTGTGCTAGGAAAAGATTTGGAGAAACATTAAGTCCATATTACCTTCTATGTCTTTTTCTGTGGTGAGTGTGTGTGTGTGTGTGTGTGTGTGTGTGTGTGTGTGCATGTGTGCCTGAGTATGTATGTATATATGTGTATGTGTACATGTGTCTGCATGAGTGCATGAGTGTATCCATGAGTATATGTGTGTGTGTGTATGAGTGTATGTGTGTTCATGAGTGTATGAGTGTGTCCATTGTGTATTTGTGTGTCCATTAGTGTATGTGTGTATGTGTCTGTGTGCATGAGTGTGTACGTGTGTGTGTGCATGTGTGTATGTGTGTGCATATGTCTGTGTGTGTGTGTGTATGTGTAGTCATTTTCTTCTACCTTTACGGAATTGTTCTGAGGATTAAACTCTGGTTTCCAGTTTATGTGGCAAGTGCCTTTACCCACTGAGACATCCCTCTGGCCTGAATATGTGCACTTTCATGTAGGTTTGATGGTGAGTGGGTAGCTTGGAGGGAATATGATTGTATGAGATTATGAACTTATGAATTATGATTATTGAATTATGAATGCCAGTAAGTGGAAATTGGCCTCTTTGGCTGATCTCCTAAGTCCTGAGTCTCTTTTCTACAGGCACAGCATGGTGCCTCCAGAAAGAGGATCTCCTGGCTACTTCAGGACAAGGAAAATCTCTCCTGACTGCTTCAGGGAAGAAGAGGTAGAGTGGCTTAGGGATGTTTTCCTGTGTTTGCTGACTTCCCCATGGCCACAGTGCCACATATAGGGACAGGGCCTGAGACACTGTTTATTAAAAACAATAACTATGACAATAGAAACATAAACAGAAGACAGTGTCATGAAATTAATAGCATGTCATCATCAGAGATACAGTGCAATGAGCACACACGACCACATTTTCCTTGTCCTTTCTCATCTTAAAAAAGAAGAGGAAGGTACAGCTCAGTGGCAGAGTGTTTGTTAGGCATACTCACACCTCTGAGTTCCTTCAGGAGTTTAGCAAAAAGGAAAAGAGAAAAAGGGGGGGCCTGGGGGAAGAAAAAAAATCACAAACTACATTAACTACGCAGAGAAAACTCTTCCAGAGAAATCTGAATTGCAAGTAGCTCTTCAGAGATATCAGTAACACTAATGACAGGATACATCTACTGGCTCTTTATGGGCTGGGCAGTGGTTATTTGAAAGGAAAGGTTGAGAGGACTCTGCTTGATCTTTGGTCCTGAAGTTATGAACTCAGGAACACCAACAGTTGCTATTAACATGGTCTTGGAGAGGAAGTAAGAAAAAAACTGATGTTGAGTTTAGAATATTGCTCTGCTTTCATTGATATTTTAGAAAGAAGGGGGGGGGTGGAGAAGGGTGCTCAGGAAATCTGTGTTTCTCTCCTTGCAGAATTCCTTTCCTATTATTTTCATTTGACCCCAAGGCTTTGGAGGGATCAATACAGATACTTTCTAGGGAAGGAAATAAGACAGAAACATGTGCCTTAGTGGAGCTGCTTAGAATATTGAATAAGTTTTGACATAGCTTGATGCAGATGCAAGGTAAAAATCTCCAAGGAGAGGATTGCTACTGTAGTTTGCTGCTCCAGGGGAAAAGAAAGTAAATGAAAGCTGGGAGGAGGACGAGTGAAGCCTTTCACTCCTCCCACCTCTGAAGTTCACAAATAGGATGGCGAGTTTGGCATGCAGGAGCTCAGAAAAAGCACTTTGCTGTGATGAAAACCATTTTCTACCCCATCATCACTGCAGCAGAGGGCAGTGAAAGTGCCTCTGCCTCGATTTTAAATCAAACTTCATTCTTCTGGGCAGCACTTGCTTTCTTTCGTGTTTCATTTGATGGCTGCACTGCTGACATGGATTCGCAATGGTTACTAAAATATTCACTGCAAAGAGCTGGTGTGAAACAGTTTCATACACCGCTCCTCTTACTCATCTGGATTAACCTTTCTCGGGAAGTCACAGCATTGTAAACACCCCTCAGCATTAAATAAAACACAGCAGTGTGCAGCTTTAAATGATTGCTTCAGCTTTTTTTCTGGTCCAACGCGTGACTTGTTTTATTTAGCAGTTTCTGCATTCCCCACTGTTTAGCAATCAGGCACCGTTGAACGCTTTCCTTCTACTTTCCTTCCCTGATTTAATGAGGTACAAGATAAAATACTCAGGCCTCCCATTTTTTTTTCCTCCCTTGGAAGATCAAGTCTTGAATAAGAATCAAATTAGGAAGGTCAGTGTTCAAAGGTTGTTGAGTCTACTTAGTGTCTAGAAAATACAGACCATTGCACAAAGAGACAAAAAGCAAGTCAAGATTGGTTTAAAAAGTTGTAGATATTAATGCAACATTGTGGCTGCGAATTCAAATTCATAAAAGTCAGGAGAGTCAAAATTATGATCCTCCTAGCTCTCATTATTCCTTCCATGCTCACATGATAGTATTTTATGCACTGTATTTGCCATTATATTTATGCCCATATATAGAATATGCCAACTTATAGTTGCTAGGGGAAGCATAACTTTCCATTTCAAACTTTCCTGCATTCTAATTTTTCAGTACAATTAGCATTAGCACATTTCCCTCCACTTTCCTCTCCTCTGATTTCTTAAGGAAAATTAAACGAGGTGACTGTTTAAAGCCTCCTTGTTTTAACTGTTCACTGATATTTGGGACCTGTCATTTATTTGTTGTCCAGCCTGTGAGTAATACAGAAAAATAGCTTTATTAGTAGAAGAGCTTTATGCAGCTTGCAGATACACAGCACCCATGCAGGGATCCTTTATGGGGAAAACAGATAGGAATGCACTGGATCTCTCCAGGGTCCTGACCCTCTACTCTGTGCTGTGCACAGAGGGATATACATTGTTTTTCACTCAGAAGATTTGAGAATAAAAATAGTAATCAAAACAAATTAAAAAAATTAGTGATATGAATCGATATAACTTCACAGGAATGAAGAGCCTGAGCAGAAAAGACAGTTTCGCTGGACTGAAAGTTCCTCCAGCTCCCAAGGGAAAATACTTCAGACTCCTTGGAGCAGAGCATCTAAACTACCTACTCTAATCGAACATGGTGACTGCAGTGCATTCAAAGATAAAGGTTTGCTCAAACTCATTTACAGACACTATTTATTTAGTATGATTTTAGCTGGTAATAATTTATGATGGAAAGAGTTTGGAAGTCAGGCATTTATATCTTGATGCTGATATGAATGGGTCACTTGGATAAGGACTTAATCTCTGCAATCTGATATTTTAACTGATTAGACGACTGCACATTTTCAAAAAAATTGTATAAAAATTAACTTAGTAATTTGTGTAACTCTATATATGCTATGCACATCTTTGTTACATTGCATAGAAACAACATATATATAATATATGTATAATATGTGTGCAGATACATATATATATATATTTTTATAACTTATATAATTCAATATATACTTAATAATATATAGTTATAAATATTCTTATATATATCCCACCTTATAAATATCTTTCCTTTGTGCCTTTTATTATGATGCCAACCAATATTTAATTTTATTTTAAATATGCTTTCTAACTTTACAAATTGATCTCTTTCAGTATTTGCATTTCATCAAACCTCAAAATGCAAATTATTTATTAATACTTAGAAAATATTTATTATTTGGCTGGAGAAAATGTTTTGTTAGCTTGAGAGTTGCTTATTCACTTTAACTTGTTCTTTTATTTAATATTTGATAAGTATTTATTGATCACTTATGCAAGGAGCCAAGAATATTTAGAACATGTGTGGGGCTTGAGTATACAGAAGTAAAGAAGACAGAGTGAAATGTTCTTATGAGATTATAGCATTGTTGTTGCCATGAGAGCTGTCCAGCAAAGCAATGATGAAACCAGATATGTAGTTTGTAATGTTCTTGTAGCCATATTACTAAAATAAAAAGAGATAAAGCTAATGTTGACAGTAAATTTTACCCAAATAGGCATAAAATTTTATCATCTCACATATTATTCAAAGCATCAGTGAGATAACTTGCATTCTACTTTTATACACTGTCTTTAAACTCTGGTATATATTTTGCAGTAATTGCACATCTAAATTCTGACTAACCACATCCACATTGTCGAGAGTCAGTGTAGCTGCTGCTTGGCATCTTGAACAGCATGGCTCTTTCAAGACAAACAGCTCATGTCAAACACTGTAGCAAATCAACATTTAGCATTTAAAGAAATAAGGGATCATATTTCCTTCAGCCCTTAGTTAAATGGTCTTGGATATTTTCAATACATGTGAGTATCTCCTAGATATTCATTAGTATTAAGAAGAAATTGTTTGAATCAATGATTCTTGATGGGGGATGTTAGAATTAATTAGCAGTGTGTAACAGGCACTGTGGTTGAGATAGTCTTGGGGATTGGTGTATTCCTACCTCTGATGGCTTAGTTTGGTTCTAGATTTTAAAAGAAAGTCTGAATTTTAGATTTTAGAGTGCAATTGAATCAGAAATATATTCCTAGGGTCTAAATTGGGATGACATTTTTTTTCTTAAAGAAATTAACATAGTACATAGAATGAATGATAAAACATACAGAATCAAGAGAACACTGGGGTGAGGGATTTCTAGGTACCCCTATTCCCCCTATTCCAGAGAGCTCTGAAATGTACCTATTTGGGGCCATCAGAATCAGCCTGAAGCATTGCTGCACTGAGGCCGTGAGAGAGTTTCTGTGCACTGGATTGGAAATTATCTTGTATTTCAAGGTGAATCCAGTTCCCATGGTAATATACAAGTGTGCTGCAAGTCAAGCATTTAAAAACCCTAAGATACAATCCAAGGAAACAGGCAAATGGAAGTCAAAATAAAAATAAGTGACCTCACAGAGGCCAAAAGAACATGAAAAGAAACAACCCAGGCATTGAGAAAAGGTGCAAAAACTTCATTTGTGATTTTTCTGCTTGGAGGAGTTCCCCAGGATAACAGTTGCTCCATCCACCATGCATGGGGTATGGATTAATTTAGGGGAATATAAGATTGTTTTCTGTCTCTTCCTTAACAAAATATTCCTAGTTCCATCACAAGAAGAACAAATAGTCTCTGCTGCCTTGCCTTGGCCCAGACCATGAGTATTTAGCTTGCTTGCAGTTAAAATAGCGATTGACTTGTGTGGGCAGTCCTAAGCCTGCTGTAGAAAGACTCTGAGGTGTCTTCTTAGGCCATCAACTGCCACACTTTCCTCCTCAATTGTATAGCAGCTGGTAGGTGGGAAGGACTCATCCCTGAAGACTGTGAGAGGATATGTGTGCAGTTTTATGAGAGTATCTTCTCTTTTATTATTCAGTGGTGGGGGATGTACTAAAACTTGCCAGAGTAAGTGCATGTTATAAATCTGTGGTGGAGAGGGTAGGGGTCTGAAGGAAAAAATGTGCCACAGCCATTATTTCAACTATAGCTGTTCCCCGAAAGAAATGTGAAATCAAAAGAAAGGAAAAGTGAGTGAAAATTAACTTTAAGTCCCAGAAGCTGACAAGCACCTACCATAATTTACCACCGAGTCACATCAAGTCCAGTGTTGAAATGAGAAACATGGAGGACAGGCGTTTTTATGTTGGCTGTAATTGGACAAGTGAAGAAAACGATTTGTTGAAGGCGATGCTAATGACAGCAAGCCAATGTCAAACCTTGTGCTGTGAGAGAATAGCAGAGAGACAGAGGACATTGTGCCCAGCTTGAGTTTATGAGGAAAAAGGTTTTGTGCCAGAGGGGGAAATTTTTGGGACCACAAAAATGTAAATGTGGAGACTTATGTCTCTGGCTGGGTTCCTATTTGGAGTGGGTAGTTTCTCCATGCAGGGTAACTACTAACTGGGCTCTCACCGAATGTACTTCCCCTCAGCCTGCACTGCTATTGCAAGCAGTATTTTTTTTTTAATTTTTTATTTATTTATTTTTTTAAAATACTTTATTTTTTTTCTTCAAGTTACATCTCAGTAACAAACCCCTCCCTATTCCCCCTTCCTATCCCGCCCTTCCACCCTCTTCCCCCCAGAAGTTTCCCCTTTCAGTCCAACAGATGGTTCCTTCTCTTATAACAGTAAGTATTATACAAAACAATAGATATAAATATGCCACATTTATGAGAGTTAAATGGCCCAGTATACCTTCCCAATGTCCAGTTTATAGATATTTGGCCCCTGACTTTAACATTCTACTATCTAACCAACTCCATGAGTTTAAAGGTCTATATGTGACTCAACATTCATACTATCTTGCAACACACTTTTAAGAGTATCTTCTTAGATCTATAACACCCTCTTGATTCCTAAACAATTCAAAATTTAACTATGAGACTCTAGCTGTCTATTCTTCAACCACCTCAGAGACCTGAGAGGGATAAATATATTTGCTTATATAGGAAGTGCAGGGCCTGCAGCTTCCAAAACTAAGAAAGAACATACCAATGACTGCCTGGACAGTTCCCATTTTCTCTCCATACATTCCAGCATCAATCTTCAGTCTTTGGGTCCTGTTTCTCTGACAGACATTTGTTGTAGAGCAGGGATTATGAAAGACTTACCTACCCTGTCTTGGCAGAGTTAGGCTGTCGACTTCCCTTCTACCAAGTTTTGTCCTTTTTGGACAGCAGTCTGTCTGCAGTTGGTGCAAGGGGTTTTTTCATGCCAAGAGAAAGGCTTGCCACTAATTCAACCATCTTACAGTGGAGGTTCTTCGATGCTTATCTTCTACTTGGAGTAGAATAGGGGGTGCTGTCAGGCGCTGATATGTCTCGATATCAAAAAAAATCTTGATTTAAGATAACATCTTTGAATGCCATATTCTGCAGATCTCTTGGGGTTTTTGAAGATGCCCTATCCATCTCTTGTATTTAGATAAGCAAATGTTGCTTGTCTCTTAGCAACTTGATTACTGGGTAGTATTTTAAAACTTCCTGTTTTCAATTATGGTAGCATGTGTCTTTAACTCCTGCTGGACTGGAGATAAGACCATGTTTGAAAAAGAACCAATTAGTTTTAGTGGTAACTTTTAGTTCATCATTATGTCACATTGTGTTCTGCTTCCTTCCAGATGGCCTCCAGTCCTGGACCTGCATGGATAACAAAATTGTCCCCACCCCATTCACAACCATGGACGCTGCCAACTCCTCCATTTCTCATGGCTCATTTTCTCTGTGACCTAACCTTGGGAATGAGTGTGACACTATTTTTTTTTCCTGTTTGGATTGATTATTTTGTCAAACTAACAACCAAAGAGCTTTTATTTACTTATTTGAGAGATTGTAAGAACATGAAGTTGGGTGGGCAGAGTTTTGGGGAAGATCTGTGAGGGTTTGGGGGAGGGAGAAAATATGCTGAAAGTAATTTTATGAAATTCTCGAATAAAATGTAAAAATTCTCTACAAAATCAAATAAAAAGAGAATAGAAAATCCTGATGTTATAATTTTTATTTTGAATACCTTCTCCCACCCAAAGTCTCATGTCTTGAAGGTTGGTTCCTGAGTGACATAGTTGAAGGATCTTAGAACTTTTAAGAGGTAGGTCTATTAGGAGGAGGTCTTCAAGTCAGGGAGGCAATTACTGGGGTTGGTGAGACCCTGCCTCTTCCTTTTCTTTCTTAATTTCCAACCAAGTGGTGAGTGACTCAGTTTTGTGCACATTGTTGCCATGATATGCTGCCCCAGCTTCATGACAAGAGGCCTAAAAGATCTGCCCAGTCAGGACCTGGAATCGCCGAACTGTGTAGAAAGGAAATTGTTGCTGTGTATAACTTGGCTACCTTATGCATTTATTTTTTATTTTTAACTATTTATTTTATGTTTTAATTATGTATATATGTGTCTGTGTGTGGATATGCACACATAAATTCAGGTGCCTATGGAGGCAAGAGACATTGGATCTCCCTGGAACTGGAGTTAATGACATTTGTGAGCCACTTGACTTAGACGCTAGAGACAAAACTACAACCCTTTGCAAGATTGGCAAATGATCTTAACCATGGCAGCATCTTTCTAGTCCTTACATGTTTGTCATGGTGATTCAAAGCTGATACCTGACATTAAATTTAAAAATGTCTATTCTGTGATAATTATATATATATGAAATATATATAACTATATATGTAGTATAAATATATTTATATGTAATTATAAACACACACACACACACACACACACACACACACACACACACACACATATATATATCTTTCTTCCTTCTCTCTCACAACCCTCATCCTTACATTTCACCTCCCAACTTGATGTTCTCCTCTTCTTCGTTTTTTCTTTCAGTAACCCACTGAACCTGGTGCTGTCCATATACACGTGCGTAGGGCCATCTACAGGAGCATAGGCAACCTAGCAGTGTCCTCACCCATGAAGATAACTGATTCTTCCTCACCTAGCAAGCACTAATTGTTAATAGAACCTCAGCTAGGGGAGCAGCCTCATGAACCACCCTCTTCCAGGCTGAAGCAATGGCTCATTTGATCTTGTGCAGATCGTACTAGTTGATTGCAGCTCTTGTGAGTTTGTTGGTGTAATGGGCCTGTCATGTCCAGAAGACACTGTTTCTCAGCAGTCCCCTCTAGCCTCTGGCTCTTATAGTGTCTTGGCTTCTCTTCTGTTATGTTTCCTGAGTCATATGGGGAGGATGTGAAATAGATGTCCTACTTAGAGCTGAGCACTCCACAGTCACTAACTTCTGGCCACTGCCAAAACAAGCTTCTTGAGAGTTGAGAGCTGTACTCATGTACAGTACAGGATACGTATTTAGGAGGAAGTTCGATATTATGTTCATTTAGCAAAATAATAGTAGTAAGACCTATGGTCTCACCACCCACAGTTTCTGACCAATTTTATAATATCAACCTTGAGTTTCCTCTTGTAGAGCAAGCCTTAGATCCAATCAGAAAGCTGTTAGTTACCCTTATGACTTTCATGGCACTTTTGTACCAGTGGACAAATTTCCTCCAGATTAGTCAGCATTGGTAGTCCACAGGATTTACAACTGGGTAAGATGACTGGTGATTTTTTTTCTGCCTTAGTGGCCTGCATAGCACCTTGCAGTATTATGAAAGCTAGCCAACGGGGAGTATGTGTCCAGGTCACTACCAGTTTAATTTCTCCCTGTGATGTGACTAATGTGTGTGGTGTCTTCAGCAATAGAGTCTTACCATCAAGTTCTGGTGGACATCCAAGAATATTGGCAAGAGCCTGCATTGCTTAAATGATATCTTTGTGGTCCAGTTTTCTAAGAAACTCCTCTCAATATGTTTTGTCTTAGTATGAGACCATATTTTAAACAAGTGCTTCTATTAGAATTATACCCTGGGACATTTACAGCATGCTATTGAGCAGGCCTGGACTAATTTGATGCAAAAAGTAAGCAGGGCTTGCAAGTCCCTCATTTTTATTTTCTGGAGGATCATCCAACATCACTTCATTCTGAGGGGATAAAAGGCATGAAGTGAGAGAAGAGCTAAAAAGACTTTAAAAAATCTACAGAAAGGAGAATTTCCATGGGCAAATATTAGCAGGCTTACCCATTGTGGCTGGGGAGGTTCCGCAGCTAAGCAGCCCAGTCTTCGGAGACCTGGCTCACAGTGACTGGTCACATTGTGGTGGCAGACAGAAAGAGGAGGCAGGCATAATCCTCAAAGGCCTCTTGTTATTTACCCTCCTCTGCCAGCCATGTATCCTACCCCATATATTCCCATATATTCTACAACCTTCTTAAATAGAGCTTGGGAGCAAGTGTCCAAACCCTATGAAAGTGGGGCAAGTGTAATTTTATAACTCAAACTTCAGCAGATAGCACAGTTTATATTTTGATTAAAAATAATTTTGACAGTTTCTATTTGTGTGTGATTACAATGACAAAGAAAAAAGTAAGTAAAAATCATAAGAGCTATGTACATGGTGTTTTAGGCATCTTTATTTCTGCCCTACCTGCATCCCTTCTTTTAATTAAAAAAAGCTATTTTTCTGATTATGTGGTAAATTCCATGGCTCAAAATTCAGAAGTAAAAGGCTATCCATGACAAATTTCTCTCTCCTACCTCTTTTTCTTTGGCTAACCAACTGTCAATGTAATAAGCCAATGTTCTTGATGTCTTGAATGTTCTTTGTTTATTCTTCGGTATCTTAGTCAGTTTGAGTTGTAACGAAGTGTCACAGCTGAACTCACTTTTAAACAGCAGAGATATCTTTCTCACAGTTCGAGACTGGAAGTCACGTGGGGTTATGATAAGGTCTTCAGGCTTCAGAGATCTAGAATCCTGACAAGGCAAGACAGTAAGTTAGCTCTTTGCCTCCTCTTTGAAAAATCCCACTCAAGAGTGTCTTCACTATCTCTTTACAGAAGCTAGGGTCATCTGTAAAAGGGGACCTCACTTAAGTAAATGCCTCCTTAAGCTTAACCTGTAAGAAAGTCTGTGGGGACATTTTCTTGATTAATGATTGATATGGGAGGGTCTACGACACTGTGGGTGGTTACATTCATAAGCAGATGATCCTGGGTTGTACAAAATAGTAAGAAATTGAACAAGGCATATAGTCCAGTAAGAAGAGTTCCTTTATGAATCTGCTTCAGTTCCTACCCCAAGGTTCCTGGTTGTGTACCTGCCCTTGGTTCCTTCAATGATGGACTTTAACTTGGAAGCCAAATAAATCTTTTCCTCCCTAAATTGCATTTGGTCATTGTGTTTATTACAAGAGAAACCAAATGAGAAAACCTCTCAAATATTTCATGTTCAAATACTATCACAGTGGAAATTAGATTTGAGCATGTGAAGATTGGAGAGCAGAATGAGGGACCACAAACATCTAGGCTACTTCTTTGAATATATTTGGAATCAAATCCTCTTACTTAATATGAATATTTGCATACCATTACTACACATAATGGCTTTAGACTAACAGTACATACTGAAGGTGGACTAATTTTAAAATATAAAGAGTATTTTTCTCTCTTTTAAAAAATAAGTGATTAGGATTCTCATGTATTTTTTGATATATCTTGATATAGCAAGCCCAACATCTGTGAACATTTTGGTGGTTTGCTCACTTTAAAAAGTGCTAGAATCCATTTTTTCCCTAAGATGACCAAACAATAGAAAAGAGTTCTAAACGTAGATTTTCTCCAATCTTTATGTATACTCATACATTTCCTGTACAGAAAGACTTGTCCTTATTTGTTTCTGTTGTATATTAGCAAACCTCAGAGCTGTGCTGCTCTGCTATCAAATTCTGCCCTTTTGCTACTATTGTGAATCTGTAATGAGCAGATTTGAGCATTATTTCAGTCAGCTAACATCTATCTTTTTACGTAGACCATGTACTCATACTTGTGGCAATTTTCTGAATGTCCTACTTCTGGACTTTCAAATCTGATTTAGTAGAAGCTCTTTATATAGTATGAAAATTGTCAACTTGCCGGGACTGAGATGCCAGAGGGAAGAGGAAAGTGCACTTCCTGGTGTCTACATGAAGGTATTTCTAAATGCTATGTGACAGCAGCAAGGGAAGACTTGTCATGAAAATGGCCCTGATAGGTTAGGAACTGAGATGAGATCAAGGTATCAAGTGGAGAAAGCCGGTTGGCATGTGCAAATTTCCATCGACTTCTTCTTGAGTCATCTGTGAATCTGTTGCTGCTTCTATGGCCTGTGGACATCACTCTCCATCTTCATCAGTTTTTGACATGTTCACACATGAGAGATAACCCAGAATGCTTCTCCATCTTCAGCCTTGGGCTTGGCAGCATCCTTGATCTCACCTGTTCCTAGACCCTATATCTTCCTGGACTCTTTTCCTTGGTTCTCTAATTTTCATTGTGGAACTGTCCAGCCTCCAATTATGCCATCTACCTATAAATACCTATTTATAATTGTGGATCTATTCCACTGGTTTCCTTCCTCTAGCAGACTCTGACTGACACATATATGAAGTAGGAGCTTAGCTCTTCATGGTATGGTTGTGCTTCTCCAGGTTTCTTGTGTTTTACCCTTGCTTGGTAAATTTTGCAAGATGGAAGCAAAGGCTATCTGTATAGGTACATTTTCTTTCATGTGTTTTGTTGTTTGTTTCATTTAGTTTTGGGAAAGAACCTTACTATACAATTTATGCTTTCCTTGGACTTTCTACATAAGCCAACTTGTAATCTTCTTGCTGCAACCTCTCATGCTGGCTTTATAGGTGTGCATTACCATGTCTGCAAACCTTTATTCATGTTCTGTGTTTAACTTCTGAGCATCCTTGTTTCTTCTGATACTTGAGATGGAGCCCAGGGCCTTCCTTGTATGTATTGAGTATGTGCTCTGCCACCTAGTTGTACCCAACTCAGTTTTCTGACTTTTTTTTTTTTTTAAATAAGAGAAAGGCAGTTTTTCTTTTGGAATGATGGCAAGTTCTAAAAATGTTTTCTAGCATTTTAATAGTTTATTTTTTCCCTTAAAAAACATGCAAACAAATCCATAATCATATCAAAGGGGGCCAAGGTATAAGTATCAACAGTTTAGATCTGTTTGGACTGGACGTGATTAAAAGAGATGTTCGTGCTTTGTTCCATAAAGTTTCTCCTTGAATCCAGCTTTGGAGGTCATCTTCGGTGAACTGGGTCCTGCCTGCTCCAACTTCCTCTCCCACCGCTCTTGGAGTGGAAGGTATCTGAAGTTGACAAAAGTTGTTATGTAGGTATAATTGAGGATAATGACTCCCTCCTGCCTACGAATATTACTAAAACGAGGACTTAATATTAGTTTGTGCAGTGCCGTAGAAAGCAATTGGAGGCAAATATACTGGAATGGATCTGATATCATTAACTTTAAGGTTAAATGCCTTCTCGGTGAGCTACCTGCACAAGTAAATTAAATCAAACGTTTAATGTTAGCTATGCAGGTTACTTCATTTATGAAGGTTAAATAGCTGAATTTCAATTTCAATTTTTTTTTTTTTTAGTTCTGCAATGGTGGAAGAATTCCGGTTGTAAATACCCTTCTAAATTGCTAAAGGAAAACATCTATGAATATTAATAATTTATTTTCTCACCTTTTCAATGTGGTAATGGAATGATGACAGGTGGCAAATACTATAAATTAACTACTTGAGTGTTAAAATACATAAAACAATAATTAATGTGGGAATAGCACATTAATTATTAATCAACACAAAGAATCTTAAATGGTTTGCCTATTTACAATCATGCTGGTATTTCACATTGTTGGGAAACATTCACTGTCTCCAAATGTGGGGAAAACCAGATTGCAAAGAAGAAATCTCTGTTTGGGCTCAGGGTTTCAGTCCATGGTTGTAACAAACCATGTTTGCTGCTTTGCCTGGCTGAAGCTGAATGTCAGGATGGGGAGAGAGTGGGAGAGCAAAGTTGCTTAGCTCATGATTTCCTATGGGGGCAGGGGATGAGAGAGGGGTGTGCATGCTTGGCTTCCAATGGCCTCTTGTTCCTTGATGACCTCACTGCCTTGCTCTAGACCCCACCTTCTAAAGGTTCCTTTGTCTCTCAAGTTCACTGGTTAGAAATCAAATCTTTTACAAGAAAACAGCAAGGAACATTTAAAGTTCAAACCATAACAGATAAAATGTATGAAAAATATGGGCCAAAGGCTATGTCAAGAGCTTGTTCCCAACCCACATGGTGGAAGGAAAAACATGGACTTCAGTAAGTTATCCTTTGATTTCCATTAAGTGTGAATACTACTTGAGGATACACACATACACACACAATGAAAAGAATGATATTTTTCAAAAAATGAAGATTTTTCAGAAATACCCATATTTAAATTTTAATAGGTATTAAATATTTCCACAGCCATGATCATATGATGATAACTCCATGACTGTATTTTTCTTTTTAAAAAAGTTTGGTACATTTACACAATGGAATACTACTCAGCTATCAGAAACAAGGAAATCATGCAATTTGCAGCCAAATGGATGGAACTAGAGAAGCTCTTCCTGAGTGAGCTAACCCAGACCCAGAAAGATGTACATGGCATATATTCACTTATAACTGTATTTTAACCTTATAGTACAGGATAACTATCCTACAACCAACAGATTGAAAGGAACAGGAACATGGACTTTATTATCCGTAAATGAGGCATTTTGTCCTAGTGGAGCTGCCATGTAGACCTCCAGTGCAAAAGGAAGCTCTTAGCCTTCATATGACTGTTGAATTGAGCAGGGCTGATATGTAGGGACACCCTACACCAGAAAAGTAGGATAGGTGGGAGAAAGGGAAGAGGGTGGGAAGGTGGAACCAGGAGGGGTGGAAGGAGGGGACTGTGATGGAGATGTAACTTGAAGTAATAAGTAAACATAACAAACAAGTTTAGGGCAAAGCTCAGCTGTTAAGCATACTTATTGAGGTCTGGGGTAATCACTCTGTACTTAAGAACATTGGCTGCTCTTCTCAGCATCCACATGGTAGCTCACAACAATTGGGATACAGGCCAGGAAACTTAAGTATGATGTTTTTAATTCATGTGTCATAGATCCTACTTTTGTAGTATAAGGTCTGTACTGTGTGATTTCACCCATAACTGTGGGCTCTGTATTTTGGAGTCATTCAGAATTGTAGTGGATGATTGGAGAGGTATGGAAGGCAGGCAGGAGTAGTTGGGTAGTGGTGGCATGCTAGTTACTTTTTACCAACTTGACACAAACTAGTGTAGCCTGGAAAGAAGGAATCTAAAACTGTTTCCATCATATTGTCCTATAGTCAAATCTGTGAGGGCCATTTTCTTGATTAATGACTGATATGGAAGGGGTGGTAGCAAACATGGCAGGTAGTCCTGAGTGGTATTAAAAAAATAAGGGGAGAAAACTATGATGAGGAATCCTCCATGGTCTCTGCTCTAGTTCTAGCCTTCAGGTTCCTGCTTTGAGTTCCTATCCTGACTTTCCTAGCCCAAGGACTGTAACATAAAATAACGTTTTTCTTCCCAAGTTTCTTTTGGTCCCTGTCTTCATAACAACAGAGAGCAAACTAGAACAGGTGGAATGTATAATCATCTGATTTAATTGTGGATAGATTGAACTGTGCTCATAAAAATGAAAGCTAACTTATGGGAAAGCTTGTGTCTATAGGACAGGTGTAGTCGCATCGTTGACATCCCTTGTGCACAGCTTTTAGCCATGGATCTTGAATTTCTTGCTAGTATGATCTCCTTGTACAGCTTTACTTGCTATAAGTGAGTGAACCAATTAATTCCCTTCCTTTGACCTCATCAGGGAGGTGCCTACTGAAGATTCTATTCAGCCATCTTTAAAAGTAGTAGGCTTGAGCAAGGACTTACTGTTAGAAAAGAAGAGATGAAGTGTAGTAAAGTTTTTACACTCAGTGCACGAAAACAGGGTCAAACTTCCATCAATGTCTTAAATTCAATGGTAAATCCACTATTAACATTTTGTAGTCATTTTAAATTACACATATACTTTACTGCCATGCGCAAAATAAGCATATAAATAACTTTTAATGTGTGCAAAAACCTTTTATTAAATTATCTAATGACAGGAACAAGTTGTCTTGAAAGGGCAAAAGATTTGGATGAGTTTTATGTGATTTAATCAGCCAGATTCTAGATGTGATTTTAAAGATGCATTTCATTATCCCAGCTGAGTCTGATTATGAGCGCTCCACTTAATCTAGGAGAGGAATAGGAATATTCCTTCCTACCACAGTACGGAGAGAGTAAAAGTGTTCTCTTTATTCCTTATAATTTAATTCCTCAGGATATTTAAGGCTTGCCAATGGGAAAAGTCATTGCTAGATTTGATTTTTTTTTATTAGTGCCAGGAAAAATTTTGCAGGTGAAATAAAAGATGTCAATTATGGGAGAAGAGGGAGAGGGTGGGAGGGTAGGAGGTAGTCCCTGGAGGGATGGAGGGAAGGGACTGTGATGGAGATATAACTTGAATTAATAAATAAACATAAAAAAAGAAAAAAAAGAGATGTCAATTGGATTCAGTGTATGGTCATTGACTTCGGGCATACTCAAGCTCTCAGTATTTCTGATGAAACTTTTATGACTGAGTACAATGTTTGTCCATAGTCTTTGGCAGTGTGACATGCATATGTGGGCTGGATGTTTGATTTTGATGAGTGAGGGCTTAAATAATAATAATAATAATAATAATAATAATAATAATAATAATAATAATAATAATAAATCCCTGTTCTCAGAGGATTAACCTCTACCTTCTAGGCCATAGTATGGGCTCCAGAAACTATTTTAATATTTATGTGGTTACTTTCATTGGTAAAAATGATACAGGTCAGTGGGCACAGCAAAGCAAAGTGGTCTAGTCACATTTACTCTTAGAAAAAAGATTAGCACGTAGAATGAAAAACTGGAGGGCAAGATGCTGGAGAGATGGCTTCTTGGGTAAGAGCACTTGTTGCCTAGTCATGAGGAGCAGAGTTTGGATCCCTGAACTCATGCAACAAGACAGATTGACGTCCTGTGAATGCCTGTAACTCTTCCTCCAAGGGATCCAATGCCCTTTTCTGTCCCCCGTGTTCACACAAGAGCTTACAGCCCACTCCCATACATACACACACTCACGTGGACATAGACAACAAACAAACCAACCAACCAACAAATAAATAGATTTAAAAATCAAGAAGGGAAATACTTTGCTTTCTGACTGTTCTTCAGAGGTCTTTGATCTAGTTTTTCCATGAGGTTTGATTACTAAATTCTTTTGTAATATTCCTCCTTTGTGACTGAGCTATTTGGTGACTTTCTGGTCCTTACAGCTATAAAAAACTTGAGGCAAAGGAATGATGACAGTGTTTAAAACCAGACTTCTTAGTGTTCTTCCTGTCCTACTGATGCAGGCCCAGCATCCAAGGCAAGAGAACAGGACATATTGCTGGGTCATTTCAAGAAGACTTCCGAGAGTTCCTAATCCAGTTTTTCTATATCAGTTTTCCTGTGATGATGGCCTTATAGACAAGAGATATCCTAGTAGATTTCCAAGGGGTGCTTAGGTCTGATGGGGCTTAGGACATGTTACCCAACAAACATCACCTTGGCATTGGGAAAAAAGCCTAAGTGACAGAAGGAAGTCCTGTGGCTCCTTTACCCCACAAAGAACACCATGAAATGTAATCCTAAAATGCTAAACGCACAGCTAAGAAATAAGAGCCAAGAAATATCTATTTTGCAAAGGAGTACCACTGTCCCCGAAACAAAGGAATCATAGGGTTCATAATCAGATTTCAAAATATTTTAGGGACAGACCTTTCTGAGCATGCTCAGTTTGTGGCCATCATTTAAGCAAAAGGAAGATACATTTTGATCATCCTTAACTCTCAGTAGACAGAATGCCTCTGAGCATGTTCAGCTTGTGTCATAAAATTTTAGCTGAAAATGAAGGAAAGGACTTTGGTTTGCCCCTGAAGGTGCCTGCCTTGCCCGGCAGGTAACACATCTTCCAAAGTAGAGTATAAACTTTCATTCTAGGGAGGTCCTTTCTGGTCATGAAGAAAAGGAGTGTCTTTATCTTCAAAGACACAGAGGCACCGAGAAGAATCTGAATTAACAGGCCTTACAAACTCCTCCCCTTTGTTCAGTCACATGCAAGCACACAGAGATGCACAGAAAAAAATATAGTAATATTTGAAAAGTAATTGAATTTGAGATCTTCTAAAATATCTGCCCGAAAAGACAATCTCTCTCTACTATTACTATTTGCCTGTTCTCTCCTTCAAAGCTGAGAAGTGTATTAGCTGGTTAATCTGTGCTTTTCGCTTTGGCTGAGAATTAAGTCTCCTTCCCTGTTCATTGTCAGCTGGGTTGTGTTATTGATTTCTTAATTCCAAGATAGAAAAGGGTTCAGTTTGGGAGTAGTTTCATGTTTGTTTCGTGTTGCATCAAAAGCTAAGAGAAATCTATTATCACATAATAAACCACAAAGCAAGGCAGAGATGATAGGCATTGGTTGTAAAGTTTAGGAACCTAGTTCACAGAACCTGATAGAAAATTTTCTAATCATCTCCAAATTAATTTTTTGTAGATTTACTTTTTATTTATCTGGATGTGTAGTGGTTTGAATGAAAATAGCCCCCAAAGGCTCTTATATTTGTTTGCTTGGTTCCTTTTTGGTGGTATTATCTGGGAAGGTTGAAGAGGTATGGCCTTATTGGAGAAGTTGTGTCACCAGGGTTGGACGTTAAGGTTTCAAGGTCCCATGCCATTCCCAGTCTTTCTCTCTCTGACTCCTACTTGAGGATCAGGATGTAAACTCTTAGTTACTGCTTCAGTGCTACATCTGCCTGCCTATCTATTGCCATGTTTAGCAATATGATGATCATATATGATCATATGGTGATGATCAAAATCCTCTGGAGCCATTTGTCCCAACTTAAATGCTTTCTTATACAAGTTATCCTGGCCATGGTGTCTTATTACAATAATATAAAAGTAGGTAAGACAGTGTATGTGTGTGTATCTTTATGTGTGTGTATGTGTGCAAGTGCATGTGGGTACTTGTGGAGGCCAGAAGAAGGCACTGGGTTCTCTGGATCTGGAGTTACAGTGGATGTAAGCTGCCTGTTGTGGTACTGGAAACCAAACCTTAGTGATCTGGAAGAATAGCAAGCGCTCATAACCTCTGAGCCATCTCTCCAGTCTCCTAACTAATTTCTGAATGAAACTGGAACATTGTCAAAATGCCAAGTGAATGAAACTGCACTACTAAATTTTCTCAGGGTCTTTAGTTTTATATGTTATCCAAATCTGAATCTGGTTATCCTGTTTTAGGTTATAAAATAAAATAAAATAAAAGTCTGCGATTCAGCCTTCCTTCTTATAGATTGTGGCAGTAGGAACCAAATTATACTTAGGAAAAAAATGTGTGTATGTGTATACATACATACATACATACATACATACATACATACATACATATTCTATTATCTCTCAAATGAGGCTAACGTAAATTTATTAATTTTTAATTGGAAAACACCTTAATTAATTCAGGATGTGAAAGGTTAATTTGAAAATAAGGTATGCTACAAAGGGGATGGCAGGCACCCTGGTGTGCAGCAGATTGCCTCTGATCTTTTGCAATTCAAGTGAGAGGTTGTTGTTCTGTTATGGATGAAAAGGCTCATTATTTCAAAGATAATTGCTCAGATGCCATCCCAATGAGGTCACACTGCACAGAACTGTGGTTTCTGAACCAAAGACTTGAGCTAATTAACAGTTAAAGGTATAGGGAAACATTTTTAAGGTTGTGTAGAGAGCAACCCACAAACACTTCCTTTAGCCAAAAGATTTAAGCAATTATTTGAGGTAGGGTGGTGTTAGCTGATATTTTCTTTCTACTATACAGTCATATGCTTTCTGAATTGCTCAAGTTTTGTTTGGTGTCTCTTCTGATGATACTGACTCAAGGGAACTTTGATCCGAGTGACTGCAGAAATAAAAAGAGATGTACAACATGAACTCATAGGCTAACCATTTAATTGGACATTTAGACGTCCTTTAGATTGGACAGCATTTAGATGATTCTCTTGCTAAGAAAAAGAGTTTACCTTTTGATACCTACCTGCAGTGGTATGATATCTGGTAAGTTTTTCCCAGGCCAGAAGAAGGTTTTGCAAATCTCTTCCTCATGTTTCCCCCATGGAAGATGTAGATGAGTTGTCAATTGCTCCTAGGCCACATCATGGCCCAACCTTGCACCTAGTGGGTTTTTGTTTGTTTGTTTTGTTTTGGTTATTTTTGTTTTGTTTTCCCCTTGATATGATAAGTGATGAAGGACAGGCATATGGATTCACAAGGCAGGAGAAAGAATCTTGGGGAACAGATTATGGACGGGGGGGGGGGGAGGGGGGGCTTGAAGACATAGGCCTCCTGTTCCTAGGGGTTCCTGTTCCTTCTCCAATTGTGTAAATCATCCTGTTAACATTAAAGGAAGATGCGTAGTAACAGTACTTAAATACCTTTATGACTGTTTTAGATTTTTAACCTTGATCGTTACATTTCAAGTTTGGAATATAATTGAAATCCTGAAACCTTAGGCATCGGTCTGCTCTAGAAAATACACTTACAGTGAAGTGGTATAGTGAGCTAAGGTAGAAAGAGGGAAACAATGTGATTTGACCTTTTTGTTTTGTTTCCCACTCTTCCAAGGGAATGCTATGCTTGCTTGGGATTCTGAATTGCAACATTTCATAATGGCTCTGCAGGTGGTGCTATCTGAACCGAAGCTGAATTTTATAGTAAGCCCCAAGGTCTTTTGCTATTAGAAAAACTATTAACACTGTACATGGAAACTAAGGATGGATTATATACTTTGTGAAAAGATCAAGGCTGACAATTGTTGTGTTGCCTAGTTTATTTTTGTCATGTTTTTATCTTTATAGATGTTTGTGGTGTGGAGCATAGAGTGAAAAAATAAGGTGAACATTTGAATGTTTGCAAATGGATATAGGAAAAGAACATTGTAACCGACTTGGCATGGAACACATAACAAACTTGAACACCATGAGGAGAGGCGGGTTCAGGATCAGTGCCGTGACAGGAATGGAAACATCCTCATCAGACTGAAACTGGCTTACAGCCGTTTGAATTTTCCCCTTTTGTAAATTAAGGTAGAAAGTCAGTGCTGGAATAATGGGGAATTTTGGTAGTGACTTATAAGCTATTTGGAACTGACTATTTAAAAATGCATTGTACATTTAGCTGTCAGTTACACATGGGCATTTTTAAAAAGAGGTTGGCGATTGTAGATTCCGTAACAAGACACAGGGTCAATGTGGTGCTCCATTCTCCCATTCACAGTGACCGACTCAGGAATACACCAGGCTGGCCTTATGCTATTTATTTTGGGTGGAAGAATAGGGAAACTTTCACTTTCTTCCTCCTGGAGCTCTAAGCCTTTGCCTACGGAGTTGCCTACAGCAATGCTATGCTTCATAGGAGGAAAGCCCGAGAGAGGGACGCTGATGCCCAGGGGTCAGGCAAACCAGAGAATCTTTAAAGTTCCTGACTTAGTGCCTGGGGTCCTCAGGGCAGCCTGGGGTGCCAGCAACCCTTCAGTTCTGCACCCATCGCAAGAGCTTTCTAGGACCTTCCCCATTTCTCAATCCTTTCTCTTGAGCTTCAGTCATTGGCAACATACTGAAGCACCGAAGGGGTGTGTTATTTCAATAGACAGACAACATTTTTGTCTGAAGGGAAGTCCTCAACCTACTGACAATTGTTTGTATGTACAATCATGTGCAGAGGATTCTCAAGATAGAGGAGGAATGCTTCTCAAATCTGATGGCCACAGTCTCAGAAGTCGACCCTTTTACATTTCTCTTGTGTGCAGGGCTACCTGCTCTCTACTCACCTCCCTTTCATCCTTCAGGCTTCTGGCTAGCTCGCCAGAGAAGCCTGACCACTGAATGTATGTGCTTCACCACACCTTGCCCTCACACTACACTGATTTTGATCTTTCATAACACTTAATGCCATATGAAGATGCATTTTTTTTGTTAGCTAACATTTGTTTGTGTTCCCTATTAATTACATAATAAACTCCATATTAACAGGAGCCACATGTATTAGTTCTTCATTGTATATCCTTTACTTGTTTTCTAGGTTTTGTTTTTTTCCCTTTTTCTTGTTCTGCTCTGTTCTTTTCTGAGAAGGCATCACAATATGTTGCCCAGCGTGACTGTACTAAAGCAATTCTCTTCCTTCAGGTTCCAAAATAGCTTCAAACATATATTCATATTGTTGCTTCTGTTTTCTTCTCCTCTTCCCATTAGTATGATTTTCTACCTACCATATATGATCACTAGCCCATTCATTAAAATTGGAAAATGAAAGGAAAAAAAAAACCCACTCATGGAACTAATGCATGTGGTCTACCACGGAATCCCTATTTCTTCTACTTTACTTGATAATAGACTTGAGAAATTTCCCAGATGTTGGATAGCTGTTTCCTCAGGGAAATATCTTGTTTCCTCCCAGGAAGTATTTTATTGATCATTCATCATTCTGATGAGTACTGCAGCCCAGAAGCCCGATCCCCTTTGCAGAGGTTTTACTGAGAAGTGGCACCACTGGGTAGAGGCTGCTGGGTTTTCTTCTTCTTTTTCAAGAAAAGATTACTGAGGAGTGAAGCTGCTCTCTTATGGCTTTCAGAGGTTATTGACTGAGGATGTGATAGTAAAGTTATCTGGAGTCTTTGAGGTACACAGCTGTGATACTGAGCGCAGCAGAACAGAAGTATCAAAAGAGTCTTAACTACTACTCAGTTGTGAAAACATTCTAATTCCAGCTTCTTGTCACATGGACTGAATCAGACTGAATCAAGACTGAATCTACCCTCTCTCTGTCCAACTGCTACTCATACAAAAGGATTCTAAAAGGGCTGTGATAGTTAGTGAGTGTAATCTATATAGACATAGGAATTTAAAGTTATGTTTTCTTGAAAAAGACAGTTGGAAATAAAGTCACCATCAATGACTAGATGTTAATGAGATGTTTACTTGCATTTTGACTGAGCTGGGAAAAATGTTCCTCCATGATAATGGGGTAAGGAGTTCTGATCATTGTGGTAGAGAAGATGTATCAAGAAGCATTTCAATTTAAGGTAATGCTGTTCTCACCTATTTCATTTAGTGATACAAAATGAATGCCCATTTTCAAGAGCACTGGAGAATTGAAATGACTGCTGTAATAGTGCTAAAGTTGAAATATTTTCAAGGAGGAAACATTTTCTTTTAAATAATTACCTCTAATTATACTTAAGAAATAAGAAGATTCTTAGTATTTATGAATCAATGAGTTTTCTTTCTGTTTTCCAGCTGTGTTTTCTCTCTCAGAGGCCTGTTAAATAGAAGAAGAAAACTATTTATTATTGAAGTTTAAATCCTTTTATTTTTAATTAAAAAGGGTTCTACAGTATGAAAAAAAAGTCCTTATAAACAGTAGTGAACTCAGAACAATGGAAAGCTGTGTTTCTCACAACTTAGAACATAGCCTTAGTCTCCACTTGTACCAATTCATGTTTATTATTCCATTTCAGATCTCTTATGAATAGTTTGGGTGGATGAATGGGCAAACTACATCAGAAACTAAATAAATGCTTACTAAGCACTTCCATTTTCAAGAACAAAAGGCTAGGAATAGATCTGTTTCCAATGAGTTTTTGGCACAAGTACAGATTGAAGGTCAGTTATGAAACAAGTGTTTCCTTAAGTGTCAGGGTAGGGAAAATACTACATGTATAAGCAGAGGGACTGAACTTTCCCTTGAGGACTGTGAGACCTCTCTAGGGACATTGGGCATACAAAGATCTAGTGAAAGTGGGAGAGGGCATTAACAAAATATATTTTAAAATTTATTTTAGGCTACCAGAGGGTAGAATATCATATCCAGTGTAAGAATTTCTTATGTTTTAGCACTTGCTTTTGTTAATTATATCTGAACACATCAGCAATATCAAATGTGCATAACTGAAGGATTCAGAAGTAAGTTGTTTTAATTTGACATTAAATTAAAGTAAATCACTACAGATACAAATAAAATCTCAGGAAATAAATACACGAGTAGTATTGAAAATATAAAGAAATAATATAAAAAAAGACTACACGGACTCTAGTTACAATGTTAGATATTGAGGTTAAGCACTATTGGGAACTTCTGGGAAGTTCTTTACTTCTCTTCCATGCACCAGAATTAGGTTAAAGAATGATACTTGTCAAAACAGCATCATTCTTAAATGATGTCATACATTCAAACACTGATGCCAAAATCCTTTAGGCTTCCGAATTGTTTTATACATTTGTCTGTGAACTTCTTTGTAGAATTAAATTGTAGCAAAAATCCCTGGTCACTCACTCAGATATAATAAATATCTAGTCCCCTTTATGATTGGCCTATTCTTCCCCAGGTAGTGGTTGTCCTGTCTTTAGTAACCTTTCTGTTAGGTTGGTTTGTTCTGTGTCCCACATCTCCCTTGACTGTCCTCTGAGTTTCAACCTGAATCTACTCTGGCTGTGAATACCTGTTGGCCTATCATGTACTCAGAGTCAAGTCCACTCTCTCCTGTAGTTCCTAATCCTGGATCCCAGTTCTATCATGATGTTGGCTTTGCTGTTTTGACAAATATCATTGAATACATTTTTTTTCTTTAACCTAATTCTTGAGCATGGAAGAGAAAGTTTAGTTGATGATTCTTTCTTATTTTTTGATCCATCTTAAGTGTTATGATATGAAGCTCTTTAACATCTCCCATGAAGCACTCACTAGCTTTGGCTGGGAGTTTTAGAGAACAGTCTTGTCTCTTTGTCATGAAATCCAAGGACAATACAGAACTGCTGACTGTTTGGCTGGAGAGCAAGATATTTACGAGGGTGTATAAATACGTTGTTTGGTTGGTGAGGTGCATGGCATTGTAAATTTCAGGGTATAACTCAGGTAAGGAACATCTGTTTATAGACAGGAATGTTTTACCTCCACTCTGCTGTCTTACCTTTTCTTGCCTGCACTGTTACAATAAATTTTAAATGCCTTTCCTCAGTCTAATCTGTCCACTTCAAATCCCTTACTAGACTGGTATATAATCAGAACCTTGAAAATGGGTGGAATTTATGAGAGAAGGGTGACATGTATAATTCCAGCAATTTTAGTCAGGTCCATTTGTTTGCTCCAAGGTGAGCTGGTCACCACCTTTTTTTTCAGCCAGAATTATCTTAATAAGGATTTAAAGGTAACACATTCTCTTGTAATGGGAAAATCTGACCATTGCACTTTGGAGCTTCCTTTGGTGATAGCTCCCCATCCTGAGGATTACAGTGAGCTTCCTAGGGAGCTTGGCCAACTTGCTCTTGACTCTTTCCAAAGTTTCTACCTGGCTACTGCTTTATGTTTAACTTATTACTCTGCCAGATGGAATAGCAACAGTTCCTTAATTCCTTGCCTGGCCTTGCTTCTTCTTTGTGGTCTACTGCTTCATTAGATCATAGCACTGCTGGCTTCCCAGGTTGCATTGTTCTATTTTGATCTAGTTCCCCATAATATCTTGCTTCTATGTCCCATAGATCAGTAATCTTATTGCTGAGTCTGTCTTTTCTCTTAATCTACCATGAACTCCTAGGTCATTAATGTGCTTTGTTTGATTTTATATACAAAGATTTAATAATGTTTCTTCAAAATGGGGGGGGGGGATATGATGGGCAGAACTTATCATAAAAAAGTTCATTTTTTTGTTATTAATTCCGTGTATATAGTAGTATATTAGTCCACATCCTGTTACCATAATAAATACCTGAGGTAATCAGCTTATGAAGAGAAAAGATCCACTTTGGCTCCTGGTTTCGGAGATTTTTGGACATGTTTGGTTGTCCTAATGTTTTTAGGATGTTGGTGAGGGAGCTATGATGGAACAAAACTGATAATCTCTTAACCAGGATGTAAAAGCGAGTGTTAAGAGGACTCTACCCTCACATTTCCCTTCACAGCAAACCCCAATGTATCATAGACCTCCCAGGGCATCCTAGCTCTTACAGTTTCTCCCACTTGCCTATAGTTAGTAGTCCGGAGAGCAAGCATGGGCAACTGAAGGGCACTTCCTACCTATTATACTATCTGGTTAACATACTAGGTTAACCAACATTTGTTTGCTTTAACTTAAAAGAGTGCTTTTCTTAACCTTGTGACCACAGATCACTGGAGGGTGACTGCTTAATCTCTAATTTACTGCTGTGAAATTTTGAAAAGATGACTTGATGTCTTTGAAGATTGAGCTTCCCACCTATGAAAGAACAGTGTCTCCCACACAAGGTTGTGGGAGGATTAAGCTCCGTAAGCATTTAGGAAACCTTGGAGAGAACAGATGTTTATTAAGTGTTAGACATTGTCGTTTCAAGAATTTCTGTATTGCCTGTCCTTGAACCTCCTGGCAAAAATTCAAAAAAATACATAAAACACTTTTACAAGATTGCAAATCAAAGTTCCTGGGGAATTTTCAAGGCTGTGTAATAGAAGAATCCCTTACTAGACTGGTATATAATCAGAACCTTGAAAATGGGTGGAATTTATGAGAGAAGGGTGACATGTATAATTCCAGCAAACAGCAAAGCCCTGGGGGGTAGTTGCTTAAGCAGGGGGTGAGCAGAGAATAGGTGCTGGAAGAGAAATCTAGTACAAGCACAGGAGTGGGTGGAGCTTTTGGCGATATTTGGATTCTTTTAGTCAGAAGCCAATTCCTCTCATTTATGCAAACATTAGTAGGATGTTTTGGGCCTTTATTAAAATGTCTGTGTCATAAGCTACCTGAGGGACTTCATGTGGAACCAAGTGAATGGCTAATTGCTGTTCTAGTCAGGTCCATTTGTTTGCTCCAAGGTGAGCTGGTCACTAGTCTAGGAAATGTTTTTACATCTTTGAAAATATTATTAGGAAATCAAGCCTCTTATGCCTGTGGAAAGAGTTTAAATATTCTCAAGTCCCCTTGGGTTTGCACAGGATAGGGTAAAACAGCCTTGTCTTATTCTTCTCTTTTTTTAAAGTTTAAAATTTTATTTTCTTATTTCTTTGTATTCAAATACATTCCAACTGCAGTTTTCTTTTCCTCCAGTTATCCTCCATTTTCCTTCAGAAAAGTGTAGGCCTCCCAGGGATATCAACTGAATGTAATGTGGCATAATGAGATACAACAAGACTAGGCACAAACTCTCAAATGAGGGCTGGGTGAGGCAATCCAGTAGGAGGTAAAGGGTCCTATGAGCAGGTGAAAGAGTTAGAGACACCCAACTCCCATTGTTAGGAGTACCATTAAAACAGTAAGCTAATAACCACAACACAACAACCATGAAGAGGACCTAGCACAGACCCATACAGGCTGAGTGATTTTTGTTTCAGTCTGATTTTTTGCTTTAGTCTCTGTGAGACCCTATAAGCCCTGCTTAGTTGATTCTGTGGGTTGTGTTCTCCTGGTGTTCTTGACCTATCTGGCTCCTACAATTCTTTCTCTCCCTCTTTCCTCCAGGTTCCCAAATCTCCAAGGGCAGGGACCCAGTGGAGATCTCCAATTTGGTCTCTGTCTGCCTAATGTTAGTCTGTGAGTCTCTGCATGTGTTCCCATCAGCTACCAGTGGAGATGTCTCTAAGAACTATTGGGCTAGTCTATGAATATAGTAGAATATCATTAAGAATCACTTTATTGCTTTTTTCCTCCTTGATCCTAGGTCTCTGGGCTATCTAGTCTCCTGTTCCTGGCTATCCAGGCAGTGTCGGATATGGGCTCTCTCTCATAGTGGGGGTCTCAAATTAGATCAGTCATTGGTTGGCCACTCTCACAAGTTCTGTACCTTTATTACCCCAGCACATCTTGCAGGCAGGATAGACTGCAGATAGGTTTTGTGATTGGTTTGGTATCCCAGTCCCACCATTGGAAGCCTTGCCTGGTTACAGAAAATGGCCTTTTCAGGCTCCATATCTTCAATATCGCCAGTCTTTGCCAGGGTTACCCTCATAGATTCCTGGGAGTTTTTACCACACTAGATTTCTATATCGTTTCTCAAATCCCCTCCAATTCCAGTCACCTCTCCTTGTATTAATTCCATGCCTCCTCAGCACCTGATACTTCTTGTTCCTATCTCCACCCATCCACAGTCCATTCACAAAATCTATTTTCTCTTCTCAGGGAGGTCCATGTAACCCCCTCAGAGTTTTCCTTGCTATTTAGTCTTTCTGGGTTTGTGGATTATAGCATGATTATCACTTACTTAATGGCTAATATCCACTTATGAGTTCATATCATGTTTGTCTTTTTGGGTCTGGGTTACCTCACTCAAGTTTTTTTTTTCTATTTCCATCCATTTACTTGAAAATTTTATGAAGTCATTTTTAACAGACATGTAATATTCCATTATGTAAATGTATTATTTATTGTTGTTGTTATTATTATTTTATCTGTTCTTTGGTTGAGGGACATCTAGGTTGTTTACAGTTTATGGGCATTATGAACAATGTTGGTACAAACAAAGTTGAGGAAGTGTCTTTGTGGTAGAATGGAGCATCTTTTGGGTATATGCCCAAGAGTGATATACCTGAGTCTTCAAGTAGATGGATTCCCAGATTTCTGAGGAATGACCATAATGATTTCCAAAATGGTTGTACAAGTTTTTACTCCCATCAGCAATGGAAGAGAGTTTTTCTTGTTCCACATCCTTGCCACCATGATTTGTCACTTGTGTTATTGATCTTAGCCACTCTGATAGATATAAGATGGAATCTCAAAGTAGTTTTTATTTCTATTTCCCTGATGGCTAAGGATGTTGAACATTCCTTTAAATGTTCCTCAGACATTTGAGATTTCTCTATTGAGAATTCTCTGTTTAGATCTGTAGTCCATTTTAAACAATTGGATTATTTGGTTTATTAAAGTTTAGTCCCTTGTGCACTTTACAAATTCTGAAATATTAACCCTCTATTGAATGTGGAGTTGGTGAAATCCTTTCTCATTCTGTAGGCTGCAATGTTGTCCTATTGATGGTACCCTTTGCCTTAGAGAAGATTTTCAGTTTCATTGATTAATTGTTGGTCTTAATGCCTGTGCTATAGGAGCTCTGTTCAGGAAGTTGTCTGTTGTGCCGATATGTTCAAGGCTTTTCCCCAATTTCTCTTCTATCAGGTTCAGTGTATCTGGTTTTATATTAAGGTCTTTGATACACAAGGATTAGAGTTTTGTATAGGGTGATAACTATGAATCATTTGCATTCTTCTACATGCAGACATAAGACCAGCACCATTTGTTGAAGATGCTTTCCTTTTTCCATAGTGTCTTTCTGACTTCTTTATCAAAAATCAGGTGTCCATAGTTGTATGGATTTATGCCTAGATCTTTGATTCATTTCTATTAGTCAATATGTCTGTTTTTTTTTTTTTTGCCAGTCCATGTGGTTTTTATTACTATAGCTCTGTAGTATAGCTTAAAATCAGGAATGGTGATACCTCTTGTTGGGAAATGCTGATGATAAGGTCAAAGTCTAGCATGACTGGAAAGCTCCTGAGCTCAGTGCAAAATGATGGACTCCCTTTATAAGCAGGATCTCACTTTCTCTACCTGGGGGTTCTTGGACTGCTGGACTCCATATCTTCTATCTGAGAAATGTCACATAGCTCTCAGGGAAATTACAGATCCAACCTTTTCTCCCAATAAGAAACCTGTTCAGGGGCATACAAGGACTGTACCAAGAAATAATAAAGGCAATATACAGCAGGCCAGTGGCCAACATCAAATTAAATGGAGAGAAACTTGAAGCATTTCCTCTAAACTCAGGGACATGACAAGGATGTCCACTTTCATCATATCTCTTCAATATAGTACTTGAAGTTCTTGCTAGAGCAATAAGACAACTAAAGGACATCAAGGGGATAAACATGGGAAACGAAGAAGTCAAATTATCCCTATTTGCAGATGATATGATAGTATACATAAGCGACCCCAAAAATTCCACCAGAGAACTCTTACAGCTGATAAACACCTTCAGCAAAGTGGCTGGATACAAAATTAATTCAAAAAAATCAGAAGCCCTTCTTTATACAACAAACCAATGGGCTGAGAAAGAAATAAGGGAAACAACCCCCTTCACAATAGCCACAAACAACATAAAGTACCTGGGGGTAACTCTAACCAAGCAAGTAAAGGACCTATACAACAAGAACTTCAAGCCCTTGAAGAACGAAATGGAAGAGGCCTTTAGAAGATGGAAAGATCTCCCATGCTTATGGATAGGTAGGATCAACATAATAAAAATGGCCATCCTACCAAAAGCAATATATAGATTCAATGCAATTCCTATCAAAATACCAACACAATTCTTTATAGACTTGGAAAGAGCTATTCTCAACTTCATATGGAATAACAAAAAGCCAAGAATAGCTAAATCAATCCTGTACAATAAAAAAACATCTGGAGGTATCAACATCCCAGATTTCAAGCTGTACTACAGAGCAATAGTAGTAAAAACAGCATGGTATTGGTATAGAAACAGACCAGTAGATCAATGGAATCGAATTGAAGATCCAGAAATAGACCCACACACTTATGGCCACCTAATTTTTGACAAAGAAGCCAAAATGGCACAATGGAAGGACAGCATCTTCAACAAATGGTGCTGGTCCAAAGGTATGTCCACTTGTAAAAGAATGAAATTCGATGCATACTTATCACCTTGTACAAAATTTAAGTCCAAATGGATCAAAGACCTTAACATAAGGCCAGTCACACTAAATCTACTAGAAGAAAAAGTGGGAGAAACCCTCAAACTCATTGGCACAGGTGACAACTTCCTGAACAGAATACCAACAGCTCAGGACCTGAGATCAACAATCAATAAATGGGACCTCATGAAACTGAAAAGCTTCTGTAAGGCAAAAGACACTGTCATTCAAACAAAACGGCAGCCTACAGACTGGGAGAAAATCTTCACCAACCCCACATCTGACAGAGGGCTAATATCCAAAATCTACAAAGAACTCAAGAAATTAAATGCCAAGAAACCAAATAATCCAATCAAAAAATGGGGGACAGAGCTAAATAGAGAATTCACAAGGGAGGAATCCCTAATGGCTGAGAGACACTTGAAGAAATGCTCAACATCCTTAATCATCAGAGAAATGCAACTCAAGAAGACTCTGAGATTCCATCTCACACCTGTCAGAATGCTAAGATCAAAAGCTCAAATGACAGCACATGCTGGCGAGGGTGTGGAGAAAGGGGTACCCTACTCCATTGCTGGTGGGAGTGCAGGCTTGTGCAACCACTATGGAGGTCATTCTGGCGATATCTTAGAAAACTTGGAATAGCTTTGCCTCAGGACCCAGCCATACCACTTCTGGGTATACACCCAAATGCCTCTTCATGGAATCATAAGGATGTTTCCTCATGTATGTTCATAGCAGCTTTATTTGTAATAGGTAGAAACTGGAAACAACCCAGATGTTCCTCAACTGAAGAATGGGTTAAAAAACTGTGGTACATCTACACAATGGAATATTATTCAGCCATCAGAAATAAGGAAATCATGCAATTTGCTGCCAAATGGATGGAACTAGAAAAGCTCATCCTGAGTGAGCTAACCCAGACTCAGAGGGACGCATATGGCATCTATTAACTTATAGTAGGATTTTAGCTATATAGTAGAAGGTTTCGATACTACAACTAACACACCAAAGGGAACTTGGACATAGACTTTTTATTTTTATTTATTTATTTATTTATTTTTAAGTATTTTTTTAGTCTTTTTTATCTATTTGTCTGCTTATTTGTTTGTTTGTTTTTTAGTTCTCTCTCCCTGGCAATGAGACACTTTTCACTGATGGTACTGCTTCCTAGACCCCCAATAAATGAGGAGGGTCTTGGCCCTCATACGACCTGTCAACTGAGATGAGGGACTGTTACATAAAGACACTCCACCCCAGAGAAATGGGATGGAAGGGTTAGGAGGTAAAGAAAAAAAAATGAAATGTAATGTTTCAGTGTTTTACTACTAATTGTCATAAACTGTTTAGGATAATTAAGAAATGCAAACTACTGGTTATGCAAGCCGGTCATTCTGTTAGGTACTATGACAGCCTATTATAGTTATATTCTAAGCTAATCAGAAATAAAGCTGCTAAGAGACAAGCAACATCTACTTACCCTAATATAAGAGATAGATAGGGACTCTTCAAAAACCTCAAGAGATCTTCAGAATATGGCATTCAAAGATGTTTTCATAACTTTAGATTTTTTATATCAAGACATATCAACTCCTGACAGCACCCCCTATTCTACCCCAAGTAGAAGATGAGTATCGTAGAATCTCCAGTGGGAGATGATTGAATTAGTTGCAAGCCTCTCTCTTGGTAGGAAAAGCACCTTGCTCCAACTGTAGACAGAATGCTGTCCAAAAAGGACAAAACCTAAAAGCAGGTAAGTCGACAGCCTAGCTCTGCCAAGACAGGGTAGGCAAGTCCTTCATAATTCCTGCTCTACAATCAATGTCTGTCAGAGAAACGGGGCCATACGACTGAAGATGGATGCTGTAATGGATGGAGAGAAAATGGGAACTGTCCAGGCAGCCACTGGTATGTCATTTCTTAGTTTTGGAAGCAGCAGGCTCTGTACTTCCTATAAAATCAGATATATTTATCCCTCTTAGGTCTCTGAGGTGGTTGAAGAACAGATAGGTAGAGTCTCATAATTAAATTTTGAGTTGTTTAGGAGTCAAGAGAGTGTTAAAGATCTAAGAAGATACTTTTAAAATTGTGTTGCAAGTTAGTATGAATGTTGAGTTAGATATAGAACTTTAAACTCATGGAGAAGTTTAGATAGTAGTATGTTAAAGTCAGGTACCAAATACATATGGACTGGACATTGGGAATGTACGCTAAGCCATATAACCCTCATAACTGTGCCCTAATTACCTCTGTTGTTTTGTATTGTATTTATTGTTATAAGAGAAAGAGCCATTTGTTGGACTGAAAGGGGAAACTGTAGGGGGAAATAATATATACCTTAAACTTAATAAAAAAGGGAAGAGGATGGGGTGTTGAGGATGGGAGGGTGGGACTGGAGGAGGGAATAGGGAGGGGATTGTGATTGAGATGTAACTTGAAGAAATAAAAAATAAAGGAAAAAAAGAAAAAAGAAACCAGTTCAGCAGCACCTGGAATTCCTGGAAATGCCTTCTCATGCTAATGAGATATCTTAGTACTTTAGCTTTCAGCCAATGCAATGACCTTTGCCTATGCCTCTAACCATGCCTGGAGGTCCAACTCCCCCCCCTCCCCACATCAGCTGCCCATAGGATTAATATGTATTTCATTCTCCTTCTTATGATAGAACCATGGTGCTTCAGGTAAATGAAGCTTCCCTGGCACTCTTAGCCTGAGCCAATCAAAGATATTCACCCCCCCAAACCCCTCCCACTGCCCAAGGTTTATAATGTCCCTGTTCACAAAATACATTATTCCTTCCTTCCTTCCACCATCCGTTTCATCAAAGATTGTCTGAGACTCACTGCTTATTTGAGAAGGAAGAGGCTCTTCCTCCCAGAAGAATTTATGACAGGATCTGCCTGCCTAGACTCCTGCTGCTGGCAGCAAGTGCTCACTTCAGGGTGCCCAGGGTACAAGCCCCCACCTCCACCTCTGCTGCCAGAACCCGTGTCTTGGTGAGTGGGCTATATTCAGAGCCACTGCAGCCAACTTACATGCCACCACTTGGCTCTGTTCAGGAGCTCCAAGATCCTTGCTGTTGCCTAGCTTGGTGCTGGAAGCTTAGCTAAAAGGGCTGTGACTTTATGCTTCATGGCAGAGAGGTTCTCTCTCCTGTATGTGTGTCAGGAAGCTGTAACAGTTTGTAGTGGGGATAATCCATTCTCTTGTCATGGACTTCATTCTGTGGTCCATTCTTTTCTGTCTGGAAACAGACTGAGCTCAGGTCTTCCAGCAGAGAAGTGTATACTTCTGATTTGGTACCTGACAAGGCCTGAACTCCCTGGAAGATGAAGAACCACAACCTCTGGAAGTTCTTTATTTCTCAGGATTGCTTTAGCTTTCCTAGATTCTTTTGTTTGTTTATTTTTTCATAAGAAGTTGTTGGGTGTAGTTCCAGAGATATATGGCTGGCAATAGGGAGATCTGAGTTTATCCAAACCCCCAGAAATCTCAAAGATGGGGTCCCAGGCCCCAAACTGAGATTGGCAAGAGTAGGACAGGCTGTCTCCCTGTTTCTGCCTGTCTCTCCGGAGCATATGGACACACTCAAAAGGCCTATCTTTCCTGGGTCATGTACAAACAACCCCACAGGTGGTAACAGGCGAGCTCAGGCACATACAGGTATCTGGGACCCTTTTCCCATGTAGCATTGCCAGCATTTCAATCCTAGCCAACAAAATATATCCACCCCTGGAAATCCCACAGTTCAAAAGGACCCTCACCCATCTCAGGAGCGAGAAATTTTAGTAGGTTTTAGGGAACCATGGGAGAGTTAAGACAATCATGAAATAATCTGCAATAAAGGGAACCTGGTTCACCAAATATGCTGCCTAGAGTTGTGTGTTCTTGTTATCAGAGAAAGCGTCCTCCAACTGTGCTGGCATTTCCCTGGACCTGCCATGTTTTCTCTGGCCTGAAATGCTAGTCTTTGACCCAGATAGGCAAGGCCGATGGTTCCACCTGGGGACCATGGGGAAAACGTTACGAAGGTGCCCTGTCTTTGAGCTGTATCTAGCCGGACATTAGAGGGAAATGCAGCCTGATTTCACCTCACAGTTGTGGATCTGGACACCCACTCACCCACCAACCACATCGCCACTTATGCTACATGAAGTTGAGTACCCTCCTTCAAATTCTATAAATAATTGTGTTGAAATTTTAATCGAAATTGCATTGAATCTTAAATTACGTTTGGTAGTATAACCATTGTTACTATATTGATCGTTCTGATCCATAAGCATAAGATGCTTTTGATATCTTTCTCAGTGTCTTTCTTCAAAAACTTGAAGTTTTTATCATATAAATATTTCATTTGCTTGTTTAAAGTTACCCCAAGATATTTATGTTATTTGTGGCTATTGTGAAGGATGTTGTTTCACTGATTTCTTTCTCAGTCCATTCGCCATTTTTATATAGGAAAGCTACTGATTTTTTTTTTGAGTTAATCTTGTATTCAGTCACTTTGCTGAAGGTGATTTTTCAGCTGTAGGAGTTCCCTGCTAGCCCTTATATATACTATCATATCATCTGCAAATAAACATACTTCGACTTCTTCCTTTCCAATTTGTAACCACTTGATATTCTCCAGTAGTCTTACTGCTCTAGCTAGAACTTCAAGTACTATATAGAATAAATTTGGAGAGAGGGGACAGCCTTGTCTTGTTCCTGATTTTAGTGGACTTTGAATTTCTCTCTGTGTAATTTGATGTTGGCCATAGGCTTGATGTAAATTGCCTTTATTATATTTAGGTATGTCTTTTGTATCCCTGATTTCTCCAATATTTTTGTTATCAAGAAGGAGTATTGGATTCTGTCAAAGGCTTTTTGAGCATCTAAAGAGATAAACATGTTTTTTTTTCTTTCAGTTTGTTTATATGGTGGGTTACATTGACATATTTTCATATGTTTAACTATCCCTGCATATCTGGGATGAAGCCTACTTGATCATGGTGAATGAGCTTTTGATGTGTTCTTGGATTCAATTTGCAAGTATTTTATTGAGTATTTTTGCATAAATATTGATGAGGGAAATTGGTCTGTATTTTCTTATTTTGTTGAATCTTCATTTGGTGTGAGTATCAGGGTGACTTCGGCTTCATAAAATGAATTTGGAAATGTTCTTTCTGTTTCTATTTTGTGGAATAATTAGAGATTATTCTTAGTTCTTCTTTAAAAGTCCAGTAAAATTGTGTGCTAAAACTGTTTGGCCCTAGGTCTCTGTTTTTCTTGGGAGAATTTTAGTGACTGTTTCTATTCCCTTAGAGGTTATACGTCTGTTTAAATTGCTTATCTGATCTTGACTTAACTTTGGTAAGTGGTATTTATTGAGAAAGTTATTCATTTCTTTTAGATTTTCCAATATTGTAGAGTACAGGTTTTTAAAGTATGACCTAATAATTCTTTGGATTTCCTCACTGTCTGTTGTTATATCCTCTTTTCCTTTCTGATTTTGTTAATTTGGATATTCTCTCTGGCTTTTAGTTATTTTGGATAATGGTTTGTGTATCTTGTTGATTTTCTCAAAGAACCAACTCTTTGTTTCAGTGATTCTTTGTGTTGTTCACTTTGTTTCTATTTTACCGATTTAGCTCTCAGTTTGATTACTTTCTGCCATCTACTCCTCTTCCATGTGCTTGCATCTTTTTGTTTTAAAGTTCCCAGATGTGCCTCTAATTTACTCATAAGAGATCTCTACAATTTCTTTATGAAGGTTCTTAGTGCTATGAACTTTCCTTTTACCACTTCTTCCACTGTGTTCCATAAGTTTCAGTATGGTGTGGATTCATTTTTATTGAATTCTAGGAAGTCTTTAATTTCTTTATTTCTTCCTTGACCAGTCATCCAGTAGAGAGTTGTTTAGCTTCCATGAGTTTGTAGGTTTTCTGTTGTTTCTGTTGTTGTTGAAATCCAGTTTAATCCATGGTTGTCTAAAAGGATAGAGGGGGTTATTTAAATTTTCTTGTATCTGTTAAGTCTTGCTTTGTGACCAAGTATGTGGTCAATTTTGAAGAAAGTTACATAACTGCTGAAAAGAAGGTATATTCTTTTGTGTTTAGGTGAAGTGTTCCGTATATATGTTAGGCTAATTTGGTTAATGACATTTGTTGGTTCTAGCATTTCTCTGTGTCATTTTGTCTTGAAGAATTGTTTAAGAAAATGTGGTATGTTTAATCATAGAGTACTACTTGGATATTTAAAAAAACTAACATCATAAAATTTGTCTGTTGTTGATTGTAGGGTACTGAGGTATTCCACTATCAATGTGTGAGGGACAATGTGTGATTTAAACTTTAGAAATGTTTATTTTACAAAAGTGGGTGTCCTTGCATTTGGGGTATAGATATTAAGAATTAAAATATCATCGTGGTGGGTTTTTTTCTGTGGTGAGTATGAAATGTCCTTCCCTGTGTATTTTGTTAGATATTAGGATGGCTGCACCAGCTTGTTTATTAGGTCCATTTGCTTGACAAATCTTTTTTCAACTCTTTACTCGGAAGTAATGTCTATCTTTGATGTTGAAGTATGTTTCTTGTATGCAGCAGAAAGATCAATCTTGTTTTTAAATCCATTCTGTTTGTCTATGTCTTTTTTATTGGGGAATTGAATCCAAGTTATTTTGTTGTTGTTGGTGGTGTCTGTGTGTGTGTGTGTGTGTGTGTGTGTGTGTGTGTGTGTATGTGAATGTGTGTGTGTGTATGGTGTGTATGTGTTTGTATAAGAGGGAAGGAGGAACAGAGAGAGACAGAGAGAGATTCTCTTTTTTTGCTTTTGCTGATGTGAGATTATTAACTTCTTGTGTTTTCATGGGTATAGTTAACCTCCTTGGGTTGGATTTTTTTTCTAGTACCTTCTATAAAGCTATATTTGTGAATATATAGTTCTTAAATTTGACTTTATCATGGAATATTTTGTTTTCTCCATCTATGGTGATTGAAAGTTTTGTTTGGTATAGTAGTCTGGGTTGGCATCTATGATCTCTTAGAGTCGGCAGGATATCTGTCCAGGCCCTTTTGGCTTTTAGAATCTCCATTCAGAAGTCAGATATAATTCTAATTGGTCTGCCTTTATAGGTTGCATGGTCTTTTTCTTTTGCAGCTTTTTAACTTTCTTTCTTTGTTCTGCATGATTAGCATTTTTTTAAATTATGTAGTAAGGGTACTTTCTTTTCTGGTCCCATCTATTTGGTGTTCTGCAAGCTTTTAATACCTTCATGAGCATCCTCTTCTTTAGGTTAGGAAACTTTTCTATTATGATTTTGTCAAGAATATTTTCTGGGCCTTTGAGCTGACATTCATTTTCTTCCTTTATTCCTGTTGTTCATACATTTAGCCTTTACATAGTGTCCCAGATTTCCTGGATGTTTTGTGTCAGGAAGTTTTTAGATTTTATTTTACTGATTTCTTCTGTTGCGTTTTCAACACCTGATATTTTCTTTTTCATCTTTTGTATTCTGTTGGTGATGCTTGTGCCTATAGCTCATGTTTCCTCACCTAGATTTTTCATTTCCAGGATTTCTTCAGTTTGGGTTTTCTTTATTGATTCTATTTCTATTTTCAGGTTCTGGAGATTTTTTACTCATTTCCTTTAACTGTCTTTTCTCAGCTTTCTTTAAGGGAATTGTTCATTTCCTCCAATTTTTCATTTATCCTTTCTTCAATTTCTTCATTTCCTCTTTATGGACTTCAATTATCTCTATAAAATTTGCTTTAATGTCTTTTCCTTGTGTTTTAGGTGTGTTGGAATATTCAGAGTTTACTGTTTAAAACACCTGGGCTCCAGTGACCTATTGCCTTGGCTGTTGCTGATTGTGCTCTTATGCTGGCATTCAAGCATCTTGTTTTGGTGTAATTATAGATCTTCTTGTTGATTTCCAAGGTTGTCTTGTTGGTTGGATGAATGTTTTGTTCCATGGTTTCTCTTTCCTCTCTGTTATTCTGGCTAGAATGACTTGTGGTTGATCTGGGGATCTCCACCTAAGTTTAGAACTAGGACATGGTGACATGGAGGGTGTGGGGATATGGACTAGTTATGGGGGGCACTGAAAAGGTGGGGGAGATACATGGGCAGGCAGCCTACCTTGACTTCTGGCAGCTGGTGTGGACTCAGGTAGAGCAGGGTGTTTCTGCTTGAGTTGTGGGCTGGGACATTGTAGGGATAATGTTATTTTGTACTAGATAAAGATTATCCTTGTATTATTCAAATGATGATTTCAGTGCCCCCCATATCTGCTTGCAATACTTATTCTGAGAATATCCTGTCTCAATGTTGTATAAACATTGTTTCCCAATTGTTCCCTGATATGTCAATAAAGTAGCTGGACATCCAATGTCTATGCAAGTGAGAAAATAGGGATGGACCTTTTGCCAACCGAGAGAGAGAGAGAGAGAGAGAGAGAGAGAGAGAGAGAGAGAGAGAG
>CAJQZJ010031962.1:12161108-12180151 GCA_907164525.1 Lophiomys imhausi | reverse complement strand
GAGAGAGAGAGAGAGAGAGAGAGAGAGAGAGAGAGAGAGAGAGAGAGAGAGAGGAAGTAGGGGATCAGCCATGAGCAGATGTTCATAAGACATCATGAGCAAAGAACTGGAGCATAAAAAGCTATAAAATGCAATAATCTCAGGGAATTTGACTAGGAGGTAGCCAGATTATCTTAGAGAATTAGAATAGAGTAATAACTGCACAGTATTGTGACTTACAGCTTGAAAATAACCTAATTTTGTCTCAATTATTTAGCATCTAGCTGGATTAAGAGAAAAAGTGCAACACTAAATTAACACTAACAGGACATGGTGCTTTGAAGGATGGGTACTTAAACATCCACTAGCATCATGCAATGTCTAAAGTTCTGGATGCAGTGGTATTCTATTTGTATGAAGACTTAAATTCTGAATATCTCTGCCCTGGTTCCTTAAAAAGAAAGAGACCAGGTTTTCTTTAATACCTATGTCTCTAAATGCTGAAAATAAGGCCTCTCCTGTGTAATCAAATTGTCATTTTGTCTCATCATCCAAGATTCAAGATTTTGGGTATCATTTTCCTGCAGTGGAATGGGACTCAAGTGGCTTATACCTCTTCAGAACCAGAGACTTGGATGCTAGGTTTAAATTGCTGTGGTGTTAGTGGTTGTTTGTTTGTTTGATGTTTAATTTTTTTTTTTGTTATTGTTTTGTTTTGGTTTGGCTTTTTTTTTTTGCTGACCTCCTCAGCAGGATGTGGATAACTACCTGGAGCTTGCTATTGGGCTCTGTGATGGCTCATGAAAGCCCACACTACTGTGCATTCCTTCACCCATTGTGGATCATGCCAGTATTGTGGCTTCTCTCATCTCCTTAGCAGAAGGTACAGACTGCCCTTTCCGATCAGCTCAGAGAAAGTGCTTCCTCAGAGAAAGTACATCACCTGGGAATGACTGTATGAAGGCAGCGGTCCAGTTCTGAGCTCAGGTCCAGATGAAGCTTCCACTTGTTTCTCACCACCTGCCTTATGCTGCTTGGTCTGTCTAAATGAGGGTTACTTCACACTCTGACAGTCATTACCCCAAATGATGTGATGTTTAAATGTGGTCTGCAGAAATGCACAAAGGATTTCTCAGGACTATTTTTTTTTTCTTTCTAAATTCAGAGGCTACCTGGTCTCTGGCATTGTCAAGATAACCTGCTACATAGATGCAAATGTATTTACTTAAGGATTAAATTCTCATGCTGTCAATCTCAGTGGTTCAAAAATATCTAGGTAATACTTTCAAGAAATTAGATCACCACTGTGTACAGAGCAAAGGCTTATATTCCTCTCCCACCTGAAGTCATATACCTGAGTCCTAGTGGTTAATGTCATAGCATTTAGAGGTGGTATTTTTTTGGAAACTCATTAAGCTTAGGGGAGGTCATAGTTTTGGGGATCCTGAACTTGGGTTCATTTTTTTTTAAGAATAGGGAAGGTGTGTTAAAAATAGTTAGGGTTCTATTGTTGTGATAAAACCCCATAGAGGAAAAGGTTTATTTCAGCTTATAGTTTATGGTCCATTATGAAGAGAAGTTGGGCATGAGCTTAAGCCAGGCACCTGAATGCAGGAACTGAAGCAGAGACCAGGGAGGAATGCTGCTTACTGGTTTGTCATCTGTAGCTTACTCAGCCTGCTTTAATATATAACTGAGAATCCTGCTCAGGGGTGGCAATCATCAATCATCAAGACAATGCCCAGAGATTAGTTCAAAGACCAATCAGATGGAGGCATTTTCTTAATTAAAATTCCTCTTCCTAGATTGTGTCAAGCTGACAAAAACAAAACAATGAACCTAAACATCAAATCACCACAGAAGGAGGCCAGTTCTTGATGATGTTTTACTGGTGTGTGGGGGACACAGTAAGAACACAATCTCTGAGAGCCTGGAAGGAAACCCTCACTAAGAGCAGAATTACCTGCACCATGACCTATAGCTCCCCGAACTCCAGACTAGCAGGAATCAAGCTGTTTTTCAAGCCTATGTTCAAGCCTTTGAACTTCATTTTGGGAACCCATGCTGACTGATGGGTACAGGGCAAACATATCTCTAAGCATATCTTTTACGCTTCAGAAAATTCTAGTCATGGAGGCATAGAGACTTATCCAAATAGTTGCACAGTTTTAGAGTTCAGACAGGAACATATAGTAATTAATGGGATGCAGGCAATGAAGGGAAAGTACAGCAATTATGCACCTGAAACTTTTGGCGCAGGGCCACATCCAAAATGAGCTCTCAGTAATTGTGGATGCTGCTGCTACTAGAGCTGCCCAGGATGGTCCTATGCCTTGCTTCTCCCAACATGACTAGCCTTCAAAGAAGCTTCTTTCTGGGTTTGCTTCCCCTGATTTCCTTTTTGATTCTACAGAAAGTAAATTCTTTCCCTGTTCCTTTAAAATGTCAATGTTTACAAAAACCTCCAGCCTGGTTCACATCTCACTCACATTTCCTACAGCACTCTTTGAAATGTGATTATCGTCATAAGTAATGTCATCCTTCCTGTTCTCTGTGGGAAGACAGCTCCTTGTCCAGGTCTTATCCTGCCATAACTAGAGGAGTTTGGTTTTTCTTTTGATAATTTAGATCACAGACACAGATGACCTATTATTTTACCCATCATCCTCTAGTGCTTTTCTAATTGCTCCCACTAGTGCATAGAGCCTAGCCACCCTTTGTTTCAGATGCCTAGAACTCAGATTGAAATTCTGGCTCTTCTTCTCTAGTGTAGTAGCCTTTAGCGAAGTTGTGCTGTCCTGTTTTATTTTGTCTACTATAATTTTGCTTTGAAGAGGATGATATTTTTCACAGGTTTGAACACTTGGAGAACAGAGGTCAAAGGAAGATGAGGAAAATGAAGGGGTATTCTTATAACAGTGGAAAATGTTGAGAAAGTGAGTGATATTCAAATAAAGAGATGGACCTGGGGCTTTGATAGGATGGGTACTTAAGTATCCACTAGCACTAAGCAATGTGTAAAGTTCTGGATGCAGTGGTATTCTTGTGGAAAAGCAGACAGAGATGACCAGAGATGTGGGATAGAAGTTATGATAAGTATGGAGGAAGGGGAACCACCAAGAGGGAAGAAGGGACACTGGTAAGTACAGAACAAGAATGAGGAAGAGAACTGTGGTTCTAAGTCTTCTGGGACTTGGGCCTTGTCAGGTACCAAGCCAGAAGTGTATGCTTCTCCACTGGAAGGTCTTAGCTCCAATGGTTTCTGGGCAGAAAAAAGATGAAACAAAGGGTGAGGTCCATGTAACAGGATATCTGGTCTGGCTGGAAAGGCGAGAGAATAGATTTCTCCTCAACAAACTCTTACAACCCTATAATAAGCATGCGGGAAGGAAGGACCCTCTCTGTGTAGTGTCAGCTGTTTTAGTGGGGTTACCAGCAAGCTCAGAGGTCCAAAACTGGGTCAGGTGGCAGCGGAAGCCTGACTTGGCTTGGAAGTGTAGTGCGGCTGTTTTCACAAACAGCTGGCAGCTCACTGCTGCAGACAATTTCTGTGGGTTCACACCAATAAGCAACGGGAGCTCTTCAGCAGTGGCTACCACTGTGACAACCCAAGGCGTGGGCAGCAGTAGCTCCAGAAGTAGGCTGGCAACTGAGGCAGGGTTCCAGCAGCAATGACTAAAGTGGAACTTGGGCCCAGGCACCCCTGAAGTGCGTGAGCTCTGGCTCCCTGCAGCACAGCTGGCTAGGCAGATCTGGTGACTAATTCCTCAGGGAGGAGAAGGTCCTTCCTTCCCAAGTGTTACAGCCCTAAATCAGCAGTGAATCAGAGAAAATCTTTGATGAAGTAGATGGTGGAATTGCTTATTTTGTGAATAGGTACATTATAAAGCTTGGGCGGTGGGAGGAGTTTTAGGGGTGATGTGTTTGATTGGGTGGGGCTAGGAGTACCGGGATGTTTCATTTACATGCAGCAGCAGAGTCCTATCATAAGAAGGGGGATGGAGTTCCTAATTATCATAATGGCAGTGGAGGGTGGGGAACAATGTCCAGGGAAGGTTAGAGGCATAGGCAAATGTCATTGGCTGAAAGCTAAGGTACTAAGATATCTCATTAGCATGGGGAGACATTTCCAGGAAACTGAGGTGCTCACTGAATGGGTTTCTTATTGGGAGAAAGGGTTGAACCTGTAATTTCCCTGAGGGCTATGTGACATTCCTCAGATAAAGAATGTGGGGTTTCCCCAGCTCAAGTGGAGAGGAGAAAATCCAGATGAGAAAGGGAGTTCGTCATTTAGCACCTAGCTAGGGACTTTCTGGTAATGTCAGACTTCAATCTAAACAGCAGGATATTTTGACAGAGAACCAAGGTTTTTATGTGAAACCCCATTGGTAAACTCCAAACTCCAAAAGAGTATAATAGTGATGGTGGTGGTGAGGTGACAGGGAATTCTTATTTATTTATTTACTGCTTTGTAGAGAGCTGCGACGTGCCGCGCCTTAAAAATGGCACTGGTCTCCGCCTTCCACCAGCCCGACGGTGAGCGCTCTCGGTGGTAAACAAGTCCATATTTGGCTAAGACCGCTGATGTGGCTTTACTTGATTGGCTATACGTGGGCCTCTAAGATAGCACCATGTGGCTTTACTTGATTGGCTATACGTGGGCCTCTAAGATAGCACCACTTGGCTTTACTTGATTGGCTGTTCATTTAGTATTTAGCCTGTGGGTTGGGTCTGCCCGGCCCCTATTCGGAAGACTGTTTTCAAGGGACCTGAATAAACTGCAGGAGAAGAGCTTTTGCGAGTTGCGTCGTTCTTGCTGGTCGAGAGGGACGCGACACTGCTTCAGGTTACATCTCCATCATAGTGTCCTCTTTCCACCCCTCCAGTCCTGCCCTCCCACCCTCTACGCCCTAACCCTTCCATCCCACTTCTCTGGAGTGGAGTGTCCCTACCTAACAGTCCCCTGCCCCAGTTCAGCAGTCATATGAGGGCCAAGAGCCTCCTCATACACTGGGGGCCTACAAGACAGCATCACTAGGGAAAAGTGTCTCGTTGACAAGGAGAAAAAGAAAAAGTCTATGTCCATGTTCCCTTTGGTGCATTGGTTGTAGTATAGATATCCTGTACTATATAGCTAAAATCCTACTATAAGTGAATAGATGCCATGTGCATCCTTCTGAGTCTGAGTTAGCTCACTCAGGATGAGCTTCTCTAGTTCCATCCATTTGTCTGCAAATTGCATAATTTCGTTGTTTCTGATAGCTGAGTAATATTCCATTGTGTAGATGCACCACAGTTTTTTAACCCATTCTTTGGTTGAGGGACATCTGGGTTGTTTCCAGTTTCTAGCTATTACAAATAAGGCTGCTATGAACACAGATTAGGAAACTTCCTTGTGATTTGGTGAGGAGTCATTTGGATGTATACTCAGAAGTGGTATGGCTGGGTCCTGAGGCAGAACTATTCCAAGTTTTCTAGGACAGGGAATTCTTAAAGGGAGAATCCAAAGTTACTAAAAAGTAAAGAAAATGAATACAGGCAATTTGACACTTTGTACAGGAAGCGGAGGAGAGCAGGAGGAATGAGGGGGAGAGAAGAAGTGGAGGAGGAATGAAGAAGGAGGAGGGGAGTTCTTCTGCACTATAGAGTTAGATTAATAGACTTCTACAGAATATTCTGTCTGACAGCTATAGAATGTTCATTCTTAGCAGCTCATGCATACAGTTTTCTCCAAGGTAGATGACATTCTAAACTAAAAAAATAATAATAAATCATTAACAAGTTTAAAAGAATCAATATAATTTCTTGTAGTTAATAAAACCAAAGTGTAATAAAATTGGAATGACTAGCAAGAATAACCAGAGAAGCTATAAGATACATGGAAACTGAACAACATACTGTTTATAACTTGACTACTGAAGAATACTTGTAATAAACTTAAAAATTCTTTAAATCAAAAAATTGAAAGTACAACTGTTTAGAGTCATTGGGATATAGCAAAATCTGTATGAAATGGAAAATTTCCAGATATGAGTATATTAAAAATTCAGATCTCAAATAAGTAGCTTAATGAATCAAACGAGGTCTTAGAAAAACAAGAATAAGCTTCAAAAGCAGTGGTAGAAATAACTAATAATATTAGAGTAGTGTTTTAAAATATCATAATTAAAGTTTATATTCTTCAAATGTTAAGTACCTATAGACAGGAATCTAAGTGAGCATTTTGTATTATCTCATTTAATTAATTCAAAAGCTGTGGGACGGGGGTTTATGATTTTTTTGTGTGTGTGTGTAATAAGCAGTTGAGAAATACTAGAAAGCACTGTTTTAATCAATGCTTTAAATCTAGCTGGATACCACTCATCAAGCATAAAGTAGATTTAATTGAATATATGAACTTACAAGTAGAAATATTTCTACAAATCTGTGGTTCTCTCCCTATTTTAATTCTATTGAAAATAGATTTTTTCCATATAGTATATTCTGATTATGATTTTCTCTCCTCCTTCCTGATCCTTTCCATTTCCCCTCCAATCTGAATCCTCACTCTTTCTCTCTCTTTAGAAAACAGAAATTTAAATAATAAAGTAAAGCAAAAACAAAGTTGAATAAAACAAGCAAACAAGAAAAAAAGCAAAAGAAATACATATATAGACAAACAAATCTACACACAGAGAAATCACATAAAAACACACAACTGGAAACCTTTTTATATACACAAGGTTCTATAAGGAAAAGAAAAAAATGCCTGGACAAAGCATTATGAGAACCTCCAAAAATGGCATTGAGTTTGTTTTGTGTTGAGCATAGGTTCTGTCTTTAAGATGTTGTTGAAGACTAGATATTTATAGTCTCACAGTTAAATTTTAAGTTGTTTAGGAATTAAAAGGATGTTCTAGGTCTAAGAAGATGTTTTTAAGTTGGTAATGCAAGTTAGGATGGAAAATGAGTTAGGGATAGAACCTTAAACTCATGGAGATAGATAGATAATAGGATATTAATATCAGTTGCCAAATATGTATGGACTGGATATTGGGAATGTTTGTTATACTTTATAATTTTCATATTTGTGGCCTAATTATTAAAAAACAATTATGAATTCTGGGAGAAGGGGTAGAGGTTGGGAGGGTGAGGCTGGGAGGGGTGGTGGGAGGGGACTGTGATGGAGATGTAACTTGAAGCAATCAATAAACATTAAAAAAAAAAGAAAAGTGGTTGTATCCCCACTGAATCTTTGCTTGAGAAAACTAATTGTTCGAAAAGTTGAAAATAGTTTCTGAGTTAGGGATGGGGATTTGTGTCCACTTCCCTTCTCAGTGCTGGGTCCCCAGTCTGGCCCAGATCCATGCAGGCCATGTGCATGCTGTCAGTCTTGCGAGTTCATGTGTGCCTTGGTCTTGCTATGTTCAGAGGGCCTTTATTTCCTTGGTGTCCTCCATCACTTCTCAATTACAATTTTTCTGCCTCTTTTTCCAAAGGATTTCCTGGGCCTTGAGCAGAGGGATTTGATGAAGACATTCTAAGGTCTCTCACTTTATGTACATTGACTGGCTGTAGAATGCAGTATTTGTCCCCATCTACTGTAGGAGGAAGCTTCTCTGATGATAACTGACCAAGGCACTGATATATGAATATAGAAGAACTATCAGGACTTACTTTATTGCTACATTGTTCCTTTAACAGAACAGTATTATTTAGTTTTCCCCTTGGTTTATGGCCTATCTAGTCCCAGATTCTTGGCCACTGGGGCAGTGACAGACATGAGTTCCATTTCATGGAGCGGGCCTTAAATCCAATCAGATATTGGTTGGTTACTCCCACAGGCTTTGTGCCACTACTGTATTAACTCATCTTATAGGAAGATCACCATTGTAAGTTGAAAAGTTTGTAGCTGGCTTGATATTTATGTTTCTCTTTTGGTAGCACACAGAGTACCTTCCTGAATCAAAGACATTGGAATATAGGATTGAAGGCTCAAGGTAGTCATGAGCTCAACGTTTTTATGTTCCATGAATTTGAAGATGGTCTTTTCATAGTGTCCAAGAAGTCCTGGATGTTTAGTGCTTGGATTTTTTTTTTTTTTGGATTTAGCATTTGATTTGACTGAGGTATTTATTTCTTCAGTCTTGTGTTCAATGTCTAAGATTTTGTCTTTTTTTCTCTCATATTCTGTTGGTGAGGTTTGCCTCTAAGGTTCCTGTTAGACTTCCTAAATATTTGCATTCCAGTCTTACCTCAGTTTTGATTTTCTTTAGTGATTTCATTTCTAATTTCATGTATTAAGCTGTTTTCTTAATTTTATTTCACAGTTTGTGTTTTCATATGCATTTATTTATGTTTTCTTTAAGGACTGTGAACATATTTATAATAGATATTTTGAATTCCTTGCCTTGTGCTCCACCAATGTTGCATTTCTCAAGGTATACTGTAACTGGATTCCAGGGAAGACATATTATCCTGTGTGTTGTTGATTGTGTTTTAACAGTGACATCTAAGCATCTGTGTTTGGGATGATTGTGAACTTTAGGTATTGATATCTGGTCTTGTGTTTATTGGGTAGATGTTTCCATTCCCTAGTTTCTGTTACCCTCTAGGTTCTTAGAAGTGTTTGGTGGCTGTGGATTTGCTGGTAGGAAGTGCTTCTGTGACACTGCAAGGGACTCCTGGGGGGCCCAAAGAGAACATATGTCTAGGTATTGGTAGATGATATGGAGGATTGGGGATGGGCTAGAAGGGTGGTGGGCTGAAAGGGACCACAGGAGGGAAGGAAGCAGGGTATATGTATAAGATCTCAGTAGTCCTCTGGGAATGGGGGCAGAAAGGAAGGAGAGGCTGCAGCATGTAGTCTGCTACAATACTAGAGATTTGTCTGATAAGACTGGAGAAATGATATTTGTGAACAGGAGGGAGAGTGAAGATTGTCTACCTGATTCTCTAGCAGGTATGGCTAGCAAGTTTCTAGGTAAAGAGTGCCTCCTGGTACTGGAGACAAAGAGATAGAGTGGAGGAGGAAGGCTGGAGGAGAAAATCTGTATAGTCTCCTGGGAAGGAGGCAGAGAAGAAAGAGAGGCAGCAGATGGTGATCTGTTACAAAGCTGGGAATAATACTGGAGGATTGGAATTGGAGGATCTATTAGAGTAGATATTTATGAACTGGAGACCAAAAGAATAATGCAAGGATTCAATGAAGCAAAAGGTTGACTCTAAAAAAAACAGAGTTCCTGCACAGTATAGGAAATAATGGTAGAATGGCAAATCAGCCTATACTCTACCGAAAAATCTTTGCTGTGTGTGTGTGTGTGTTTTAGAGGATTGTTATCTATACCAGTACACCAAAACACAAATCATCTGGTCAAGAGTTGAGCAGATAAATTGAACAGGCAATTCTCAAGATAAGAAATACAAATGGTTAATGAATAGATGAAATCGCTAGCAACTTTAGAGAATTACATTACATAATTACATTACATTACATAATCTACATTAGATTACCCGAGTTATAATGGCTATCACTGAGAAAACAACTGGCAAGTGTTAATGAGGATATGGGGAAAAAAGTATATGAATCTACTCCTGGTGTCATTATAAACTAGAGCAGCCATGATAAAAATCAATATGAAGTTTTCTTTAAAAAGATAGGGTTAATATACATTACTACTCCTGTGTATATTCTAAATGGTCTAAGTGAATATACCACAACCATACTTGGACACCATGCTGTATTATTCATGACATCAAGTTATGAATCAACCTAGAATCCCATAGAAAGATGTATGTACAAAGCAAACATAGAATATATAAATGCAGGATTTTATTCAGTTGCAAAGAAAAATAGGTCTTGTAATTTGAAAGGAGAATGAATATAACTGTAGATCATTAGGATAAATGAAATATGAACGACCCCCAAAGAAAAATATTGCATGACTTTTTTCTCTCATAGCTGGACTCTAGATAAAATATGTACACACATACAAGGCTCTAAAGAGATGGGAACCAGAGTGGGTAACTGGATTGTGGCAAAGAAAGAACTGATCCCTGTTTTCTTTCATATGCGGATTCTGCATTATATTCCACGAAAACAGAAGTAAAATAATCTTTGGGGAGGAAAAGTAAAGGGAATAGGGAAGGAGAATCAGGGATGGTAATGGGGGAGGGGAATAATGGCAAATGAAAGTGAATTATGAAAACTAAAACTTAAAAAATTCCTTGGCAGAAGAAACCTATCTAGGCAGTAGTGAACATGTGGAAGCAAAGCAGTACATCTTGCATCTGAAGAAAACAGCTAAGACTTGCATTAATTATTTTTCTTGAGACCTAAAATTTCACATTTAACAAACTGTTTCACATGGCAGTGAGTAGTCTGACTTGCTGTAACTGATATTTAATTTTTCTCCACAGCGTGTCTCAGGCGTGACCACTGACTGCAGTTGACCTTATGCCAGGGTTTGACAGAGACAAACTGTTATCCCAGATCAGGGTTAGTGTCAATCTGCTTCTCTCACAGGAGTGTCCTCGGTCTGGAAATAAATTCTATGATCATGGGGTCAATAGCTAAACACGTCTGTCACTCTTAGTTCTTATTAAAGCCAATAGAACTTTCTGGATCATACTTTGAAACTAAGAAACAAGAAGCTTAGAGTGCTAGGCCCAGGAAGGCAAATTTTACGAAGTCCACTGTGTTAGAATATGGTAAGAATATGTGATATCAAAAGATGATATAAATGTCTCTCTAGTACAGATCCTTTGTGATGGCACCATAAAGGTAATAGCTTGTGGTTGAAGGGTATCCCCCCATACATCCACCTGTTCTAACAGACTTGATCTATCTTCCCTAACAGACTCCTCCTTTACTTTCATGAACCCACTTCTCTGGTCTTTCTTTTTGCTTTGGTTTGGTTGTCATAGTGGAACTTTCTAAAAATTGCATTTTCATTTTTCTTTTGTACATGTGTGGGACAGTCATGCTACAGTGAACAGGTAGTGATTGGAGGACAGCTTGCAAGAGTCCTCTCCTTCTACCATGTGAATGTATGTCTTTAGCTTTGGTAGAAAATGCTTTTACATACCAAACCATCTCACCGGTCCACAGTGGAGCTTTTATCACATCAGAAATAAGTATCCCACATACTTTGAACTGGCTAAAGCAGTAATTTCTATATCATTGCATTAAATATGTGCCAAAAGCAGAAATCATCTAAAGGATCACACACAGACTTCCACTTGTTGATGACTTCCCAAATTAACTGTGTTTCAAAAATCTTGCAACTATCACAAGAAAGCTAAGTAATGGTGGGTTCAGGAGACAGAAAATTCAGCTTCTTTATTACATGTCTCAGTCAGATATTTTCCTAATCTCCAATATAAGCAACAAATGGGCTTTTCTGACGAAGCCTTAAAACTCAAGGATATGAGTAAAGCATGCATGTACCTGAGTAGACATTCAATAAATCTGTGCCAAGCTCAGTAACTATGAACATGTTGTTTGTGGTTTTGAAATGAGCAGTAAATTTTATCCTTGAAGTGCTTTATCTTGGAATAGTTTCAATGGTGTTTTATTTTAGAAGGTTCAAAAGTGAAACTCACATATACATAGTTCCATCAGGGATTCTCCATGTGATTAACATTCTAGAGTGTGCTAATAATGAATGAAGATTGTAATCAGAGCACCGAGAGGCAGAGCAGGGTGACCCGTGCCTTGCATAGACTGATGTAAAAGCAGTGATCACATGTGTTCCCACATTCTCAGATGCCCTGTCTAGTCACAACTGTGTAGTCTTAATCATTTGAAAACAATAAAAACAAGCCAACCAACCAACAAGCAAACAAAAACAATCTCCCTCAAACCAACCAATCAAACAGTAAAAAAACAAAGTCCACCAAACACAAAACTGCCCATGACTTTTGACCTCTCTCTGGGCTATATACCCAAACCTCTATGTCATGTATGACATAACTTAAAATAGTCAATACCTTCCAAATATGCAGAAGAACAGCTTTCTAAGTTTTACTTAACTAATTAAACAAATAGATTAGCTACTTAAATTCTTATAACACAAATCTTAGTTTTCACTTTCCCTACATATTCTTAAATTACTCAAATATGACAGCTGGAAATGTAATGTGGTTATTTGGAAAGGAAATTAAAACAAATTTCCCAGAAGAGAAAGTGGTCTGAAGGTCCACATTACTGGAACATTCTAAAGATGGTAACATGTCTATGACTCCTAAACATCAGTAAAAGTTGCTTAAATGAACTTTAATGATTACCTATCCTACTAAACAAGCCACATCTCTGGTAAAAGGGAGTCCAGAAGCTTCATTCATTTTCAGGGGGTGGAGGTGGAGGGTGGACACTCAGCATCTAATTGATAGGTTCATATTTCTGAGACCTACATCCTGGTACTATTTCTGCATGTTTTGCTACTTTCTGAATATTGTTCCAAAGATATCATTCTTCATATATTGCCACCCAGGACAGAGTGGCACTAGCCACATGGGAAAGTGAAAGAAATATAGAACCTAGTAAAGAGCCAAAGGCAGGCCCATTCTCAAGGGTGCTCTTGTGTTCAGAAATTCATCACTGGGCATGTGTTTGGCCATGATGAAAGGCCACCTGCAGGACTCCCAGTTTACTATGGGGTTCTGATGAGAGAAGGCCCCACAAAATCTGAGAAGATCTGCCACAGCACCACCACATCAGAATATAGAATTCAAACAAGATGCTTTCGGCTGGGCTAGATCAATCTTCCAGCTCCAGCCATGACTTTGTCAAAAAACAGATTTCTCCTTATGAAAGTCACTAAAATAGGTCTGGTTACTTCCAAGGCAGATAAAGCTGTTAAAACAGCATTTTCTAAGAAAATTTAGGTAGAATGAGTCTTATCCTTCACACACTGAGCACAACTCAGAGCCTTTCTGTCTGCAATGATTTCAGACAGGAAAGGCTTCTGAGAGCAAAAACAGCCCATCTAACAACCTTCTGGCCCATCATTTTAAATGCAGTTGCCATTGATGGTTTCTGTGCTTCTCCTTTCAGCTCTTGGCAAGTTTTCTTATTTTTGTTTTTGTAACATATTCCCTCCTTGGTGTTAAGAGCCATTGAGCCTTCATAATGGAGTACTTCACAATGGGGAGGGTTTGGTGAAAACTATGTTGAGGGCCCTGGAAGGCAATTGATGGAGACACATAAGCCTCACAACCAATCTAGGATGCACTGGGCCTACTAAGCAGATCACAAGATTTCAGTTCCCTGTCAGCTTCACCATGTAGTCCCCCTTTTTGTGGGAGAAATTAGGAAGGGACCACTTCTACAGCTTTCTTCCCAGTCATCTTACTATAGAAAGAATTAATTAAATTATTAAACCAGTATTTAGACTATTGTTAATTTGTTTGGCAGTTGTTAATCTTTAAGCCGCCATTATAAATGAGCACACAGAGATCATATGGATTTTAACAAGCCTTGGCCTGAGTTGTGCAATCTTAGCCCATCTAAACCAGCTCTTAATTCCACTACCCAAATATGACCCCATATATACATACGTCCCTTTGGACTGTCATTCTCCACACTAGCTGATGTTCCAGGCCATCTGGAATGATTCTCTTGCATCTACCCCATGGTGTGTGTCTTCTTCCTCCTGCTGCTGGCTGGAATCCTTTGTCTAAAGTTCAGGCTTCCTTTTCTAATCTCAGGAAGTCCCACCTTTCTCTGTCTTTGCCCAGTCTCAGGCCTCATCATTTTATTTAACCAATCAGAGTCAATAAAAGTTACAGACAGCAAACAGGACCAATTAATTAACATTTAGAATGCTTAACACTACCCCAACATCTCACCATCTACCAGAATATTTGATGAAAGTTTCTCAACTGCCATGAATCTTGATGACATCACTTTCACTTGAATCATTTAACCAATGGCCATGTTGTTGAGGTAGAGGCTTGAAGAGACAAGAATTCTGAGGATTGATGTTACCTCCCATTTCATCTCTTCTTTCACTTAAACCAGAACTTCTAAGATAGTGCTGGTTTTTCTTTGGTAAATGCTAAAGACAAGTTACACCAAATGGAGTTAAATAAATAAAGGGAAAATTCAAGACTACGGAAATTGAGGTTAAGAATGACAATACCAGAGAGAGTCTGCACTAGTTTCAACATGGTAAGAATTGTAGTGCACTCGTAGTGAGTGGACAGACTCTCTAGTAATTGTTTGGAAATTGCTAATAGAAAGTTGGCTAGATAGCCATAGTGGGGAATGGGACACTAAACTTGCTCTTTAAGTTTGGTGAGCTTTCTCTTAAAGTGGCCTAGATGGACCCTTGATAGAAACTGAGATCAATAGGATCCTTTCCTAAACCGTGACCAGCAGACCAGCCACAATCTTCGATAAGAAAGGCTCAGAAGAGCCAGACTAATGTGATCCCAGGAAGTGCTCTATGAGCACAACAAAAGGGTTGTTATGAGCACAGCTCAGAGACTTTGGAGAGATGGATGACCGCATTGTCTGATCACAAAACCTCTCTGCTTGAAACTGTCCCTTTCTTTTTTTTTAGCTGCAGTAGCCATGGTAATAGCACATCTGCAGTCCCGTGAGTGCCTTGAAGCCCTCTCATGAGCCAGCAGAATTACCCTCACAGACTCCTAGGAGCTCAGTCCCACTGTTGCTTCCTTGTTACATGTGAGGAAATCAGAGTTCACTGGAGTGGACTAACTCAGCAAGTTTATAACCTGAGAAGTCAGGCTCATAAACCAGAGGACTTGTTCGTTGCTCAGTTTCATGGATTACACTAATGTGGCTCATTATGTGAGGTACTCTCTTGGTTCAGATGTACTCCAGTTCTCTTTTCTCCTCATTCTCTCAGATCCCATTCTATTCCCACAACTACTTTCTAGTTTCCAACCTCCAATCTTCTTCGTGACATGATGATTCCCCAGTCATGTGAACACTTTATATCATCTCCATACCATTTGAGAACTGAAAGCAAAGCAGGATGGTCTGAGGGAAGCTAAAGAGAGAGAAGCAGTGTATTACACAGCAGGCATTTGAGTGATTACTCATTAATGTATGTGCCAATGTTTATTCACCTTACATTTTACATAGCAAAAAAAAGTTACTGGAGAAAGATTAATAACACCAAATAACCAGTAACCTTAAAAATTATTACATTTTAGGTAAGCATAATGAATAATTCCAATTTCAAATCTATATAAAGCAGCAAATGCTTCAAAGAAGAGAAAGTTCTATGTCTGCTTTGAAAAAAATAAAAGTGAGAAAGAGAGAGAGTATGTGTATGTGTGTGATTTTTAAAAAATTGTCTCCAAATTAGGAAAATAATTGCATATTTTATTTTTTTTGTTTTGTTGTTTGTTTTTTTTCAAGACAGGTATTTTCTGTGTAGCCTTCACTGTTCTGGAATTCACTCTGACCATTCTGGCCTTGAACTCAGTCTCCTGATTACTGGGATTAAGTGTGTGTGCCACTACCACCCGGCCCTGCATTTTTAATTTTACTGACAATATACTTTATTTTTAAATTTTTAATTGAATACTTAATTTGTTATTTGAGCCAGATTCTTTTTATATTGCCTGAACTGACATCAAACTTGTGATCTTCCTGCCTTTGTTTCCTGACTGTTAGGATTATAGGCATATGTCTCCACAACTGGCATGACAGACTTTAATTTGCCCTTGATTTAAGATAAGTGTCTTGGTGTGATAAATAGCCCAGATGAACAAAGAAACAGGATTGTGTATGCACAGCATTGTCTTTATTTGCTACAGTCTTTTGAAGTCACGTTAAATCCCATTTGGGTCATTTTGAGAGCATTTTTTCTCTCTTCTTCCCCTCTCCTTTCATTCCTTAAGAACAGTAAAGAAATAGCTAACCCTTACCTGTCTGAAAGGCTGGGTTAGAGCCCAGGGCTGAACCATTTTGCTTCAATCACGATTTGCAGAAATGTATATCTCCTTAGCAAGCTGGAACAGTTCTTGTGATGGATAGGAGGTGTGGCACAGTTGGAAGGTGAGGGGCTGTCATGGCCACAGCAACAACCTTCAGATGGCTCAGATGCTTTCTTAGTGGTGACCCAGCACTCAGGAAAGAACGTTCTATAGGGAAGCTGGAGTGTGTATGAGAGTGAGGGGCATTCATTGTTCATGAACTCAGGCTGGGTTTGACAAAACAATCCAGGAACTCTCCTTTATACCTTTGTGTTTTGGTGTCAAAACAACTGACACAGTGAAGAATACTTATTATGTTTGGGGTTTTTGGATATATTAGTTGTTCTCTCTGTGTGCTTCAGAAAGAGTAGAATCTACCTATTAGACTTGGATTGTGGCAGGGTTTCAACACAAGCAGTCAAACTGTTTAGCTTGTTTAATTCCGAGGAGGCTCTTTTATTTCTGTGAGCTTTGTTCTCACCTCTGCAGAGAGGAGGTAGCTAATTGATGATAACGAGCCTCTCCTCCATGAGGCTTCATGAGCCTTAGATGAGGTAATTCATGTAAGGAATTTGGAAATGTGCCAATTGGCACATGTGAGTACTTGGGAAAGGTTAATATTTTATGAAATGAGCAACAAATTGAGCTATTTTCATTAAATAGAGGAGTTAACTTGAAGTAATCTATAATTGCTAAGTGATAAAGATTTTAGAATATGTGTACCCAGTGTGTGTGTGTGTGTGTGTGTGTGTGTGTGTGTGTGTGTGATGTGGATACAGTGCAGGGGTGAGCAATGTAAATACAGCCATTGGTGGTTTTCTTCATGATACTTGCCTTTAGTGACTTCTATTTCTCGTCTTGAAGTTATATTACTTTCCACTGCAGCAAGAGGAGGGGAGGGGTTTTAGAGACACTGCTATGCATCATTTTTATATCCTGATAGGGTTACCTAAGGAAGACTTAGATTATATGACCTGTGTACTCCCCAGAATGATATAGGAACAAAGAAAGCATAAGACTTATGTGGCTTAATGAGGTACTCACAGAAGTTAAAGACTTTGAACTACAGGTATGGCTATTCATTAAATCCTTGTTCCCCTCCCACCCTACCCCAGGAGAGATTAGGTCTACCTTTCTTTGGTACTCTGATTGTGAACTGTTTCCTTAGGCTTACATTTTTGAATGTTTGGTCTCCAGTTGGTAGAACTGTTTTGGAAGGATAAAAAAGTATGGCTTGGTGGAGTAGGTGTATCACTAAGGCAGGCTTTGAGATTGCAAATGCCCATGCTATTTTCAGATTGTTCTTTCTGTCTTGTACTTGTGCCTCCAGATGTGAACTCTCAACCACTGCTCCAGCATCATCTCTGACTGCCTGTTGCCATGTTTCCCAACATGGTGGTCATGGACTCTAGCCCTCTGAAACTGTAAACTCCCAATAAACTCTTTGTTTTATACTTTTTTTTCATCATAGTGCACTATCTTAGCAATAGAAAAATAAGTAACTGTTATACTTGCCAAGGACTTACTTCTTCCTTTCCAAACTGTGTTTTAGTTAACAAAGGCGAGAACACAGGGATAAATCAGTACACTCAACAGTGATCTATTTAATACTAGAATAATAGGCTTAATATTTTTCTTTCAGATTAGTAAATATTGTTCTTGCTAACCAATATCTTCTTGCTTTATAACCTGCCTACTTGTCAGTAAGGCATCTCCTTTGTTCTCATTTTCACTACTGGATAATACTGGAGGGATAGGGCAGTCTCATGTTGTCATGTACAAGGTGCCAAAAACTATTCTAGGTTTTATCTTACAGCTTTAAGCTAGAAAAGTTTACATGGAATTATATGAAGTGATCTAAAATACCCAGATATTTAAAACAGAAATTTTTATGACTTCTGTCTTAGTTCTTGTTCTGTTGCTCTGAGGAGACACTATGACTATGGCAACTGTTATAGGAGAAAGCATTTCATTGGGGCTGGGTTAGAGTTTTAAAGGTTTAGTCCATTATTATCATGGCAGGAAGCATGGAAGCATGTAAGTACGTACTAGAACAGTAGCTGAGAACTACATTCTGATCTGCAGGCAGAGAGAGGGGGACTCTGGGTTTGGCATAGGTTTTTGAATCCTCAAAACCCATATCCAGTGTCACATTTCCTCCAACAAGACTACACCTCTTGATTCTTCTAATCATTTCAAATAGAGTCATTGCCTGTTGACTAAGTATTCAAATATATAAGCTTATGGGGGCCATTCTTATTCAAACCACCAGAACTCCAGGCATTCCTTTCTAAAAGGCATGATTACAAAACATAAACAAAAGATGAGACTATTAGCAATGGCAGGAATAGAAGATTCTCATGCTTATTTCTATATCATTATTTAGCTTCAGCCACACTTCATGATGGTTTTCAAATTCTGACTTGTCTCATTGTTCTCATATTCATTCACCATTTTCCTAGTTTCCAGGCAGTTCTTTGTATGTATATATGCATATATAGAGAACTGTATAGATGTATATATATACATATATGTATATGAATGTATATATGTACCTGTCTGCATCAATATGTGTGTATCTGTGTTTGTCTCTATATATGTATCTATATATAACTATGTAAATCTGTATGTGTGTAGGTGATTCTGTTTGTGTGCCATGTGTCTCTGAGTATGTTGTGTATCTGTGTACATAAGAACCTATGTGGATCTATGTGTGTTTCTACATAAATATCTGTGTGTATGTTTCACTGTTTGTTTGTATGTTTGCAAACTTAGAGATCTTAGTTTTACCTTTTTTCTAAGATTCTATGTAAATGTTAAGACAAATATCTGTCAAAGACCAGGTTCAACAGGTCAGAGTAGACTGGGAAGATGTGTGTAGAGTTGGCAGTTAATTACTCTGCAGTCTTTTCTCTGCAGGGTATAAAACTTAATTACCTGAGGCTGGTGAGAAGCAGTTGGCTAAAGGCTCTGAGCTCTTTATTCTTGGGACAGCAAAAAAGAAAAAAAGAAAGGAGAAACACACACACATTCAGTATATAAAGTAAAGGGAGCTTGATCAATGAATTTCACACATGCACACACACATACATACATACATACATACATACATACATACATACATACATACA
>CAJQZJ010031962.1:12082176-12161098 GCA_907164525.1 Lophiomys imhausi | reverse complement strand
ACATACATACATACATACATACATACATACATACATACATACATACAGTCAGCCATACAGCCATACAGGTATATACACACTTACATATATCTATATACATACATATGTACTTACACACACACACATACACACACACACATACACACACACACATACATACATACAACCAGACAGATGGAAACATATTTGGTAGATGGTGGATGGAACAAAGTTTCAACTCCAACCAACTTTGCATATATACACAGTTGGTGGATAGAACAAAGCTCTAATGAGCAAGCTCTAGCAACTTTATTCTTTGTCCTTAGCCCTTTTATGCTAAAACAAAGTTCTCCATGTCAGGAGAAAAATTACCTCATAACCATAAAAGCAATTATCATAAAAACAGATAAAATCATTACACAAGAGAGATTTACAGAAGGATTATTGTTTACATGGTTTTATATTAAAAGTTGAACCTAAATAAAAATCCCTCCATTCCAGAAGTTAATTGTAAGTTTAAAGTAATAGTTCATATCATGGGTCAATAAGGTTTAAGGTGTTATAGCAGAATTATTTACATGTCTTTCCATTAAGACTCACACCTGACTAAGCATTCCTTATCTATTTTTTAGCTCCATAAGTTCATTATGAGTTCAGAACAATAGTTATATCTGTCTGTCATTCAACAAGCTCATGATAAATTCAAAGCAATAGTTTTTATGTCATAGATTTACAAAGTGTTTTTTTTAAACCTCGAAACAGGTCATTTATCTTAGGTCTTATTTTTGAAGTTTTTATAGCTAAATTAGCTAATTATCTATTTTCTGTTATGACTTATCTTGTCATGGTGCATACTGAGACCTGTGATCTCATCTCTGGACCTAACTTAGAGTGAATGTTTTTCCTTGATCATAAATCTCATCAAGCCTATTTCTCTTCCTAGTGCAATTTATGTGCTTCTGACACATAAAGACTCACAGAAATCTTTTTTGCTGCTTTCTTATTCTGCAGTGGGGTTTAAAACTACTTGAATCAATTTAGGAGTTCTATAAAATCATTATCAGGAATTATGAAATCATCAATTCATTTAAACAGCATTATTACATGTAAGTACATCTTCATATTGATTCTGCAGTAAATTTACCCAAAAGAGTGGGTTAATACCCAGGAAACAGTAGGCAGTGAAGGCCTCTGTATACCATGCCAGATATATGAGGAATATAGCAATGCCAAACATGGAAGGGCAGCAAGAAGCAGTCTTTGGATGAAGTCCCTGGGGTTCATGCCTCTTTAGGGCAGACCCAAAGCAGCCGTGCAAAAACAGTGGGATACCCCCTGGAAGCTTGCTTGCTTGACACAGCTTTTCCTGCATGGCCTCCTCCAAATATCCAGAACTAAAAGATAATTTTATATTATACCAACCATTGTGAATTAAAATCTTCACCCAGGTGAAGGTTTCTTTGAGATACTATCCACACTGGCATTACAAATTGATATAGACCTGCTAGCATTGGGTCATTATAATCCTGTGATCAGCTACTTGTACTGGCTCTTGGTAAAATTACTGTTTAATCACTTTTTGAGTGTACTTTAAGCTCATTCATGACAATTGTCCATATTAATTGCATACAGGTAGAATAGGATCTGTGTATACAATGTGTGAAATGTCAGGGGAGATAGAAATTCTATTCCCTGGAACATAAAAACTGTTCTCTTACAGTTCTATATAGGATATACACTGTTACTGTAACCTAGGCTTCCTATAATGGACAGAATACTCAAACTTATTCCTCTGGTCTAACTACATTTGGAAACCCATGATGCAAACTTCCCCTACCTCCTTGCTATTTCTCTTTCCCAGACTTGAACAATCACAGTTCTCATCTCTATTTTTTGGAGTCCAATATTCTTTTTGAAAGTTTCACATATTATTGTGATCATGCTGTGTTTGGCTTTCTGTGTCTGGCTTAGTCTACTTAATATCCTCCAGTTCCATCTATTTTTGCTGTGATAAACAGGATTTTATTCTCTTTAGTGAGAATGACTGAGTAATGTAGTGTGAGTGTATATCCCATTTTATTTACCTGTTCATCTGCAGATAGAAATGTTGGCTATCCCACATCTTGCCTATCTGAATAGTACCACAATAAACATGGGGTATAGGTATCTCTTTGATAAGATGATTTCCTTTCCTTTCCACAAATACCCCAAAAAGAGCTTGCTGGGTCCTATTTAGGCATTGTGAGGAACCTCTAGATTGTTTTCCATAATGGATCTTTAAAGTTCCATATCCACAGGTGTGCAAGAATCTCCCTTTCTCCATACCTTTATCAGGTAACTTGTTTTATGATTTTATTATTGCCATTAGAACAGACATGACATGTTATCTTAATGTGGTTTTGATTTTCATTTCCCTGATGATTAAAGTCACTGATCTTTTTTTCGTGTATCTTTGTTTGCCATTTTTCTGTCTTATTTTGAGAAATGTCTGCTCAGAAAGTTTAGCCATTTTAAATTCAGAGTATTTTTTTCCTGGGGTGGGTGTTGATATTTTTTGAATTCCTTGTATGCTTTAGACATTCATTCTTTTTTAGATGATAAACATAGGTTCTGTAAACTATCTGGCTGCGTCACATCAGGGTGTTCTCTGTGTCTACCAGTTAGGTTGGTACACATTGATTGGCACTGTGTGCCAGCCATGGTGAAGTGTCCTTAGTGGGGTGTAGTATTGCTGCCTGAGTGGTTTTGTGCCTGGTACAGGAGCAGAGCGCATGGCTAGTAGCTGGCTGTGTGACAGCTTCCCTATGAAAGTTTTTCTGTGCTGCCATGAAGGATCAGAAGCTGGGATCATGGCCTTTCTGCTGGGTCAATGTTCTGAGCTGTCAGGGTCATCATGCCAACCCACTTGAGCATGATGGAGGGATGGCAGTTCCTTCTCTGGGCTACAGTCTACCAGAGGGTCTGTTTTCAGTGGGTAATGAGTCATAGCTGCTTAGCTGTCAGGGAGTGTGCAGGGTGTGGACCATGGGCTACTGCTTGTGGCAATGTGTATTTACTTGATCCTTGAGATTCTTCAAGCCATTCAGTATATGTGAGGGTGATGAGCCTCTCCTGTGTGGTTAGCCAAAAGCAGCAATGGGAAAACCTCGTGGGTGTTTCCAGCCTGTCTTTCTCTATAAGAAATCCAGTTTCCCTCTGGATTTAAAGATAATTAAAGCTTGCCCTTCTCTGAAGTTTCTGTCCTGGCTTGTCATGCTCCATGGGGTCTTACTTTGTCATGTTCTCTAGTGTACTTCCTCAGTCATTCTGGTTGAAACACAGAAGTTTATTCTGCACTCTTTTCTGGTTCTGTAGAGAGCTAAGTGACTGGCAACTCTGTTAGGCTATCTTGCTGATGTTGCATTATTTCAAAACATCTATTGCTTTACTCTCATTTGAAGAATGTCTGTATTCTGCATATAATTCCCTTTTTAGAGACAGTTTCATATATTGTCTCCTAACCTCTGACATGACTTTTCATTTTCTTAATACTATCACATGAAGAACAAATGATTTGGTATTAATTAATTCTACTTTATTATTTTTCTTTAACATCTTTTGGAGTAAAATTTAAAATATCATTTCTAAATGCAAAATTATAAGACTTGTATCCTATGCTTCCTTCTAAAATGTTTACAGTGTCAGCCACTACAGTTTAGTTTGTTTCACTTCCAATTTTCTTCTTTGCGTGTGCTTTAATGTTTTTATTGAAAATAACTTTTTTCATAGAAAATATTCTGATCACATTTACCCCTCCCTCATCTCCTCCCAGATCCTCCCCACTTGCGCACCCATCCAACTCCATTCCTTCTTTCTCTTTAGGAAACAATCAGGCAAAAGCATCACACACACACACACCCGAAACTCATAAAAATATAAAATCTGAAACCATACTATGCAAAAAAGCAGCAAGGTAAAAAAATTCCCAAATAAAGCAATATGAGACAAAAATCTACAAAAATAATATTGAGTTTCTTTTGTGCTAGCTGCCTGCTGTTGGGCATGGGGTGTGGCCTTAAATATTTTATATACCCAATGAGACACAAGACCATTTTTCTTTTTTTAGAAGCAAAGTTATTCAATGCCATGGTCTCATTTGTTGAAAGATGATCACACTTTCATTGATTGCCTTGGCACTTAAAAAAATCAATTCACTATATACATACAGAATTATTTCTGGGCTCTATTTAGCTTCACTAAATTACATGCCTATCTTTATGCCAATAACATACTTTCTTGATTGATGTCATTTTATGATATATTATGACATCACGTAGTGTTAAGTCCTCCAACTTTGCTATTTTATGAAGAATAGTTTTGGCCTTTCTAGGTCTTATGAATTTACATATAAATTTTATAGTCATATAGTCAATTTCTATCAAAAAACCTGAAGGAATTATAATTGAGATTGGTGTGAACTTACACATCAATTTAGAAAGAGAAATATCTTTCTGATAATTGTTTTTACCTATGAAGATGACAAGTCTCTTCGTTTTACACTTTCATGATTTCTTTTCACAATGTTTCAGTGTGATGGATCTTAGAGCTATTTTGTCAAATAGGTGTCACCAGTTTTTTTTGCCGGTTTCTTGAGTTTTTCTACATATATGATCATGACAATGATGAATAAAGACGAATTTTATATATTTTTCCATAAGCTGATCTTATAAACAGCCACACTTAGGAAGCAGAGAGTAGTGAGTATTCAGCTCATTTGTGCTTTTTACAGAGTTCAGGACCTCAACTGGTAGAATGCTACTGCCCACAGTAGGTGGGGTTTTCTCACCTTAATTTAGCCTAATCTCTATAATCTTTCACAGGTTGCCCAGCTTCCTCTTCACCTAGATCTACATCATATCAAGTTGACAATATCATCCCTCACAATATTTAGCTAAAGATGTTTGGAGATTGTATTAGCTATTCTTTGTTTTATAAGAAGTTACTACAAAACTCAACAGTTTAAAACAAATATTTAATAATTCCTGCTTTATAGTTAATGTCTGTCAGAGATACTGGGCCAAGAGGCTGAAGATAGATGCTCGAATGTATGGAGAGAAACTGGGGACTGTCCAGGAAGCCAGTTGTCTGTCATTTCTTAGTTTTGGAAGCTGCTGGCTCTGCACTTCCTGTATAATCAGATATATTTATCCCTCTCAGGTCTTGGATGCGGCTGAAGACTAGATAAATTATAGCCTCACAGTTAAATTTTAAGTTTTTTAAGAATTAAAAGGATGTTCTAGGTCTATGAAGATGGTTTTAAGTTGGTAATGCAAATTAGGATGGAAACTGAGTTAGGTATAGAACTATAAACTCATGGAGATACATGGATAATAGAATATTAATATCAGTTGCCAAATATGTATAGACTGGACCTTGGGAATACATGTTATACCTTATCATTTTCATTAAAAAATATATATAACCCCCCTTTAAAAAAACCAACACAACAACCCAAATATTTATTACTTCATAATTTCTATGAATTATCTATTTAAATCACCTTACTTGGATGGTTCTAGCTGTATCCTCCTGAGTTTTCAGGAGATTAAATAGTTTAGCTGTACCCAAGATTCTTTTTTTTAAAATGTTTATTTACTACTTCAAATTATATCTCCATCACAGACCCTCCCTCCACCCTTCCCAGCCTCACCCTCCCACTTTCTCCCCCATCTCCCACCTATCTTACTCTTCCGGTGTGGGGTGCCCCCATATCTCAGCACCCTCAGTTCATCAGTCATATGAGGGCTAAGAGCTTCCTCTTGCACTGGGGGCCTACATGATAGCTCTATTAGGGCAAAGTGTCGCATTAACAGGTAACAAAGTCCATGTTCCTGTTCCTTTAGGTCTGTTGGTTGTGGGATAGTTCGTATCCAGGATTCTTATTTGTGTAGATTCAGAAACTTAGAGTAGTGTTCAGTCTGCCAAATTCTGTTTTATTCAAGAATAAAATAAATTTTCATACAGATTTCAAAGTAGAGAGGAATCTTTCTTTAAAGTGAAACAACAATGTAGATTAGAAAGGACTGTGCTGTCAAGATAGGCAGTGGGACACATGAGTGAGAACACTCAAGGCCCTGATCATTGTCTTGGGGCGGTTCATTTTATGGGGTTCAGGAGGAGAAGTTTGCTGATAGGGGGCTTATTGCTGATTCTCTATTATGATTGACAGGTATGGGTTGCATACATTTTTGTTCACTGTGAATGTTCATTCCCATAATGTATCAGATCTTAGTTGTATACACACCCAAATACGCATAAACATATCATGGATTCCCCCTTAAAAGTTCATATAGGGACACAGAGTTTTGACATATTTTGCATGCACTCAGAACCACTTCAGACTGGTTCACCCCTCCAGCCCTCAGATCAGGATACATTGGGAATATTTTGAATAGAAATTATCCAAGTTTGATGGTCATTAAGGTCATTAAGGAAGTAAATCCTATTTCATTGTTTGGAGGGATATGCATGCAGCTCCATGATGGTAGGGTCTTATGTTGCTGACAGGCTCTAGTTTCATTGGTTAGAAAGGGATGAATGGGCATAATATCTGCAGGCGAGGGGTCTAGGTGTAGCCTAAACTAAGTAGAGTCTCTGAGTTACTAAACGATCTCTTACGCTTTCCTGCCTCAGTTTGATTTCTCCTACCAACAAAAATTGCTTAGTTAAGGGAGAAAGTCAATGAATTTGTAAGTAGAAGACATAAGCTGACAATCTGACTGATGATCATATCTTTAATGGAAAGCACAGAACCAGAAGCTTTAGTGCTGTCCAGGGTTTTAGGCATTCATGGAGGATTTTGATACACTCACTCTTCAGAGAAGGGAGGCCTGCAGTACTGTCCATGGCTGCACTCCTTGCTGGAAAGCAAGGTAAGGGTGCAATTCTGTACTCACTCATTTGGCCTCATCAGGCTCTATTTCTTTGCCAAATATTTGCTGAAAATCCCAGTTTCTTAGCACATGGATCTCTCTACAGTTTCCCAACTGTCCTCACAGCATGCTAGTTGAATGCTCCAGACTAAATTATCTGAGAGAGATTTTTTTTTGTCCATATGCATAGAAGCTGTAGTCTTTTTTGTAAAACACTGTCAGAAATACAGACACAAAGCTTCCAAGATGCTCTGTACATTAGATGTGTGTCACGGAACCCTTTAAGAAGGGAGACATTAAACATGCTGTATATATTTTCAAAAGCATCACAAGACTTTTATAAGTAGCCCATGAAAAATCACAAACACTTGAGTATTTAAAGTTTTTCTTCATATAAAATTTACCTGATATGGTATAAACACTGAAGATTATTTTTGTTATTTCAAAGGGAAATTCATACTGTCATGGAGAAATTACTTTAATATAGTTTTGCAATGTGATACTAATCAGTTTATGCTCTGGAGTGCTTTGGAAATGGATAGGATCTAAGGAAATAACTATGGACTGTATTTCAAGCATTTAAAAAAATTTCATACAAATTTAAAAAATATTAAAGAATGGAACTTCAGTCTTTGCCTTCAGATACTGGCAAGTTCATCTTGGGAGCATCAGCTGAGGCTACTGCCAGGTATATCTTTCTTTTTTTTTTCAAAACTGTAGATACCCACTTGGATAGATTTTATGTCTAATTTTCTGCATTACATATACATTTCTCAAAGTGTCATATGCAGAGATGTTTAGGAAGGTACCATCCTGACAGTGAACATCTCTGCAGATGACTAGCTCTTATTCCAAGTTCCTAACGGTGGGATATGTACAAGGCCTGGAACCTGTTACTTTTTCTCAAATTTAGAGTGTTTACTGTCAGAAAGGCAGACAATATTTAAAATGATTTCTTTTTTTTTGATTTGTCTAATTGAGCTTTATTTCAATATAAGAACTTAGAAAACCTATCTTTATGAAAATTGGCTTCACATATTTTCAGTTTCACATATTTTCAGTCTTAAGCTTTAAGACTGCTGTTGGAAATGTATTTTTAAATTTGTTTTATATTTATATGTGGCAGAATATTTTATTTATATACATTTATATTTATTAATACTTAACAAACACTCATAAAATATCTAAATCTTATAACCTAAAACCTGTAATCTATAATGTATCTAAAAACACCCTAATACCTATCTAAAAACACTTAACTAACACTATTTTAATTTTCTTAAAAGGATATTAATATTCTTAGCATAGGTCCATGCAGGGTGACTTGATTTTTACGGCAGTCTCAGCAGTCCGTCCTTTTCAAAGCTTAGTGTTTGTTGGGCATTACTTTGCCAGTTTGCAAGGTCAATTTATTGTGACTGGTTTATAAAGTCAGTCTGTTCCAATGGCCGAACTGAGGGTGAGGGTGGCTTTTACCATCAGCTAAGACTGCCTCCATGGTCTCCTTGGCCTGGACAAACCCACAACTAAAGCCTCTCTGAGCGGCTTCTAAACTTTGCTCGCCTTGTTCACTTTTTTGGCGCTCTGGGGCCCCAAGACAGACTTCAGGGAGCTCTCGCTCTCAGCAGGTTTTATGCCATGCCTTGGGCTACCACAGCCTAAATTCTGTTCACGACACACCTTGCTACGCACTCCTCCAGCATGACTTCTCAGTTGCTAAGGGCATGTGTAGAGTTCTCTGGCTTAAATATTGCATTATCTTGTGATCTTTTGTGGAGAGTCCACAAAGTCTCTAGTGATTTCCAGCAGTCCTGTTGCTGTGACAACGATGTCATCTGCGTGGCTAGCTCAGTTTCTTAGCCACACCCCTCTAAACTGGGCAGTTTGTAGAACCATGGCCTGAACTGCGCTCTGTTCATCTTTGTCCAAGTTCAAGGGACACTAAGCTCTCCTTTATTCCTTTATGTGCTGCCAAATGCTAATCTGAACTGCCTTCTAATTTTACTATAGAGAACTAACTTCTACCACATTTATATTTTTGAAATTAAACTTAAACCATGGTTACTTAATTTTCTCCTTTCCCATTCCTCTCTCTAACCTCTCATGTACCCCTTCCACTTTTTCTCAAACTTATGGCCTCTGGCCTCTTTTTCTTTAATTTTTGTCATACACACACACACACACGCACACACACACACACACACACACACACACACACACACGGACAACATGAACAGACATACAGATGTGCTAACATGGGCAGGGAAAAGCTCATGAGGTCCCCAACCCTAGACAAAGAAGTACAGGGAACTAAGGAATGTTGGGAGCAGGAGAAATAGTTTTTTTGTTCCCATGGAAGAGCCCCCAGTTGATTACCCAGTAGTCAACCCTGAAGGTTATGTTTGTTTGTTTTTCCTTTTCCTTCTCTTTCTTTCTTTCTTTCTTTCTTTCTTTCTTTCTTTCTTTCTTTCTTTCTTTCTTTCTTTCTTTCTTTCTTTCCTTCTTTCTCCCTTCCTCTGTCCCTCCCTCCCCCTCCCTTCCTTTCCTCTGTCCTTCCTCCCCCTCTCTTTCTCCATTGCTCCTTTCCTCCCCCCCTTTCTTTCTTTTTCTGGCCAAAGGTGTTTACAGAAAACCAATTGAAATAGTATCAAAATAGAATATTTTGTACAGTTTAAGTTCTTTCCTATTCTAGGCCCCTTATGCATCTTTTCTAGAAGAGCAACTAGATTTCATCTGCAGTTTCAATGCCAGCCTATGTACCTGGAGGAATGTGGGTGCATTCAGTATGTGTGTGTACTTGCATTAGGGCTGACCCTTTATACCAGTGGTACTTCTAACTTCAGCATAAGTCACGATCACCCCTAGGGTTCGTTAAAACCAAGATTACTAGCCCTTCTTTCCACAGAGAGTTCAGAATGTTAGGATAGAGAACTGAGACTTTGCCTTTCCACCAAGTGATGCTGAGGCTGCTAGTCCAGGGGCTCACATTTGGTGAACATATGATTATATCCTTTTTTAAAGCAGAACCAAATTTGAACACTAATTACATGGATATGCTTATTTATTTATTTTTTTTTGCTTTTGTTTGTTTGTTTTTACTAGAGAAACTAAATCTTGGCTAAATATTCAATCCTACAGGGGATAGAACATTTTCAGCATTTTTCAGAATTGTATGATATATTTTATTTTAATTCTTGAAATTTTCATTCATATGTACAATGTATCTTAGTTAGATACATCTTGATTCCCTCCCTCCAGATAACCTTGTCCCATAATGTATCTCTTATATTCCTTCTAACTTCATGTCATTTTAAAAATAAGCCACTAAGTACAGTTAGTGCTCCTATATGCGAATGTCTACAAGGGTCACACTGGGGCATGGGCATCCATAAACTAAAATCAGTTCCTCAGGGGGTGGGGCATCAGGAACACCCCATCATTTCCATGCTGGAATTTTTTTAAATTTCAATTATAGGAAGTTTACTTGCTTTGCCATAGGCATTGTGATAAATCAATCCATTAATATTGTGAGGATCTAACAAATATTTGGCTTGAAGTCTGTTCCCCTTCTCTCGCTTCTATTGGGAACACTCACATTTCCATGATATATAAGAGTCATTTTATCTAATGTGGAATGGATTATATCTGGAAACTCATTCTGCTCAAAAACTGTATTCATGCAAAGCCCAGCTGTTGAGCAGTAGTAATTACTATTAAGGAACTTGTCCAGTCTACATGCAGCAGAGAAGAGGCATCCTGTGGCTGCTTCTCCCATTCTCTGTAACACCATCTTGTTAACATCATCCTGAAATGAAGTCATCATTCTGAACAATCTGTCTTTCTCTCTTCATAATTCTGAATAATCTGTCTTTCTCTCTTCATAATATTGGAACAGAGATACAGGATTAGAGAAATCTTTCTGTGAGTTCCTCTGAAACAGTATTGTTTCATTGTACCAGTCTGTGTCTGTATCAATACTGTATCTCCATGGTCAAGAAGCCAGTGTGAAAAATGGATCATTATCTATTGGGAAAGAGAAATATTTTTCCTGAGAAAATGAATAAGGATAACATTATTAATACCACAAGTGAGTATTCACTTACAACTAATATTTAAACATGGATTTGAGAATTATTTATTTATTTATTTTTATTATTTGATTTTGTAGAGGTGGTGTTTGAGTATTTACTTAAGGGGGTTGGCTAATGACATTTTGAGTTTTATCATTTTTAATTGTGAGAATACTAAATCATGTAAATTCATAGTGAAAATGGCAGAAACATATTTAGCAATTGGAATTTCTGTACTAATCCAAAGCCAAAATTTGATGAATGATTTAAAAAAATGAAGTTCAAGTTAGCAACTCAGACAGCAATTAAAAAAAATCAAATGCTTAAACTCAGTACAATTCAGAGGCACACTACTTTCATACTTACTGTAGAGGAATGACAGTTTAAAAAATGTTAAAAGTCTGTTTTCTGTAAGTAGACCATTCCATTTCTCTAAGAGCAGGATTTTGTATGTACAAAAAAAAAATGCTGCAAATTCATAGTATATAGTCATCACGATTCTGAGCTGAGATGTTTTAGGCAGCATTGACTTGCATCACATGGCATGGCATAAAATCATATCTGGAGAAAAGCAACCATGTCATGTGCTCAGAATGGATTCCAGTGAAATTCTGCAATGTAACATGGTTGCCCAGGAACTTCTGAGTCATGCACTCAATTTTTAAAAGGAGTTTTTATTATTTTTTATACAATATATTTTAATCATATTTTCCCTTCCCTTGCCTCCTTAGCCACCAATTTTCACGTTATTTCTCTCTTTAAAAACCATCCAAATATAAAACCCTCCCAAATAAAAAAATCCAAACCATGAATTAAAACAAAAACAAACTAAAAACAACAAGAACAACAAAAAAGCAAAACTAATAAGACCAAAAAAAAAAAGACAATACAAAAATTTCAAAAAACATAGAGTCTGTTTTGTATTGGCCAGCTGCTTCTGGTCACTGGACTGCTTCCCCCAACCCTAGACACTCCATTGGAAAAAACTACTTTTCCCTTTCCCATCAGATATCAACTGGATATAAGTTCATTGTTAGGAGTGGGCCCTTGTGTTTACTTCCTATTCTCAGTGGGGTGTTGTCTGGTTTGGGCCCATGCAGATGTTGTGAATGCTGTCACAGTGTCTTTGTGTATCAGTTCTGTTTTGACTAGAAGATACTGTTTCATTAAAGTCATCCTCTACTTCTGGCGTATATAGTCTTTCTGCCTTTTCTGCATAGATATCTGAGCCTTGAAGGGATGGGCATAATAAAGACATCCTGTTTATGGCTGACTGCTCCAAAGTCTCTCACTCTCTATATATTGTCTAGTTGTGGATCTCTGTGTAAGTTATCATCAACTGCAAAAAGAAATTTTCTGATAAAGTTTGAATGAATGTTTTTGCTTGTAAATAGTGCTATCATCTATCTATCATCATCATCTATCATCTATCTATCTATCTATCTATCTATCTATCTATCTATCTATCTATCATCTATCATCTATCATGTGTGTGTGTGTGTGTGTGTGTGTGTGTGTGTGTGTGTGTGTGTATCCATAACTTAGAGCAGGTTTTAGGTTGAAGGACAACTTTAGGGATTTGATTTTCTCCTTCCATCTTTGTTGAAGCAGTGTTTGTCTTGTTACTATTGCTGTCTGTGTAGTAAGGTCAGCTGGCCTAGTGAGTTTCCTACTGATTCTCCTATCTCTGCCTCCTATAACATCATAGGTGGGCAGAGACTGCAAATTTGTGCCATTATATGCTGCTTTTATGTGAGTTCAGGGTATTTATTGAACATAAGTCCCAAGGACCTCTTGGTAAGTGCTTTTGTCTGCTGAGCACTCTCTCCAGAGCCTATTTATTTGATTTCTAACTACATTTTAGTCACACATTCAGAAACTTTTTCTTCTGTTGTTATTGCCAACAGTTTCATGACCTCCACATGAGGTCTCATGACCTCACTTGGGGTCACAACCCAGAGAGGTTAAGACTTCGCGGCATATCATTTAGGTATGTTTTCAGGGTAGGTCTGCTAGCAAGGCATCATCTCAGCTTTTTACATGAATAGATTTTGATTTCTCCTTTATTACTGAGAATATTTTTGCCAGATATATGACTTTTCTTTCAGAGCTTTGAAAAAGTTTGTGTTACTTCCTCCTGACCCTTAGCTACTCGTGAAAATTCAGAGATTTATTTGAATTATGATTATTTATATATAATTGGGTTGTATTTTTCTGTACTAACCCTCAGTAGTTTTCCTTCATTTTTAGAACTCAAGAGTTTAATTATTGGTACTTGCTTATAATCTTAGCACCTGGCATGAAGGCAGGGGGATAACAAGCTTGAACAAATCCTGGGACACATAGAAAAGTGTCTTAAATAAATAAACAGACAAACCTAAAGTAATCGACAAAGATATTTAATTATGGTCTGTTATGGTATTTTTTGGCTTAAACTATATGAGTCTTGTTCTTAGTTTAATATCTATATATTTCCCCCCAAACATCGGTGGTTTTCTGTCAGTATTTCTGTGAAAGCACATAGGTTTCTATGTGCTTTTTCTGTTCTTTTCAAACTGTTATGGCATGTATGTTTCATCTCTTGTTATATTCACATATCTGAGGCTCTGTTTGCTTTTAGTTTACTTCTTCCCAGTTGTTGAGTGAGTCATCATTATTGTCTTTTTAAAAAATTTATTTATTTAATATTGTAGATTCTTGGTATCTGAACATCAACAAGTGTGGAGAGGGTTATTCTCATAAAATTTATAAAGTTTTGAGAGACATTTAAGACATTGTAATCGATTTAAAAGTATCTGCCATCATGTTATCATACCTGTTATCCAATTAGAAATGTGACATCATTAACATGGAAGCACAATCTATAATACAAACATATTTTTTAAAAGTGAGTTATGATGTTAAATCTCAAGAACTTCTTACTTGCTTATTGCCACTTGTATAATCTGTGTTGTTTGTGAAAATCATTGGGAAAGAAAAGGAACTAAATTGTAGCAAACTTTCCACAGTTACCCTATTATTAAGTTAATTTGTAGAGGGAGAGAATCATAGGCTCAAGAATGTCAGAGTTTTGTATCTAAGGCAAATGCTACACTAACATGTCAGCTCAAGTCTTGGTTGGCTGCCACAAAGCTTGATTTGCACTTCTTTCTTAGTCGGTCAATAACATACACCTTTTTATAGCTGGTTCCTGCTCAAATTTTGTTCCCATTTTCTTTTTTTATTAGAAGTTACAAATTGGATTTGGTGTGGTATTTATGATTATGTATTAATCAAATTGAATTGTTAAAATTTCTATTCTATAAAAAGCACCCTTGCAGCTAAAGAAATCCATTTCAGTGATCTATCTATTTTCTTAAGAAAACTTTCACTTTCTGAAGGTATGTAATTATTAGCAATTCTTACTGTCTGTATTCTATGATACAAAACTTTTGAAATATAGAACTTTATTTCTTATTTGCTTTTCCAATTATTAAAGTTACCCATGGCATAAACTAATTTATTTATTATAAATTATATTTAATTTATATATGTAAAATACTGGTTGAATTAATTTTGTATTCTCCAAAAAAAGAGGCTAACAAAAATTTTCACTTTAAAATATACTAAAACCTGAGTTATATTTATGTGCTATTATTAACTGCTGATGGGTTATTATTGCTTTTATTTTCAATTCACTGGGTATTGGGGGAAAGTATGTGCTGATGGGTGAATGTGTCTGTGTGTGGCTTTGTGTAAGCCAGTGGAAGGCATTGGGTCTATCTGCATTAGACATCATATTCTATTTAAATGGGCATTTTCTGGGATTTATGTGCTTTTACTGTACTAGCAAAAGATTCTTGTTACTGCCAGAAGCTAGAAGAACCATGTCTTTCTCAACTTCCTATATGCTGCAGCCGGTATCATTGCTTCATAGATTAGATAGTTGGAGATCTCTGGGCCACCTATGGTCCCCACTAACACTGGAAGATTAGTACTTCCATTGCTGGGGTTGAAATGGTAGGGTTCTCACTTCATCACCTCTGAAAGAATCTGGTAATAGAAACTTAGAGTTGGGCGTGGTGGCGCACGGCTTTAATCCCAGCACTCAGGAGGCAGAAACAGGTGGATCTCAATGAGTTCAAGGCTAGCCTGGGTCCAGGACAGCCAGGGTCATTATATGGAGAAACCTTGTCTTGAAAACAAACAAACAAAAAAAAAATAAAATGGAAATTTAGAGTGCCTTATTAGACTCTATTCAAGAATGATATCCAAGGGTTTTGTTGTGTGATTTTTTTCACCCCTGGGAAGACAGGAACAAATGTCTAGTTATCTAAGACAACACCAACAACAAACCAAAGAAATGTTTCCATTCAATTGTTTTGTAAGCCAATGAGATTTTTTTTTAAGTTAATTTACAAGAGTAGGTGTGGCTCAATCCAGATGCATCCTTGAAATGCCCATACCAGCGTAGGTGATGAGTAGTGAGTACCAGCATCCCTGAGCTCCCTGCACCACTTGTAGGTAGTTCCATCACAAAGTCTCCATCCTTTCCTTTCAATTGTTATTGGTCATGTAGCCTTGGGGAGGGCTGTTGTGAGTATTGCAATGTTCTGAGCCTTGTAATGCCTTTTTAAGTCTTAGGATTCTGTAGAACATAATGTGTTTGGAGGAAATAGTACTCTCCCAAAGTTGCCAGCCTTTCTAGTCTGCTTTTTCCTCATCCTTTGGTTGGAGAGGCTTCTGTTGAGGCTTCCTTTTGTGTGGCATTTACAATTTACCAGGTTCATCAGTTCCAAGTTTGTAATAATTTGAGGCAAGAAAAAAACCTAAGGTACTCACCACTTTCTAGAACACTGTGATCCCTAGACTTGCTACATCTTTCAGACTCTCTGAATGTGCCATCTGAGCACAACAGCAAAACTTAAGTTCTTGCTGAACAGATAAGGAAACTATGTGTACATTGTGTGCAAGTAGAAGCCTCCTTATCTTTTGTAATTTTTTTTCACCAACATTTTTTTGTGTTTACTTTTTTAACATTGTAAATTAGTGTAATCATTTTTACTGAAGAGCTACTCTCAAATATAAAATATATTCCACTAGGACAAAATAATGTGAAAGAAATTGAATAGAAGTATGGACTCAAGGAGAGTAAGGATAGATGTTAAATATCTGAATATAATCAGAGGAGATTAAGGATGTATTTAAAAGTAAAAGATGCTTGATAAAATTTTCGATTATTTTCAGATTCCCCAGACATATTGAAAAATATGACTTAACAGTCATTTTTAAAGTCAAACTTTTATTATAAAGAGTGTTTTTCCATTTTTCTGGGAACTACTTCCCTTTTGTTCTCAACCTATTATCTTACATCCACTTCTAGGAGTGTAGCTAATATTTAAGAGTAGTGAAATTAGCTAAAGGTAGCAAAAGCCATAAGGGACATGTTTAAGTACGACAGATGTCTGAGTAACAAATGTCTTCAGCTAGAACAACTTAGTTAAGTGCCTTCAAAGTGATGCAAGTTTATGTGTGCAATTGGACCTTTGCTGCAATGTTCCATGGACCTACGTCCGAAGACCTAGGGCACTGGATGTTCAAGGTCACCAAAGATTTGCCTGAGACACTGGCTGCTGAACTGGTGCTTTCATGCCAGTGAAGGTAAAAGGCACAAACACATCTGAGAATAAGCAAAGCAGAAGCATGCCGTACTAAAAGGACTCTGGAAAAGTAAGAAACTGAGGGGGGAAAAGCGGGGAAGACTGTTTTAGATGCTGTAAGACTGTGGCAGAAACTAGACAAAGACTGCAGTAACTGCTATGATGTTGGGTAGTTCTCTGTGATGTCATGGGCTAGGGCAATGAAAATGATTCAGAAGGTGTTATCACCCTTTGTTCTTAGAAGGTAGTAAGAAGTAGCAGTGGTTGTTCTTTGTTAGCTCCTTCTCTATGTTGCAGACTGGGGTCTCTTTACTGAAATAGGTGGAGGCTGTCTAGGTGCATCAGAACCAAGGATATATGAAAGGACACTAATGTCTTATGTATGTTCCCCAAAGGCTCTAGAGAAGTCATCAGGCCTGCCTTTGTCTTTCCTTTTGTCAGTTTAGCTTGGTGATCTCATATTCAGCTGCACACTTCTTTGTTTCTCATCCTTAGTGCTCCTGAGTTGGCTATTTTAACCCTGATTTTCCCTTTAAATCTGCAGTCCAGTAGTCAATGGAACACATATCTGAGCAACTTGGAGGATTCTCCATGGGCCCCCCTTTCCTTCCTACTGACAGAGAGCTAGCTCCTGCATCCAATGTTAAAATGTGTAGTCTGGTGAACACTTTTCAATTAAGGGAAAACAACTTAACTAGATTTTATGAAAGTCAGTTTTATTTATGGTAATAACTTTTATTTTTCATACAACACATACAAACTATTCCAAATCTTAAAGCACAGAACAAAATGCTATGTTGATATTTACATTTGGATCAATAAAAGGGTTTGGAAGGTTCAATTTTTATGGATCTGGTGCCCAGTCCAGGGCTGGGATCTCTCTCTCTTCAGGCCTAGGTCCTCTCAAAGGTACCTTTTATATCCAGCTCTCTAGGCTGAAGGAGGAGCAGAATATGGCGAGTTTCAAGCTAGTCTGGGATACATAATGAAACCCCTCCCCCTACAAACCACCGCAAACTAACAAAGCAAGAAAATAGAACAAGTTATCCACTGTTTCAAGAATTGCCTCTAATATCCCACTTTCAGCTTATGTTTACAGTCAACCATGTTCTTTTTGATGATACTTTAAAACATATTTTGGTAGCCATTAAATATTAAAATGTTATATTTACAGTGAACAAGAAAAGACATCTTTGGAATTCTCAAACCACTTGATTATCCAGAGTAACAAGTTGTCAATTTAAAAACTGGTAAGGGAGTTCTTGTCATAAAGGTCTTTCACTTGCTTGGTTAGAGTCACCTCCAGGTATTCCATATTGTTTGTGGCTTTTGTGAAGAGTGTTGTTTCCCTAATTTCTTTCTCAGCCCATTTATTTGTTTTATAAAGAAGGGCTTCTGATTTTTCAGCACATGCTGGTGAGGTTGTGGAGAAAGGGTAACACTCCTCAATTGCTGGTGCAAGCTGATACAACCACTGGGGAAATCAGTCTGGAAATATCTTAGAAAACTTGGAATAGCTCTACCTCAAGACCCAGCCATACCACTTCTGGGTATACATTCAAATGACTCCTCACCAAACCACAAGGATGTTTCCTCATCTATGTTCATAGCAGCTTTATTTGTAATAGCTAGAAATTGGAAACAACAAAGATGACCCTCAACCCAGGAATGGATAAAAAGAACTGTGGTACATTTATACTACTACTCAGCCATCAGAAACAGCAAAATCATGCAATTTGCAGCCAAATGGATGAAACTAGAGAAACTCATTCTGAGTGAGCTAACCCAGACTCAGAAGGATGCACATGACATCTATTCTCTTATAACTGGATTTTAGCCATATAGAACAGGATAACTATACTACAGCCAATGCACCAAAGGGAACAGGAACATAGACAATTTTATCTGTCCATGAGACACTTTTCTCTGGTGGTACTGCCTTGTAGGCTCCTAGTGTATCTTGGCCTTTATATGACTGCTGAACTGGAGTGGGGGACTGATATGTAGGGACACTCCACTCTGGAGGAGGAGTGGGATGGAAGGGATGGGGGTAGAGGGTGGGAGGGCAGGACTGGGAGTGTGGAAAGAGGACACTGTGATGGAGATGTAACCTGAAGTAATAAATAAACATTAAAAAAATTTGGTAAGGGAAACTGACTTCAAGAACACATTAAGAAGATTATACATACATCACTCACAAATTGTTTTCTCTTCAGGGACACAGGATTGCTCATCATATGCCAAAAAATAAGTGTGATGCAGTGTGAAAACAGAAGATATATAGAAAAGATTTTTAATAAACTTCAGCATCACTTCATGATGAAAGGAAGAAATGAGGACTGGAAGGAATATGTTTTAACACTGGACAGTCTCTATACATAAAACAATACAGCCCACACTGTATTAAGTGAGGAAAGATTGAAAGTGTTAAATTCCGGAATAATATCACGGTGTCCTTTTATGTCTTTTCTACTGTTATTAAACACAATTCTTGAATACTTACAGTAATAAAAAGGAGAGAAGAAAGAAAGGAGACACAACTAGGAAAGGAAGATACCATATTATTCCTATGAAGACAGCATGGTATTGTACATACTCTATTAGGAAATGCCATCTACCTATTCAGAACAGCCTCAAGGAATATTCCAATGAAATCTTTCACAGAATTATGACAGGAATCCAAAATTCAGATCGAAGCCTTTAAAGACCCTAAATAGTCAAATAAACTCTAACCAGGTAGAGCAATGCTTAAGGTATCTCAATACCCAATCTCAAATTATACTACAGAGTCATATTAACACATTCATCATGATAATGGCATAAAAACAGATATATAGACCAACAGTTTGGAATCGAAGGCCTGTATATAAAACCAAAAAAGATGCATCTAACTTTAAACAAAAGTATCTTAACCACACAATAGAGAAAAGACTGACTGAAAAAGGTGACACTGTTGAACAGTCTTAAAACAATATTTAGGGAACATATCGGGATGGTGTTGGTGTACACGGCTCTTTTGTATGTGCTTCAGTTTGAGAGGGATTGATTCTTTGTATGAATAGACTTGGGAGGATGTGAAGTCACTTTTCTGTGTGGTTTTCCCAGTTGACAGACGCGGCAGTTGTGTCTGACGGTACTCAGGGAACTATGTCTTTCTCAACTGTGTTATCCAATTTAGAGTGTTTGGCTACTCTGTTAAAGGAAAAAATGCAGGTTCATTACCATTTAAATTTGTACTTGCCTGACTGTTGATGCACTTACAAACACATTTTGGTTGATTATTTCTACAGTTATCTTCTCTTCATCTAAGTGGCAACATTGACAGTACTTATCCCTTTCCCAATATTTATAACTGAGTGAGTTATAATTTTAATATTTACTGGAAGTTATATCTTGGGTATTCACTTAACCTTTATCCATTACTGTGTAAATTTAACATCTCATTTAATTTATAATATGGAACAACATTTTGGTGTTCTTGATGAGTGTCTGGCTTTGGTATAATGACGCCCTTTGTGTTGATCTTTTCTTTTAAACTTTTTTTTTGTTTTGTTTTGTTTTTGTTTTGTAAAATGTCTTCCTTACTCTACTTTTTTTCTTTTGAAAGTTTTGTAGCTTTGTTTTACATTTCATTATCAGTGAGCGTATATGTGCGTGTGAGTGTGTGCGTGTGTGTGTGTGTGTGTGATGTATGATGGTGCTGTGGCATGAATGTGAAGGACAGAAGACAAGTTTGTGAGCAAATTTTCTCATTTCACCTTTACATGGATTTTGGAGGATTGAACTTGGCTCTTTGGGCTTGTATTTTTACATTTTCACCTCTCTGGACCTGATCGTGATTTTTATGAGAGAAGTAACATAGGATTCTGAACTCCTTTTTACGTTATTGTTTGGAGAGTTTGTTGAAAAATTCTCTTTGTTTCCACATATTGACTGTAGAATTAATGGCTATTTAAATTATTTAACAGTATTTAGATTATATTTAATTGGCTCAGTGGTGTTAATCTTTAACCCACCATTATAAATGAGCACACTGACACCACATGGATTTTAACAAGCTTTGGCCTGAATTGAGCAATCTTAGCCCATCTAAGCTAGTTCTTAATTCTATTCCCCATATATGACCCCATATATACATACATCCCTTTGCCTGCTATTCTCCGTGCTATGTCATATGGAATGAGGTTATTTTTTCCCAACCATGGCGTGTGTCCTCCTTCCTGCTCCAGCCTCTTGTTCTGGAGGCTCCTTCTTCCCAAGATGCTCTCTGCTTCAGAAACACGCAGCTTAGTCCCACTTACCTGACTTTGCCCAATCTCAGGCCTCAGAGACAATGTAAGTAACAGACAGCAAACAAGACCAATTAATTAACATTTAGAATGCACAACATCACCCCATCAACTGATGGTTGCTCACAAATTATTTTAATGACTTCATGGACATGTGTGTCTGGGCTCAGTATCTCTCTCATACAGTTTTATTTACTACAGCTTTTCATCAAACCTTGGTATAATAAGATCATCTTATAGCTATTATGATTTTTTATTTGTTTTCTCTTTGTTTCATGTGTATGTTTGCATGTGTATGTATGTATGTGTGTGTGTGTGTATGTTTGCATATGTGTGTGTGCATACATGTATGTGGAGGCCCACGGTTGATGTTGGGTGTTTTCTGAGCTCTTCCACCTTATTCTCTGAGGGAGGATCTTTCAGTCAAAAGCAGAGCTTGTCAATACAACTACTTAGTAGTAATCTTGTTCAGGAAACCCCTTGCCTCTACCCCTAAGGCTCCAATTTCAGGTAGGCTGCCATGCCCACTCAACCTGTTTGTGGGGTTTGGGGCTCCAAATTGCAGTCTTTTTGCTTGCCATGATGTCATAATTTTTAAATGTTTAATTAATTTATTTGTATATTTTCATGTATATGTGTCATGGTGTGTGTGTGTGTGTGTGTGTGTGTGTGTGTGAGTGTGTGTTTGTGTAAGTCAGAGGACAGCTAGAGGCATCTATTTTTTCCTTGTATCATGTGGTTCTTCAAGATTGAACTTAGGTAGTCAAGCGTGGTAACAGGTTTCTTTATCTGATAAATGGCTCTCATATGGTCTTATTCCCTTTAAAAACTATTTAGAAGTTGGAGACATGGTGTGATAGAAGAGTATTTATCTAGTATATATGAACCCTTGTATTCAGTTCCCAGAACTTCAGCCTTTTTGCTTAAAATCTTTTTTTTACTTTATAAGTCAATTTTTATTTTATATTTATAAGTTTTTTCTTTTTTCATTTTTCCTTTTATTTAAAATATTTTTTTTGTATAATATATCCTGATTACAGTTTCCTCTCCCTCTACTCCTCTCAGTTCCTCCTCAACTCCCCTTTCCTCTGGATCCACTTCCTTTTTGTCTCTCATTAGAAAAGAACAGGCTCTTAAGAGATAACAAACATACATGGTTTATTACTATAGCTCTGTAATACAGCTTGAAATCTGGAATAGTGAGAACTTTAGGAGGTTTTTATTGTTTAGAATTTTTTTAAGCTATCCTGTGATTTTTGTTTTTTCATATGAAGTTGAGAATTATCTTTTCAATTTCTGTGAAAAATTGTATTGAAATTTTGATAGGAATTACATTGAATCTCTAGATTGCTTTTGCAAGATGGCTAATTTTACTGTGTTAATCCCACTGATCCTGTGGGATTAGGAATTAGTATAGGAAATCCCTCCATCTTCTGATATTGTCTTCAATTTCTTTATTCAAAGACTTGAAGTTTTTATCATATAAGTCACTTGCATGGTTCAAGTTACTCCAAGATATTTTGTATTATGTGAAAAATATAATAATTGCATATACAATGCACTATATTATATATAAAATAGACGTGTTTGTCATTTGTATATAGGAGGGCTAATGATTTTTGTGAATTAATTTTGTATCCAGTTACTTTACTTGAAGTTTTTATCAGCTGTAGGAGCTCCCTGGTGGAATTTTTAGGGTCATTCACGTATATATAATATCATCTACAAATAAAGACTTCTTCCTTTCCAATTTATATCTCCTGGATTTCCTTCAGTTCTAAGACTTCAATTTCTATATTGTGCAGATACTTAAAGAATGGACAAACTTGTAATGTTCCTGATTTTAGTGGGATTGCTTTGAGTTTCTCTCCATTTAACTTACTACTGGGGGGGGGCAAGATGGCAGCGACCTGCACTGACACATTTTGAACGTGGGAGAAAAGAGCCATAAAAATCACAGAGTTATTGGACACTGTGCAAAAACTGGAGGGGCTAGACCCTCCGGGAACACTCATAGCTCCCAAGGGACTGTTAAAAGTCCCAGGGTAAGGCTCTCCCCCCATCTCTCTCAGAGACAGAACCCACTAAATCCAGGATTCAGGAACTCCCATTTGGAGAGGCACCTGGTAAGATCGACCCCAATACACAGCAGGCAGAATCAGAGCCCACATGGTGATCACCCACTAGCCTACTGGGCTCCTCACACCCCAGGAGGACCTTATAGCTACTTAGGAAACTTTGCAGGATAGTTGAAGTCTTAGCAAGGAAGAAACAGGGCACTCAGCAGGAGGTCCGCAGCCTCTCGAGCCGCGGAGGATTCGAGAGAGTGGGAAGCCAGTGGGCAGAGCAGTCAGGGTGGGAAGCAGGCAGAGGTGGGTGGGGCTGAAGTTCTGCATACCCGCGGCAGAGTAGCTAGGGAGGGAAGCTGGCACAGCCGGCGGGTGGGGCTGAAGCTCTGCGCACCCCAGGCTGAGCAGACAAGGAGGGAAGCCGGCACAGGCGGGCAGGGCTGAGGGGCCAGGCCTGTGGCGGAGAAGCCTAGTGGGAAACCAGAAGCCAGGGGACCATAGCTGTATTCTGGTAAACCCAGACATATTAGGTGTGGAGCCAGGCCCTGTCAGCCTGCGTGATGACAAACAAAGCCCACAGAATCTGTGCCTGGGCAAACAGGTCTATACCATCAGAACCATTACAGGCTGATCACTCAGTGTACAACATAGAGAAGTATGAATTGGGAGCAGTGAAACAATCCCAGACCATTACTCACTACCTGGGAATAGGCTGCACCAGCTCACAGTGCTTCAGGCGATTAAAACCACAGTGACCCTGAGATCCCCCTGTAAGCAATGACAGATAGCCAAGCAATTCAACTCCTACACCAAAGCATCCCCTGTGGATCAAAGCACAGAAAACGACGAGAACAGACAGCTAAACACATCCATATGGCCAAAGTTCCAAGAAAAAATAGAAATCAAGGAAATATGACTCCAACAACGCAGAATTATCCTAGCCCATCCAATTCGGATTACCTCACGCCAACAGAAACACATGAAAATGATGACAATTCTGCATTATGGAAAGTGATAGAGTCCCTTCAAGAAGAACTTAAATCTATGAAGGAATTCAAAGAAGCCACAATTTTACAAGTCAAAACAACGAACAACACCATTAAAGAACTACAAGCCAAGGTGACAGAGCTTGAACAGGAAAAGGACAAAGCAATGAAAGATTTTCAGACAAAAACAAGCAAGCTGGAGAAAGAAATGTACAAAACTAACAATACCATACAAGACATGAAAATAGAAATAGAAACAATAAAGAAAACACAGTCAGAGTTAAAAGAGGAAGTGGAGAATCAAGGGATGAGAACAGGAACTATGGATGTGAGTATCAAAAATAGGATGCAAGAGATGGAAGACAGGATCTCAGGCATGGAAGACTCGATGGAAGAAATCAGTACAACATCCAAAGAAAATGAGAAGGCTAAAAAAAATCTCTCACCCACAACATCCAAGAAATCAAGGACTCAATGAAAAGACAGAACCTAAGAATTATAGGTATAGAGGAAAGAGAAGACTCCTGACTCCAAGGTCCAGGAAATATCTTCAACAAAATCATAGAAGAAAACTTCCCAAACCTGAAAAAAGAGATGCCAATAAAAATCCAAGAGGCTTACAGAACACCGAACAGATTAGATCAGAAAAGAAACTCCTCTCGCCACATAATAATTGAAGCACCAAATGTACAGAACAAAGAAAGAATATTAAAAACTGTAAGAGAAAAAGGTCAAGTCACATACAATGGCAGACCCAACAGAATTACACCTGATTTCTCCTCAGAAACTTTAAAAGCTAGAAGGGCCTGGACAAATATCCTACAAGTCCTGAGAGAACATAGGTGCCCAGCCAGACTACTATACCCAGCAAAACTCTCTATCAACATAGATGGAGAAAACAAGATATTCCATGACAAAATCAAATTTAAACAATATCTCCCCACAAACCCAGCCCTACAGAAAATCCTAGAAGGAAAATTCCAACCCAGAGAAGAAAAATTCACCCAATAAAACAAAGGGAATAGAAAACCTCTCAACAACTAAACCAAAAGAGGCAAAGGACCATCACCTATACCAAACTAATGGGAAATAACAACCCCAGGTCACTAACATCCATCAACATCAATGGACTCAACTCCCCAATAAAAAGACACAGGTTTACAGAGTGGATCCACAAACAAGACCCGTCCATTTGCTGCATACAAGAAACACATCTCACTACCAAAGATAAAAACTACCTCAGAAAAGGGCTGGGAAAAGGTTTTCTAAGCAAATGGTCCCAGGAAGCAAGCTGGAGTAGCCATCCTAATATCAAACAAAACAGACTTCCAACTGAAGTTAATGAAAAAAGAAAAAGAAGGGCATTATATACTCATTAAAGGGAATATTCATCAAGAGGAAATCTCAATACTGAACATCTATGCCCCAAATACAAAGTCACCTACTTCTGTAAAAGAAACACTTCTAAAACTTAAATCGCACGTCGATCACAACACATTAGTAGTGGGAGACTTCAACACCCCACTCACAACAATGGACAGATCATCAAGACTGAGGGCAAACAGAGAAATATTGAGTCTAACAGAGATCATGAAACAAATGGACCTAACAGATATCTACAGAACGTTTCACCCAAACACAAAGGAATACACCTTTTTCTCAGCACCCCACGGAACCTTCTCCAAAATCGACCACATAGTTGGACACAAAGATAGTCTCAATAGATACAAGAAAATTGAAATAACACATTGTATCTTATCAGATCACCACGGAATGAAGCTGGTCTTCAACAGCAAAAGAATCAACACACATGGAAATTGAACAGCTCCTTACTGGATGACCATTGGGTCAGGGAAGAAATAAAGAAGGAAATCAAAGACTTCTTAAAATCCAACGACAATGAAGACACAACATACCCAAACCTATGGGATACAATGAAAGCTGTGCTACGAGGAAAGTTCATAGCACTAAGTGCTTTCAAAAAGAAAATTGTGACAGCTCGTATTACTAAATTAACAGCTAAGCTGGGTGAATTGGAAAAAAAAAAAGCAAACACGCCCAAGAGGAGCAGAAGGAAGGAAATCATCAAACTTAGGGCTGAAATCAACAACTTAGAATCAGAAAGAACTATACAAAGAATCAATGAAACCAAGAGTTGGTTCTTCGAGAAAATCAACAAAATAGACAGACCCCTAGCCAAATTAACTAAAAGGCAAAGGGAAAGAACCAAAATCAACAAAATCAGAAATGAAAAGGGAGAAATAAAAACAGATTTTGAGGAGATCCAGAAAATATTCGAGTCCTACTTTAAAAATCTATACTCCACCAAATTTGAAAACCTAAGCAAAATGGACAATTTCCTCGATAAATTCCACCTACCAAAACTAAATCAAAATCAGATTAACAGCTTAAAGAGCCCAATAAACCCTAAGGAAATAGAAATAGTCATTAATAATCTCCCAAACAAAAAAAGCCCAGGGCCAGATGGCTTTAGCACGGAATTCTACCAGACCTTCAAAGAGGAACTAACACCATTACTCTTCAAACTCTTCCACCACATAGAAACAGAAAGAACACTGCCAAACTCATTCTATGAGGCCAATGTCATTCTGATTCCTAAACCACACAAAGACCCAACAAAGAAAGAGAACTTCAGACCAATCTCCCTCATGAACATAGATGCAAAAATACTTAATAAAATACTAGCAAACCGAATTCAAGAACACATCAAAAGTATCATACATCATGATCAAGTAGGCTTCATCCCAGGAATGCAGGGTTGGTTCAATATATGAAAGTCTATCAATGTAATTCACCATATAAACAAGATGAAAGAAAAAAACCACATGATAATCTCGCTAGATGCAGAAAAAGCATTTGACAAAATCCAACACCCTTCATGCTAAAAGTTCTGGAGAGAACGGGCATACAAGGACCATATCTAGAAATAATAAAGGCAATATACAGCAAGCCATCAAATTAAATGGAGAGAAGCTAGAAGCATTTCCTCTAAACTCAAGGACATGACAAGGATGTCCACTTTAACCATATCTCTTCAATATAGTACTTGAAGTCCTTGCTAGAGCAATAAGAAAACTAAAGGAGAACAAAGGGATAAATATTGGAAATGAAGAAGTCAAATTATCCCTATTCGCAGATGATATGTGAGTATACATAAGTGACCCCAAAAACTCCACCAAAGAACTCTTACAGCTGATAAACAACTTCAGCAAGCTGGCTGGATACAAAATTAACTCAAAAAATTCATAAGCCCTTCTTTATACAACAAACAAATATACCGAGAAAGAAATAAGGGAAACAACCCCCTTCACAATAGCCACAAACAATATAAAATACCTGGGGGTAACTCTCACCAAGCAAGTAAAGGACCTATACAACAAGAACTTCAAGCCCCTGAAGAAAGAAATGGAAGAGGCCTTTAGAAGATGGAAAGATCTCCAATGCTCATGGATAGGTAGGATTAACATAATAAAAATGGCTATCCTACCAAAATCAATATATAGATTCAATGCAATTCCTATCAAAATACCAACACAATTCTTTATAGACCTGGAAAAAGCTATTCTCAACTTCATATGGAACAACAAAAAGCCCAGAATAGCTAAATCAATCCTGTACAATAAAAAAGCATCTGGAGGTATCACCATCCCAGATTTCAAGCTGTACTACAGAGCAATAGTAATAAAAACAGCATGGTACTGGTATAGAAACAGACCAGTGGATCAATGGAATCGAATTGAAGACCCAAACATGGACCTGCACACCTATGGCCAACTAATCTTTGACAAAGAAGCCCAAACCGCACAATGGAAGAAGGACAGCATCTTCAACAAATGGTGCTGGTCCAACTAGATGTCCACATGCAAAAGAATGAAATTAGACCCATACCTATCACCTTGTACAAAACTTAAATCCAAGTGGATCAAAGACCTTAACATAAGGCCAGCCACAATAAATATACTAGAAGAAAAATTAGGAGAAACCCTTGAACTCATTGGCACAGGCGACAACTTCCTGAACAGAACACCAACAGCTCAGGACCTGAGATCAACAATCAATAAATGGGACCTCATGAAACTGAAAAGCTTCTGTAAGGCAAAAGACACTGTCATTCGAAAAAAATGGCAACCAACAGACTGGGAGAAGAAATTCTTCACCAACACCACATCTGATAGAGGGCTATTATCTAAAACCTACAAAAAACTCAAGAAACTAAATGCCAAGAAACCAAATAATCCAATCAAAAAATGGGAGATGGAGCTAAATAGAGAATTCACAAAGGAGGAATCCCTAATGGCCGAGAGACACTTGAAGAAATGCTCAACATCCTTAATCATCAGAAAATGCAACTCAAGATGACCCTGAGATTCCATCTCACACCTGTCAGAATGGCTAAGATAAAGAGCTCAAATGACAGCACATGCTGGTGAGGGTGTGGAGAAAGGGGAACCCTACTCCATTGCTGGTGGGAGTGCAGGCTTGTGCAATCACTATGGAGGTCTGTCTGGCGATATCTTAGAAATCTCGGAATAACCTTGCCTCAGGACCCAGCCATACCACTTCTGGGTATACACCCAAAGGATCCCTCCCGGAGTCATAGGGAAGTCTCCTCATCTATGTTCATAGCAGCCTTATTTGTAATAGCTAGAAATTGGAAACAACCCAGATGTCCCTCAACTGAAGAATGGATTAAAAAACTGTGGTACATCTATACAATGGAATATTACTCAGCTATCAGAAACAATGAAATCATGCAATTTGCAACCAAATGGATGGAACTAGAGAAGCTCATCCTGAGTGAGCTAACCCAGACTCAGAAGAATGCACATGGCATCTATTCACTTATAGTAGGATTTTAGCTATATCGTACAGGATATCTGTACTACAACCAACACACCAAAAGGAACATGGACATAAATTTTTTTTCTTTTCCTCTCTTTTTTGTTGTTGTTCTTTGTTTTTGTGGGTTTGTGTGTTTGTTGATCCTTTTTTAGTTTCCCCCCCGTAGCAAGGAGACACCTTTCACTGGCAGTACTGCCTCGTAGGCCCCCGGTATATGAAGAGGCTCTTGGCCCTCATATGACTCCTGATCTGTGGTGAGAGACTGTTATGCAGGGACACTTCACCCCAGAGGAACAAGACGGAAGGGTCAGGGGGTAGAGCATGAGAGGGTGGGGCTGGGAAGCGGGAAAAGAGGATAATATGATAAGGATGTAACCTGAAGCAACAAACAAATAAATTTATTAATTAAAAAAAGCAGGTAACAATGCTAAAACACTGTAAATAAAATAAAGGATACACCCGTTCAACCTGGTTTTATAAACTTCCAAGTGTCGAAAAAACATATAGTAAGGTAAAATACATGAGAAATGTGGTGTTAACCCATGCCTTTAACTTCAGCAGAGACGGGAGAAGTACCATAGAGTTAGTGGTCGTATAAATTCTAGAGTTACACGGAACAGGGTGGTGAGGGTGCACACCCTTAATCCCATCATTCAAGAAGAGTACACCCTTAATCCCAACACACTAGAGACAGAAACAGGCAGAGCTCAGAGCTCAAGGTCAGCCTGATACAAACAAACTCTAAATAGAGAAAAACTTCGATCCAGGAGTGGTGGAACATATCTTTAATCCCTTCAGATGGGAACCACAGGTCTTTGATCCCAATAATTAGAATGCAGAGACACACACATAGGATTTGGAAGGACCTAAGTTTAAAAGCTACTTACAAAAGGCCTACTCAATACAAACAAATTGTCCTTTGAGATCTCAAAATGTATACACTAAAGCTGGTTTAGCTCCAAAATAACAAAGTAATTTCTTCTTTAACCCAGATTGAAAGATAACACTTTATATATTGTCAAAAAACCAAATTTGCTTCAAGGGAAATATTACCTAGCCCCCCCCCCCAAAAAAAGAGGGTAATTTTCCCAGAGTTAGGATTAGGGCAGGGCTCTGTTCTTATCTTTCCAGGAGAATCAAAACATCCATTCAAAGAACCCAGGGACAACTGGACAACTGAAACCTCAGCAGAAAACAGAATCAGACACCAAAGAAGACGAGTGACCCAGTTGATTCAGCCTGACAGACTCCCTCAATAGCTGTTTCCATCAAAAGCCTACAACCACAACAACTCAATATTGCTAAGACCGTTCAGCTCTACACAATGCCCTAGCCAGAACCTCAGTAAAGCCTAGAAGATCAGCTTCTGCCTACAAACTCCTTAGGACATCTAAACAGCTGAGAACAGAAGGACTGAACATAAAAGTATTGTACTAACATTTTTAACCATTTTTCCATTTTGGTTCAGGCCCCAAACAGGTTTACTACGTCCCAAATCAGCAGGAAGTCATTTTAAGAGAGCGAAGTCCCATGCCCAGAGGGTGGGGAGGGTGTTTCTCCGCCCACCCCCCCTTTTGGTTATTTGAAGGATAACTGAAAACTCTGTTAATTAGGGGAAGAGATTACAAGCTGTTAAATGGTCCTGTTTAATGGGTTTTGGAGGTTAGACCCAGGGTATTCCTTCTTTCCCTTTCCTTCTTTCTCTCCTATGTAGGAGTGCACGGAATTGAGAAAAATGAGACATAGACATAACACAGGAAGGACCAAGAAGAAGGGACAGATTATTGAATATGCCCTTATACCTTTGTATATTGATACAAAATTAGTAGTATATTTGGCTAAAGTGGTATTGACGATTGTTTATTGTGCAAAAATAAGATTGTATTGGACTACATCGGTATTGATCTTTGTATATTGATACAAAATTAAGATTATAGTTGGCCACAATGGTATTAACCCTTGTATATGGACGTAATATTAAGATTGTATTGGGCTACATAGGCATTGATCTCTGTATATTGATACAAAATAAAGAGTATATTTAGCCACATTTGAATAGATCTTTGTATATTGATACAAAATTAAAGGTAACGCTTCCTAATTGTATCGTACCTAGAGATCCTTAAAAATGAAATGTGAAGCTCTGGCCTCTTGATACCAACCGTCTTAAACTGTTTAGGATAGTTTAGAAAAACAAACTCCTAGTCATGCAAGCATGTCACTTTGTCAGCTACTATGACAGTCTATCACAGATATTCTCTAAGCTACTCAGTAATGAAGTTGTTAAGAGACAAGCAACATTTGCTTATCTAAATAAAAGAGATGGATAGGGCATCTTCAAAAACCCCAAGAGATCTGCAGAATATGGCATTCAAAATGTTGTCTTAAATTAAGATTTTTTTTATATCGAGGTATATCAGCTCCTGACAGCACCCCCTATTCTACTCCAAGTAGAAGATAAGCATCGAAGAATCTCCAGTGTGAGATGGTTGAATTAGTGGCAAGCCTATCTCTTGGCATGAAAAAACTCCTTGCTTCAACTGCAGACAGACTGCTGTCCAAAAAGGACAAAACTTGGTAGCAGGGAAGTCGACAGCCTAGCTCTGCCAAGACCGGGTAGGTAAGTCCTTCATAATCCCTGCTCTATAATAAATGTCTGTCAGAGAAACAGGACCAAAAGGCTGAAGACTGATGCTGAAATGTATGGAGAGAAAATGGGAACTGTCCAGGCAGTCACTGGTAGGTCACTTCTTAGTTTTGGAAGCTGCAGGCCCTGCACTTCCTATATAAGCAAATATATTTATCCCTCTCAGGTCTCTGAGGTGGTTGAAGAATAGACAGCTAGAGTCCCATAGTTAAATTTTGAGTTGTATAGGAATCAAGAGGGCTTTCTAGATCTAAGAAGATGGTTATAATAGTGATGCAAGTTAGTATGAAAGCTGAGTCAGTTATAGAACTTTAAACTCATGGAGATGGTTAGATGGTAGAATGTTAAAGTCAGGGGCCAAATATGTATGAACTGGACATTGGGAAGGTATACTGGGCCATTTAACTCTCATAAATGTGGCATATTTATTTCTGTTTTTTTGTATAGTATTTACTGTTATAAGAGAAGGAACCATTTGTTGGACTGAAAGGGGAAGCTGTTGGGGGGAAGAGGGTGGAAGGGTGGGACAGGAAGGGGGAATAGGGAAGGGTTTGTGACTGAGATGTAAATTGAAGAAAAAAAATAAAGTATTTAATAAAAAAAACTTACTACTTATTATAAGCTTGGTATTATTTACCTTTATTATATTTCAGTATGTTCTTTTTATTCCTAGTATCTCTAGGACTTTTACTATGATGGGGTGTTGGATTTTGTTAAAGGTTTTTCTTGGATCTAATGAGATGAATAGGTGGTTTTTTTCTTTCAGTTTATTTATATTTTACATTTATTGATTACATTTATTGATTTTCATATATCAAGCCATCCCTGTATTTCTGGGATGAAGCCTACTTCATTATATTGGATGATCCTTTTGATGTGTTCTTGGATTCATTTAGCAAATCTTTTATTGAGTATTTTTGCATCTATATTCATAAGAGAAATTCGTTTGCAATTCTTTTTCTTTCTGTGGATTGGGTATCAGGATAATTGTGACTTCATAAAGTGAACTGGGTAGTGTTCTTTCTGTTTATATTTAGTGAATTATTTGAGGAATAACGCATTAACTCTTCTTTGAAAGTCTCATAGAATTCTGTGTTCAAATCACCCTGCCCTGAGCTTTTTTAAATTTTATTTATTTTATTTTTGGCTGGGAGATTTTAATGACTACTTCTATTTCACTAGGGGTTATAGGTCTATTTATATTGCTTATCTGATCTTGATTTAACTTTGTTAAGTGCCATCTATGGAGGAAATTATCCATTTTTGTTAGATTTTCCAATTTTGTGGATTACAAGTTTTTAAAGTACATTCTGTTCTTATGATTATCTGGGTTCCCTCAGTGTCTGTTAAGTTTCCCTTTTTATTTATGATTTTGTTAATCTGGATATTCTCTCTCTGCTTTTTGGTTAGTTTGGATAAGGGTTTGTCTATCTTGTTGATTTTCTCAAAGAACCAACTCTTGCGTTATTTTCTTGTCTCTATTGTATTGATTTTTACCCTGAGTTTGATTATTTCTTGCCTTCTCCTCTGCTTGAATTTGATTACTTCCTTTTCTTCTAGAGTTTTCAGGTGTGCTTTTAAGTTTCTAGTACGAGAGCTCTGCAGTTTTTTATGTAGGTACCTCTAGAACCGAAGTCACCTCTTAGCACTGCTTTTATTATGTCTTATAAGTTTGAGTGTGCCGTGTATTCATTTTCATCGTATAGAAAGCCTTTATTTATGTCTTTTCTGATTTATTATTCAGTAGAGACTTGTTCAGTTTCCATCAGCTTTTAAGCTTTCTGTTGTTTCTGGTGTTATTGATATCTAGCTTTAATAGGTGCAAGGAGTTATATCAACTATTCTTTTAAATATTGAGATTTGATTTGTGTCTGAGTATATGGTTAATTTTGGAGAAAGTTAAATGAGGCCAAGAGAAGAAAGTAGTGTGTGTGTGTGTGTGTGTGTGTGTGTGTGTTTGCATGAAATATTCTGTAAAATCAGTTAATTCCATTTGGTTTATACCATCTGTTACCTGTAGTATATTTTTTTTTAGTTTATGTCTGGATGACATGTCCATTGGTGAGGATGGGGCATGAAAGCCTCCCACTATCAGTGTGTGAGAGTCAATATGTGACTTAAGCTGTAATAATGTTTGTTTTACAAAATTATAGGCCCTTTTGTTGGTGCATAGGTGTTAAAAATTGAAATGTCATCTGGGTGGATTTTTTCTGTTGATGAATATATAGTATCCTTCCATATCTTTTTTGGTTGATTTTAGTTTGAAGACTACTTTGTTAGATATTAAAATGGCTACAGTAGCTTGATTTGTTGGTATGATTTTAGAATATATTTTTCCAATCCTTTACCCTGAAATAATGTCTGTCCTTAATGGTAAGGTGTGTTTCTTGGGTGCAGTAGAAAGGTGGTTTCTGTTTTTGCATCCATTCTGTTTGTCTGTATCATTTTACTGGGAACTGACACCATTGATATTGAGACATATCAATGACCGATTATTGGTTACTAACACTTTGTTGTTGGTGGTGGTGGCAGTGGTGGTGTATGTTAGTGAGTGTGTGTGTTTCCCATCTTTTTATTTTGCTGGTCTGAGATTTATTTCCTGTGTTTTCATGGGTATGGTTAGCCTCCTTATGCTGGAATGTTCCATCTGGTATCTTCTATAGGGATGGATTTGTGGATAGACATTGTTTCACTTTGGCTTTATCACTGAATATTTTATTTTCTCTATGTGTGGTGATTGAAAGTTTTGTTGGGTATAGTAGTCTGGGCTGGCACCTGTGTTCTTTTGTAATCTCCTGGAATCTTCCCAGGACCTTCTGCCTTTTAGAGTCTCCATTGTAAAATCAGGTGTAATTCTAATAGGCCTCCCTTTATATGTTACCTGGTCTTTTTCCCTTATAGCTTTTAATATTCTTTATTTTTTCTGTATGTTTAGTGTTTTGATTTATATGGAGAAAGGGTACTTTCTTTTCTGTCCAATCTATTTTGTATTCTATATCCTGCTTGTACCTTTATAGGCATCTCCTTCTTTAGATTAGGAAAATTTTCTTCCATGATTTTGTTGAAAATATTTTTTTCTAGACCTTTGAGTTGGGATTTTTCTTTTTTATTTATTCTTATTATTCTTTTTCTAAATAAATAAATTTATTTATTTGTTGCTTCAGGTTTCATCTCCATCACATACATCTCTTCCCCCCCTTTCCAGTCCCGCCCTCCCACCTTCTATCCCCTAACCCTTCCATCCCACTTCTCTGGAGTGGAGTGTCCCTACATAACAGTCCCTCGCCAAAGTTCAGAAGTTATATGAGGGCCAAGAGCCTCTGTTGGGGTAGTGTTAAGCATTCTAAATGTTAATTAATTGGTCCTGCTTTCTGTATGTTACTTGCATTGACTCCGATTGGTTAAATAAAATGTCGAGGCCTGAGATTGGGCAAAGACAGAGAAAGGTGGGACTTCCTGAGATTAGAACAGGAAGCCTGCACTTTAGACAGAGGATTAAAACATTTTAGCCAGCAGCAGGAAGAAGAAAGCATTCCAGCAAGGAGCAGCAGGAAGAAGGAGGCACATACCATAGGATATATAAAAGAACCTCATTCCACATGGTCAGGAACATCGGCATAGCATGGAGGAGAATGGCAGTCCAAGGGGACATATGTACATATGGGGTCATATTTGGGTAATAGAATTATGAGCTAGCTTAGATGGGTCAAGATTGCTTAATTCAGGCCAAGGCTTGTTAAAATCCATGCGTTCTCTGTGTGCTCATTTTTAATGTCTGCTTAAAGATTAATGGCTGCCAAACCAATTTAATATAATATAATTACTGGTGAGTAATTTAGAGCTTTTTTTTTTCTACAAGCCTCCTCATACAATGGGGGCCTACAAGGCAGTACCACAAGTGAAAAGCGTCTCATTGCCAGGGAGAGAAAACTAAAAAGCAAACAAACAAACAAACAAACAAACAAAAAAGTCTATGTCCATGTTCCCTTTGGTGTGTTGGTTGTAGTATCGATATCCTCTACTATATAGCTAAAATCCTACTATAAGTGAATAGATGCCATATGCATCCTTCTGAGTCTGGGTTAGCTCACTCAGGATGAGCTTCTCTAGTTCCATCCATTTGGCTGCAAATTGCATAATTTCATTGTTCCTGATAGCTGAATAATATTCTATTGTGTAGATGTACCACAGTTTTTTAACCCATTCTTTGGTTGAGGGACAACTGGGTTGTTTCCAGTTTCTAGCTATTACAAATAAGGCTGCTATGAACATAGATGAGGAAACTTCCTTATGATTCCGTGAAGAGGCATTTGGGTGTATACCCAGAAGTGGTATGGCTGGGTCCTGAGGCAAAGCTATTCCAAGTTTTCTAAGATATTGCCAGACTGACCTCCATAGTGATTGCACAAGCCTGCCCTCCCACCAGCAATGGAGGAGGGTTCCTCTTTCTCGACACCCTCGCCAGGATGTGCTGTCATTTGAGCTTTTGATCTTAGCCATTCTGACAGGTGTGAGATGGAATCTCAGAGTTGTCTTGAGTTGCATTTCTCTGATGATTAAGGATGTTGAGCATTTCTTCAAGTGTCTCTCGGCCATTTGGGATTCCTCCTTTGTGAATTCTCTATTTACCTCCGTCCCCCATTTTTTGATTGGATTATTTGGTTTCTTGGCATTTAATTTCTTGAGTTCTTTGTAGATTTTGGATATTAGCCCTCTGTCAGATGTGGGGTTGGTGAAGATTTTCTCCCAGTCTGTAGGCTGCTGTTTTGTTTGAATGACAGTGTCTTTTGCCTTACAAAAGCTTTTCAGTTTCGTGAAGTCCCAGTTATTGATTGTTCATCTCAGGTTCTTAGCTGTTGGTGTTCTGTTCAGGAAGTTGTCACCTGTGCCAATGATTTCGAGCGTTTTTCCCACTTTCTTTTCTAGTAGATTTAGTGTGACAGGCCTTATGTTAAGGTCTTTGAGCCACTTGGACTTAAGTTTTGTACAAGGTGATAAGTTTGGGTCTAATTTCATTCTTTTACAAGTGGACATCCAGTTGGACCAGCACCATTTGTTGAATATGCTGTCTTTTTCCATTGTGCAGTTTTGGCTTCTTTGTCAAAAATTAGGTGGCCATAGTGTGTGGGTCCATTTCTGGGTCTTCAATTCGATTCCATTGATCTACTGGTCTGTTTCTATATAAATACCATGCTGTTTTTACTACTATTGCTCTGTAGTACAGCTTGAAATCTGGAATGGTGATACCTCCAGATGTTTTTTTATTGTACAGGATTGATTTATTCTTAAGTTTAATCTTTTCATAAGGCCCCAGATTTCCTGGATGTTTTCTGCCAGAAGATTTTTAGATTTAACATTTCTTTGACTGGAGTATCCATTTCTTCTATCATACATCCTACACCTGAGGTTTTTCCTTCCACTTCTTGTTTTTTATTAATGAAGCTTACTTCTGTAGTTCTTGTTCAAATTCCTAAAATTCTCATATATAGAAGTCCTTCAGTTTTTGTTTTATTTATTAATTCTATTTCCATTTTCAGGTCTTGAACAGTTTTATTTGTTTCCTTTTACTCTTTGTGTTTTCTTGGATTTCTTTTTTTTTAATGTTTATTTATTACTTCAGGTTTTGTCTCCATCACAGTTCCCTCTTTCAACCCCTCCCAGTCCTGCCCTCCCACCCTCTACTCCCATCCCTTCCATCCCATTCCTCTGGAGTGGAGTGTCCCTACATATCAGTCCCCCACCCCAGTTCAGCAGTCATATGAAGGCCAAGAACCTCCTCATACACTGGGAGCCTACAAGGCAGCACCACTAGGGCAAAGTGTCTCATTGACAGGTAAAAAGTCTATGTTCCTGTTCCCTTTGGTGCATTAGCTGTAGTATAGTTATCCTGTGCTATATGGCTAAAATCTGATTATAAGTGAATAGATGCCATGTGCATCCTTCTGAGTCTGGGTTAGCTCACTCAGGATGAATTTCTCTAGTTCCATCCATTTGGCTACAAATTGCATGATTTCATTGTTTCTGATGGCTAAGTAGTATTCCATTGTGTAGATGTACCACAGTTTTCTTTTTATCCATTCCTGGGTTGAGGGACATCTTTGTTGTTTCCAGTTTCTAGCTATTACAAATAAGGCTGCTATGAACATAGATGAGGAAACTTTCTTGTGGTTTGGTGAGGAATCATTTGGATGTATACCCAGAGGTGGTATGGCTGGGTCCTGAGGAAGAGCTATTACAGGTTTTATAAGATATCTCCAGACTGATTTCCATAGTGGTTGTATAAGCTTGCACTCCCAACAGCAATGGAGGAGTGTTCCCCTTTCTCCACACCCTCGTCAGCATGTGCTTCATTTCAGTTTTTGATCTTAGCCATTCTGACAGATGTGAGATGGTATCTCAGAGTTGTCTTGAGTTGCATTTCTCTGATGATTAAGGATGCTGAGCATTTCTTCAAGTGTCTCTCAGCCATTAGGGATTCTTCCTTTGTGAATTCTATATTTAGCTCTGTTTCTCATTTTTAAAATTGGATTATTTGGTTTCTTGGCATTTAATTTCTTGAGTTCTTTATAAATTTTGTATATCCACACATCTCCTTCTGCTCCTCCCAGACCCAGTCTTCCCAGTCCAGAAGGAAACTGTGTCAGATGTGGGGTTGGTGAAGATTTTTTCCCAATCTGTAGGCTGCCGTTTTGTTCGAATGACAGTGTCTTTTGCCTTACAGACGCTTTTCAGTTTCATGAGGTCCCATTTATTGATTGTTGATCTTAGATCCTGAGCTGTTGGTGTTCTGTTCAGGAAGTTGTCACCTGTCCCAATGAGTTCGAGGCTTTTCCCCACTTTCTCTTCTAATAGGTTTAGTGTGTCAGGCTTTATATTAAGATCTTTGATCCACTTGGACTTAAGTTTTGTGCAAGGTGATACGTATGGGTCTAAATGATTCATTTCTTGAAATTATTTTGTTTTCCTGCATTTCTTTAATGGGGTTTATTAATTTCCACTTTAAGGACCGCTATTATCTTCTTACAGACAGTTTTAACGTCTTTTTCTTGTGCTTCTGCTGTGTTGGAATATTCAGAGCCTGTTGTGGTAGGATGGCTTGGCTCTATTGGAGACATATTACCTGGCTGTTATTGATTATCTTCTTATGCTGGTGTGTAGGCATCTGAATTGTCTTTGGTGAGTGGTTGTTTTGATCCTTGGCTTCTGTTTTCTCTCTGGATTTTATGAGATTTTCTTTGGGCCTATAGTTGTGACTAATTGAAATTGTAGGTAAAACACATTTCTTAGTATTGGAACTGACTGACACTTAAAAATATGGATAGGCTAGTGGTTTCAAGAGGTTCACAGGAAGGAGGAAAGAAAAGTATTCAACCAGGATTTACTTATTTTGTATGGGAGACAGCTATGGGAGATCACCCAAGAGGGTATGTAATAACACTGTGGGTGGGACTGAAGTTTGGATATAGACTAGAGGAACAGAAAGCAATTCGAAGATCTACAGACAGCCTAGGGAGATTATAATGGGAAGATTTGTGGAATCCACAGGTGATAGGGACATAGGGGAAGGGAAGGCTGGCACAGGTGTTCTGCTACAGAGCTTGAGATGAGACTGGGGAATTGGATCTTGGGGAACAGAGGGAGATGAGAAGATCTGCAGGAAGCCTATCTGGTTTTCTGGCAGTTATAACTTGAGGGCTGGCAGGAGGTGCCTGTTTGTTGGTGCCCTCAGTTGGGCTGACCAGTTGGAGGAGGGTGCTTAGGAGGTGATGGTTGTGGGATCCACAGGAGATGTGGGGAGGTGGTGTTTTGTTGAAGCACTAGAGATAAGACTGAGGGATTGGATTTGGATTGGAGGAAGGAATTGTGAAGGTCATCAATTGGCTTACATGTTTGCCCTGCTCATCTGTTGTATGCCCAGTGAATACCTGCTGGGTTGAAGGCTGATTGAAGGATGAGTTGGGAGAAGGAAGGTTGTAGGAGAATATCTTTGTGATCCTTTGGGAATGGGATAGAGAGGAAAGGGAGATTGCAGCAGGTTTTCTGCTACAGAGCTGAGGATGAGACTGGGCAGATTGGGTCTAGAGGAGCAGAAGGAGAGGTGAATCATCTGTCAGCCTACTTGTTTCCCTGTTAAGAATGGTCCTTGGGTTAGCCAGGGGTACCTACTGGGATTGGGGGCTTGAAAAAAGCAACTGATGGAGGTTAAAAGAGGAAGATTTGTGTGATCCACAGATCTTAGAACAGGGGTTGGGTAGAGAAGGGTCTCACAGGTGTTCTGCTGCAGAGCTGGGGATGACACTCGGGGATTGGATCTGGGCTAACAGAGGGAGAAGTGAAAACCTGCAGGCAGCCATTACAATCTTTTAAATTTATCCCTGTTAGTAACTGTTGTTATTATTTAAGTTATTGCTTCATTTTTAACAATTAGAATTGTTTTATTGTCAGCTATTACAGAATAAGCAGTACAGATGAGGGCCAACATTCAGTTTGTGTCAGGAAATCTCTTTGACCCTCCATAGAAAATTTTATTTGTTTGTGAGTTTTGTTTATAGAGATGGAGCCTCTATCTAGGTACAAATGTTACCTTTTTGCTTCAACTATCCAAATGTTCTTGGATTAGATATATACCACCATGATAAATTTACTGGAGGAAAGGTAGAATGTAACAGGTGTTCTGCTACAGAGCTGAAGATGAGACTGGTCAGATTGTGTCTGGAGGAGCAGAAGGAGAGGTCTGGATCATCTGTCAGGCTACTTGTTTTCCTGTCAAGGGTGACTCTTGGGTTAGCAGGGGGTATAAAGTTCTATAATATTGTGTGTGTGTATGTGTGTGTTGTGTACATGTTCATGTGTGTGTATTTTTTGTCTTATTTTTTAGTTGATAACATTTGGGGTTATATATGTTGTAAAGATAAAGAGGGGGTTTCCTCTTCATCCTCTTTTTGTTTGTTGGAATGAATTAATAATAGATTAATAGGAAAAAATAAACATGCATGGGACTATTATTGTTTGTACCTGAAATCTCCCCATGAACTCACATGTTGAGCACTGTCTTAGTCAATGTTCTATTGTTGTGAAGATACACTATGACCACAGCAAATCTTATAAAGGAAAGCATTTATTGGGACTTACTTACTTTTCAGAGATTTAGTCCATTGTCATGGTGGCATTTAGGCAGACACTGTGCTGAAAAATAGCTGAGAGTTCTACATCTGGATCCATAGGCAGAAGAAAGAGAGAAAGCATTGCGACCAACTTGGGCTTTTGAAACTCCCAAGTCTATTCCTGGTGAAGCACTTCCGCTAACAAGGCCACACTTACTCCAAGGCCACATCTCCCAATCACTCTCAAGAAGTGAGCAAGCATTCAACTATTTGAGACCATGGGGGCCATTTTTATTCAAACTGCCACAGAGCACTTTGTTCTCTGTTGCTGCTGCTGCTGCTGCTGTTTGGGAAACTTTAGGAGGTTATTATGGCTGGAGGAGAAAGGCCTCTGTGGACATGCAGTTGCAAATCACAACATGTTCTCAGTCCCTTATTAACTCTTTGCTACCTGTCTGTCATGAGATAAATAGCTTCTGCCATATGCTTCCACTGTGGGGGTTTGACCTTACTGTGATCCAGAACAAATGCAACTAATATCTATGGACTGAGATCTCTGCAACTATTTATCCCCCTTTGTTGCTTATGTCAGGTGTTTTATCATAGTCACAGAAAACTAACTTACACACACACACACACACACACACACACACACACACACACTCAAAACCTAACATTAGGGGAGTGTGTGTTTGGGGATCTCATGGACCACATTACTTGTTCCTCTTTCCACTGTGGCTGTGCTGAAAAAAAAATTCTTTTGGCATATTTTACTATTACTCAGCATTCCAATTGACTTATAGAGCACGAATAGTGAGTCTGTTTGTTCCAGCTTGCGAGGCTCAACCTGTGACCCTAAAAACTCTGGCCAATATAAATAATTGTATTTCTTTATTCATAGCTTCTTCTCTGTCTTGATATAGTAATTACAGTGAAGGTGCCTATGTACTTCATCCATTGACTTTCTGTTTTTAGACATGGCAGCAGAAACTACAGCAGCATCTCCACAATCCCCTTTATAGAAGTTCTACACCAATGGTGTGGCTCTTTATTTTCATTCCTCACATTGAGATCTGTTTTGGAAAGTGGCTTCTCTCTTTTGTGCCTTTTCATTTTGGTATATGTTTTTACCCCAGAGGAATCCTTCTTCATCTGCGTGGAAGTTGGTTTAAAAAATATTTATTGCTATCAGTCAAGACAGAATTTCTTTGTTTTGTTTTTCTTTCCCTATTTGCAATTTGTTTCAGAAAAAAAATGCCAGCTAAGTTTTTGACATGCAATTGACATCTGAGCTTGATGCATAAAATCACTAAAATAATTTCTATGTCAGGTTTATTTTTGATCAATATCAAATACTGGAAATTACAGAGAGAAGAAATGCTAATCATATAGGCTTTGAAAAAGTTTAATAGCACATATAATATAATCACAAGTGTAGCATAAAGAAGTGTGTTTCGAGATTTTGCTTGTCTCTCAAGTATGCTTTGTAAGAATAAATAAAATATAATATTATATTTTTGAAATTCACAAATACATCAGGCTGCCACATATTAACAGTGTTCCAATTCCTGGACCACACCTCACAAACTTCTTGGGATCTCTGGCATGATGGAGGTTCTTCATATGCTAATGGCGTTGTTAGTGGCTGGGACCCCATAAAGCTTGCAGACAAGAACTGATAGCCAGAAAGATCAAGCAAGGCAAGGCATGATTAGAAGACTGGAACTGTAGCCCCACTTTCCTGAACTCTAGAGAATGACTGAAGATTGGCTGACAACTGAATCCCTCATTATTGGCAAGTCAAATAACAAATCATTACTTTGTAGTGGATTTTCTGTAAAAAGTTCTTAAACAGTGGTGTTTGGAGCACTTGTATGTGATGGGAGAGTGGTGTTCTCTGAAGCAGCCTAAGAGTTTCCTGACTCTTTGCCTTGTCACATCTTCCATTTGACTGCTATTCAAATGGGTATCTAGTGGATGACAAACTAATGAATAACATTAAGTGACAACTTGGAGCTCTCAGTTATCATGTAGAAGTGGTCTGGTGTGCTGAGTTCCTGGGATTGGAAGCTAACTTAGTGTCAGAATTGAGAGAAGGTGGAGTGTAGTGAGAATTCTGGAATTTTGGTTTCTTTAAAAAAACAAAGAAATATTATAAGAATGTGTTTTCATTTTAATCTCAGGTGTGGGATGTGGAGCTGCTTCAGACGGGAGCAGTTGACTGCAGATGACTACTATTTGCCTCGTGCTCTAGCAGAGCCATGGTTTTGCGACCTGCAAATAGTTTCTGCAATTCCAAATGCAATACATTTGGAATTCTGGGAACTTTTCAGAGGGTGTATAAATGCTAGGGCCCTGAGAGGTTGGATGCAGTTTGCTAGCAGCAGTGGTCAAAGAAGAAACAAAAGGAAAAAGGTTAGATTCATGGACTTTGCTAATTATCTCTACCCTCTGTCCTTGTTTTTCTCTCCTTTCTAGTGTTAGGAGTTCAAACTGAGGAAGGACGCTGAAATAAAGGGTGGGAAAAAGATGACTGTCTACAATGAGTTTTACATGAGACACCATGATTTTGTTGTCTAAGATGTTTTAGGTTCAGATCTTTAGTACATTTATTGAAGAAAATCTAATTGATTATTTTCCATTGTGCAAACCATAAGCAGAAAGTATTCATTATTCTTGCATGATATGCCTATTGCTCTTGAGAAATGTGACTGACTTTCTAGTTCAAAGATAGAGAATTACTGTGACCAGCAATTATTACAAATGGCAAATCAACAACAACAAAAGGCAAAAAGAAAACAGCAGCAGCAGCAGCAAAGCATCACTTGAGATTTTCCTGTATTTCCAAATGTCTCACTTGCAAGTACCAACAATTGTGAGTCCAACAATAGAACTAGAACATTTATAGACTTAAAATGCTGTACATGTTAAGGTTATGCAACTCCAAATGATAAGGTAATAGAAAAAATCCAAATGGTGTTTAATTTTTTTCTGTGGGTGGGTACATCCTAAATTAAAAAGTATACCTAAATCCCTAAGAAAAACTGTCTTGGAAAAGCAGATTTTCTTACAGTAATATCCTCCCAAGGGTATAACTGAGGCAGGAACATAGACCGTAGAATATCCTTTATCTCCCCCAAATTCAGACTTCTCTATCCTGACTTAGCCATAATTATTTTTCTTTCATTTCTTTAATGTCTTATTTTCCTATTTTGTTCTTATTTTTAATTGGCCATCAATGGGTGCTAGGCAAATTTGATTTATCTTCTCTACCAATACTGACTGTGAATGTCTTGTTAGAGCTTGTAAACTTTAGAATTTTATTTGCTATCTCCTCAAAACAAAACTATAGAGGCCTTTCCCTGCTGAACACAGATACAAAAATTCCTAATACAATACATGTAAATCAATTCAACACCACATTAAAATGTTTAATCCCAGGATGTAAGAGAGTTCAATATATACAAACTAGCAAATGCAACAGGACACGTAAAGAGACTCAGGGACAGAAATTACACAATTATCTCAAAAGATTCAGAAAAAAGCCTTTGACAAGTTTCCGTATCTCATTATGATAAAACCTGCTGAAAACAAAAGCTGGAAATAGAAGGACCATGCTAACATAATAAAAGGTATAAACAGTAAATCTAAAGGCAACATTACACTAAATGGAGAAAAATTGAAAGTGTTTCCTTCAAAACCAGCAATGTGATTGCTGTAATAAGGGTGTCCATTATCACATCTCCTATTGAATAAGAAGTCTGAAGTTTCAGCAAGAGCAATCAGGCAATAGAAAGAAATGAAATGCATAAAAATAGGACAAGAAAGGGGGAAAAGTATCACTTTATGCACATGATATGGCTCTCTAAACTAAAAGACCCCAAGTACTGTTCCACAGAACTATTAGCTCTGATAAACATTTTAGCAAATTAGCAGGACAAAAGGCCCACATAAAAATACCATAGCTTTTCATGTATTAAGAACAAACATGATGAGAAAGAAATAAAGGAAACAATATTATTCACTATAACCAAAAAAAAGATTACTAGCAGTAAACCTACAAAGACATGAGAAACTTGTATAATGAAAAATTTTAAAAAAGCAACAAAAAAAAAGAAGACCTGTAGAAATAAATAATTAAATTATTTAGCAGCATTTACCTAATCCCAAACAGCCACGTGGTTTGGGATTAATTTAGGTGAGCTAGTTGAAGGTTTGCTCAGCTAAGGCCTAAGTGTTGAGATATTAAAAGGTCTTGGTGTAATTAATTATTGGGAGAAAGGCCGCTGGGGGTTTCAGGTTGGAAGGTCTACAGGCTTCCAGTCACAGGCCTAAGGGCAGGCCCCAGCAGCTACTCTGCCAGGCTGCCACTGGCTGTCCCACTGGCTTAATATAAACATTTAAATTTATTAATAAATATCCGGCAGCTGCCCGGCCAGGCCAGCCCACCAGGCCTACATTCCTCTAAAGCAATCAGGCCTGCTGATCTCAGGCCAGGCCGACGGCTGCTCCACCAGTCTAATATAACAATTTATAGTTAATAATAAATATATTTGTTAACAGAGTTTAGATTACAGGTATTGAAAGCCACCCTTGGTCCAGGGCTTTATCCCCAGGACAAATCAGGCTACCAGTTAAGGCGAGCCAGGCCTGCTGGCCTCCCAGAAGCTCACTAGCTGCTCCAGCAGCCTACTATTACAGTTTTTTATACTTATTAATAAATGCAATTGATAACTAAGTTGCAGTTTCAGGTGGCACCCCATGTTGGGCACCATTTGTAAAAATAAATAATTAAATTATTTAGCAGCATTTAAGTTATCATTAATTGATCAGCAGTGTTAATCCTTAACCTGCCATTATAAATAAGCACACAGAGAAATCTGATGAATTTTAGGAAGACTTGGCCTGGGTTGTGTAATCTTAGTCCATCTAAGATAGCTCTTAATTCTATTCCCCAAATATGACCCCGTGCATACATACATCTCCTGGCTGTTATTCCCCATGCTATGCCGATGTTCCAGGCCACATGGAATGATGTTCTTTTCTCATGGAGTGTTTCCTCATTCCTGCTCTGGCTTCTTTTTCTGGAGACTTCTTATTCTGGAGGATCTTCTCTCTCCTCTACTCGAGGCTTCTTCTTTTTTCTTCTTCTCTTCTTCTGGAGGCTTTTTCTGGGGAATTCTTCTACCCATCAACCTCTCTGCTTCAGAAGTCTGAGCACCTGAGTTCTGCCTACCTCTGTCTTTGCTGAATCTCAGGCCCCAGTATTTATTTAACCAATCAGAGACAAGCAAGGTAACACAACATTACTTGACATACAGCAAGCAAGTTCTGGGTGCAGGTTAATTAGCATTTAGAATGTATAACATCATCCCATCAAAGACCCTATAACAGTGGTTCTCAACCTTCCTAATGGGACAACCATTTAATACAGTTCCTCATGTTGTGGTGATACCCGACCATAAAATTATTTTTATTGTTACTTCATAACTGTAATTTTGTATCTGTTAAGAACTATAATGTAAATATCTGATATGCAGAATATCTGATATGCAACTCCTATGAAAGAGTCCTTCAACCCCAAAGGGGTCATGACCTACAGGTTTAGTACCACTGGTCTAGAAGATGGAAAGACTTCCCATTATCATGGATTACAAGAACTAATAAGATGAAAATGGCTGCATGAGCAAAAGCGATCTATAAATTCAATGCAATCCCTATGAAAATTCCAATGGCAGTCTCCACAGAAATAGAAGAAATAGCTCTAAAGTTCATATGGATGTGCGAAAGATCTCAGATAGTTAAATGAGTTATGAACAAAAAGAGGAATGTTGGAGGTATCACCATACCTGATTTCAAGTTATGCTGCAGAGAAGATTGTAACAAAATAGCACCACATTTACATACAAACAAATGTGTTGATCACAAGCCAAGAATAGAAAACTCAGATCTAAACCTAGGCAACTATACCATCTTATTTTTAACAGAAGATACATACTTGCAAAAGACAGCCTCTTCAAAAATGGTGTTGAGGAAATTGGATACCTACATGTAAAAGAAAGTAAATAGATACTTATATTTCACAATGCACAAGAATCATGTTCACATGGATTAGAGCCCTGAATGTAAGACCTGAAACTGATACTGTCAGAGTAAAAAGTGGGGGATACACCTCAAAATATGGACACAGACAAGAACTTTCTGAATCAGGCTGCAGTAACTCAAGAAATGCTGGCATGCACCCACAAATGGTATTGTATGAATTTAAAAAGATTCTGTGCAACAAAGGAAGTAACTGACAGAGACACAAACTACAGAATGGAGAAAAACCATTGCCAGACATATATGTAGACTATATATATGCCAGACATATATCTAGATATTAAGAGGCTTAATATCTAGAATATCCAAAGAACTAAAAGAACAAAAACATCAACAAATTAATAAATGTATTGAATAGATAGTGCTAAATAGAGGCAAAGGATGAAAAAATGCCCCACCCCTTAGCCATCTGGGAAATGCAAATCAAAACTGCATTGCAGTTCCACCCCAGGCCAGTCACAGTGACTACCATCCGAACATAGAACAGAAACAAAAGCTGTCAGTATTCAAGGAAAGAAGACCTCTATACATTGATAGAAGGAATGTAAATTAGTGCAGCCACTGTAGAGATTAATATGTAGGTTCCTCAAAACAAACAAACAAACACCGCCAAAACTCCAAAAAAATTCACCACCACCAAAAAAATCCACCAATCCCACTCTTGGATATATTGCTGAAGGAAACAAATTTAGCACATTACAAGGACACTTGCATATTCATGTTTTTTGTGGCACCGTTCACAATAAATAGTTTATCACAATGAGAAAGAACCTAGATGTTCATCAACAGAAGAATTCATACTTAAAATGTGATACACATCCACAATGGAGTTTTGTTAATCTATAAAGAAGAGTGAAATTGAGTCTAAAAGTGGAGATTGTTACCGTAAGCAAAATAAGCTGGACTTAGAAAGACAAATATTACAAATTTTCTCTCATATGCAGAATCTAGACATGAAAGGATGAGAATGACTATTTGAGACAAAGAAATGGATTAAAGAGCTGGGGGAGAGGGGACAAGGTAGGTTAATGAGAAGGGGAAAGACAAATGTTCTATGCTTTCTTTCATATGCACAATCTAGATCTAAATAGACTCATGCATTTGATGTATCTTTTCAAGTCAGGCTCATTCAACATCCTGGCTGTTGTGAATAGTGAAGCAGAGAATGTGGATGTGCATCTCTGTGGTATGTTGACGTAGAGTCCTTTGGGCATACACCCAAGGGTATTAGAGGTGGATTACACAGTGGGTCAATTTTTACATTGTTGAAACATCTTCACAGTGATTTCCAGCTTGGCTGCCTCAGTTTATATCCCACCAGCAATGGGGAATGTTCTTCGTTCCCATTCTCACCAGCCAGTTGTTTTTTCTTGCTGGTAGCTATTCTTATTGGGTGAAATTGAATATCAAACTATTTTAACTTGCATTTGCACAATGGCTAAAGATGTTCAACACCTTTCCAAGTACTTTTTGTAAGTTATGATCTCTCACAAACCTTTTAGATAAAGTGCTATTGGCTGCATACTGAGTCCTTTTTCAGCTAAGTTATTTCTCATAGTCAAATCTTCTGAAGATTCTTGAACTAGTATTTCTAGTCACTAATAATTTCATCAGAAATAAGTTGTACATTTAAAAATGCTATAGAATCATATCTTTTAATTACTTAATTAGTGCTGACCAACATACCTGGTATGTTGGTCAGCACTAATTAAGTAATTAAAACTTAGGAAGAAGCCCACTGAGCACACCTATGAGAAAATGTCTAAATTAAAATAATCAGATACTATCTGTGAAGGAATAACTTGATGGTGTTACTTGTTACAGGAAAACCATCTTAATTTTGTTGAGAACCATTTTCTGGCCCAGACATCAGGAACTATATAAAATGGAGACAGCAAGCTGAATATTGCTCTCTGCTTTTGACTGTGGGTTCGATGTCATGAATTTTCTCAAGCTCCCATTGCTGTGACTTCCTTGTCATATCTTTAAAAGTTATAAGTAGCTTTAAGGTGAGGAATGATGTCAAAAGTTTGACTTACCTATTTTTTTGAGTGTTTGTGACTAAAACATGTTACTAGAAGTGAGAGATTTAGCAGGAAATAAAACGATCTTTTATCAACTTTCATAAGGTTTTGTTTGAAAGTATTACTAATCTTTATTAATTTTTGCAAAAATTAATTAACTTATCTAATGCCTCTGGAATTTTAGTATATGGCAACTGATAGTAATAGAGTAACATCTGCTACATATTAGTATCCACCACTTTCCTGACCTTCAGCCAAATAACAGATTCCACTATAATTAAGGGTGAAAGCATATTTTCCTTCTTTTCTTTTACATCTTTTTTTTCCTGGGCTTTCTATTAAGGCACTGGGCAAAGATGTTTCTGTCTTTATCAAGTGCAAACATTAAAGCCATCTAGTTATAAATTCAACGATAAGCTGCTACACTGCAGGACAGGGTGATTGTGGACCTGAGGTCAAGTTTCTCTTGTTCGGGAAAAGAGTAATAATAGCTCTTGGCTGTTTAAGCTGGAAGGATATGTTTCTGTGACATTTTATTTAATAATGAAAGGCTGTGGTAACTCTTGTGTGAGGCAGGTAAATGAAACACACTAGGAATGCTCTGTCCTAATCACTGTGACTTGGGGTTGAGTGACCCCCCCCAGTAATGTGGAGGGAGCTTGTTTAATCACTGTCAGGAAAAAGAAGAATAATGGAAAGAAAAAGGAATTTGATATAATTGTTGATTTTGCTCACACATGTACAATACACATTGAAAACAGATTGGTATTTGTTTTAGTTAGGTTAACTATTGCTGCAATGAAACACCGTGACCAAAAGCAACTTGGGGGGGAAATGATTTATTTTGCTTATATTTCCATGTGAAAGTCAGGATAGGAACTCAAACATGGAAAGTGGAGGTTGGAGCTGATGCAGAGGCCGTGAAAGGAGTACTGCTTACTGGCTTACTCCTCGTGGCTTGCTCAATCTGTTTTCTTACAAAATGCAGGACTACCAGTCCAAGCATAGTACCACCCACAGGGAGATTGATCTTCCCCCATTAATCACTAATTAAGAAAGTGCTCTACAATCTTGCCTACAGCTTGATTTTATGGAGGCATTTTCTCAATGGAGGTTCCTTCATCTCAGATGACTTCATTTTATATCAAGTTGACATAAAACTTGCCAGCACAGTGTTTTATCATATTATCCTCTGGGGAAACTAAGTAGATTTCATTCTTCATCCTGACTCTCATGCTGCTTTATTCAATTTCAAGAAAAAATATTGACCCAAATTTGTTGGAGAAAATTATTTTCTGCAGTGTGAAAACTTAGCACACTATTGTTCATTTGAACTCCAACATGGCAAATTCTTTTCCAAATAATTGAACAGAGGAGTAAAGAACAACTTATTTTTCCACTCTCCCTGTGTGAAAATATACCCATGTAGTTACTGATTTAAAGATAATTTGATCACATTTACCAGTGGCCATAGTTGAATTTAACTTGGTTTTTAAAAATGAGATTTACATGAGAAATTTAGAAAACATTAAATATATTTTGAAAAGTGTTAGAAGGGAAAACTAATATGAAATTCTTGCTGTCCTCTTCGACATTTAACTAATTCCTTTGGAGCCACTACCCATAATTGCAGACAAGCTGCTGCAGTAATTCTTGCTGTTCCTTGCTCTCATATTCAAACCATAGAAACCTCATATGAATCATGCATTTTAGATTTGAAACATCATGAGTTTTAAAGTAGGATCTATTACTTGCTAGTTATAACACTTAGAGTTTTTTTTTAACTTCCTTACAACTATTCAAGAAACTAGTAATTCTACCTCAAAGATGACTTTATCTAGAGGATGAAATGACTTGTATGAAGACCTACTGCAGTGCCCTAGAACTGCTGGAATATATATTTATCTGTAAAGAAAATACAAAACAAAACAAAACAAAAAGCCCAGAATATCCAACAGTATTTTCAGTTCTCTGAAGAATAAAACTTGGAAAACATAAACTATTCAAATTACTTAGAGATCATATGAAATTTATTGAGAAGCCATAGTAATCTAGTTAAGGGGTTACTGGCAAAGAACAGACAAATAAATCAATGAAGCTGAGTAAATTTACACAAATAGGATTATTTGTGTAATCATGGGTAAGACAGCCTCTTCAACAAATGGTGCTAAGAAAACTGGGTATCTGTGTGTTGAAGATTGAAACTAGATCTCTATTTCTCACTCAAAAAATTACTCTAAATGCACCAAGGACCTTAATGTAAGATCTGAAACTTTGATATTCTTAGAGGCAAACACTTTGAGGTATAATTATAAGAGCCCAAATGAGCCTCCAGTTACTAAGGAAATGACTCTAACATTTGACAAGTTGGATCACAAGCTGCCTCCCAGCTCTGGCCACATGCCCAGAAGCATGTTTTCATTACACAGGTTGAAAAGAGCTAATATGCTCATCTTCTACTTGGAGTAGAATAAGGGTAAGCCTTTCTCTTGGCAAGAAAAACCCCTTGCTTCAACTGTAGACAGACTTCTGTCCAAAAAGGACAAAACTTGGAAGCAGATAAGTCGACAGCCTAGCTCTGCCAAGACAGGGTAGGTAAGTCCTTCATAATTCCTGCTCTACAATCAATGTCTGTCAGAGAAATGGAGCCAAATGGCTGAAGATTGATGCTGTAATGTATGGAGAGAAAATGGGAACTGTCCAGGCAGACACTGGTATGTCATTTCTTAGATTTGGAAGCTGCAGGCCCTGTACTTCCTATATAATCAGATATATTTATCCCTCTCAGGTCTCTGAGGTGGTTGAAGAATAGATAGCTAGAGTCTCATAGTTAAATTTTGAGTTGTTTAGGAATCAAGAGGGTGTTCTGGATCTAAGAAGATATTTTTAAAATTATGAGGCAAGTTAGTATGAAAGCTGAGTTAGACATAGAACTTTAAACTCATGGAGATGGTTAGATAGTAGAATATTAAAGTCAGGTGCCAAATACATATGGACTGGACATTGGGAATGTATGCTAAGCCATATAACTCTTATAATTGTGGCCTATTTATTTCTGTTGTTTTGTATTGTATTTATAGTTATAAGAAAAAGAACCATTTTTTTGTACTGAAAGGGAGAGCTGTTGGGGGGAAAAAGAAATACCTTAAACAAAAAAAAAAAAAAAAAGAACGGAAGAGGATGGGGGTTGAGGTGGGGGAGGGTGGAAGGGTGGGACTGGAGGGGGGAGTAGGGAGGGGATTGTGATTGAGATGTAACTTGAAGAAATAAAATATAAATTATTTAAAAAAAAAGAAAAGAGCTAATATGATCCCCAAGTTTTTCCCTTCCTTGCTCTCATGAGGGCCAAATCTCTTCCATTTCCTCTGTTGCCTGGGAATCAGGTGAAACCTGAGTGATGTTGGTAGCTCACTTATTAACTAAGTGTGCCTCTCATCAAACAATCAATCCCCTCTCTCAGAGCATGTAAGCATGGACACCTTCCTTGTCTGGTTCCTTTTGCTTTGGAAGCTTACTGTACTGTGTTGACTGTTGCTCTTGTGGCACTAATAGCTCTCTTAATAAAGTTCTCATTTGAAGGACAGTTCGTCTGCCACCACCTCTTACAATCTCTCTCCAAAATATCTCACCTTGGCGAGATTTAAAAGCTTTTCTACAGCAAAGAAGCTGTTAAACAAGTAATGAACCAGCCTGTAAGATGGGAGGACATTTCTGATGCACATCCATCTGAAAAATCTATGTAGAATATTCAAAGAGCTAAAGACAAGCCAAGCCAAGCAACCCAATCAATTAAACAGTTAATGAGATAAATGGATAGTTCTTTAAAAGACGAATTTCAAGTGGTCAATATGAGTATGAAAAAATGTTCAGATAAATTTGAATCAAAGTTATATATTGAGATTACATCTTGCTCCAGTCAGAATGCTTCAAGGCTACTATGTCAGAATGAATAAGGTCCAAATGGTTGGGCACACCATGAGGGATTTTGTTGTCTTAACTAAATAATTTGAAGTGGGAAGAGCCTCTTCTAATCCAGATCTTTGAGATTGAGATGGGAAGATATGCCTTAACCCAGATCTCTTGAGGTGAGAAGATACAACTTCTTTTCCTTTCCTTTTCTTTTTCTTTCTTTCTTTCCTCTGTGGAGCCCTGGCTGTCCTGGAACACATTCTTTAGACCAGAGTGGTCTCGGACTTACAGAGACCCACCTGCTTCTGTCCCTCACATGCTGGAACCAATGGTATGTGCCACCACCACCCGGATGAGATGATACACTTTTAATACAGATCTTTTAGGTGAAAAGATCCACCTTTAATCTTGGCCACACCTTCTGCTGACAGGCTATATGAAGGATATGGGAGGAGGAAGCTTGCTCTTTCTTTGCTTATTCTTGCTCTTGCAGCAAGTCCATTCCTTCATTGGCATTAGAGCCTACTCTACTAAGATTCTGAAACATACTGAAGACTGTCTGAGACATCCAGCCTTGTAGACTAAAGAACTACTGGATTCTTGAATCTTCTGTTTGTAGACAGCCATTGTTGGACAGGCTGGACCACAGCCTATAAGCCATTCTAATGAATGCCCTTTCTCTATATATGTTTATTCATTTTGTCAGTTCTGTTCCTCAAGAGAACCTCGAATAATACACCATTCATTAAGAAACAACAGCCAAACAAATTTGCGTTTTACAAGTTGGGGTCTTTCAACCTACAGATTGGGAAATCTTTACCAATGCCACATCTGATAGAGGGCTAATATCCAAAATTTATATATATATATATATATATATATATATATATATATATATATATAAACTCAAGAAACTAAACACCAAGAAACCAAATAACCCAATCAAAAAAATGGGGTACAGAGCTTAACTGAGAATTCACAAAAGAGGAACTTCTAATGGCTGAGAGACACTTGAAGAAATGCTCAGCATCCTTAATCATCAGAGAAATGCAACTCAAGATGACTCTGACAGATTCCAACTGTCAGAATGGCTAAGATCAAAATCTCAAATGACAGCACATGATGGCAAGGTTATGGAGAAAGAGGAGCACTCCTCCATTACTGGTGGGAGTGCAAACTTGTATAACCACTATGGAAATCAGTCTGGAGATATCTGAGAAAATTTGCAATAGCTCTACCTCAAGACCCAGCCATACCACTTCTGGGTATACATCCAAATGATTCCTCACCAATCCACAGGAACATCTCCTCATCTATGTTCATAGGAGCTTTATTTGTAATAGCTAGAAACTGCAAACAACCCAGATGTCCCTCAATCAACGAATGGATAAAAAAGCTGTGGTACATTTACACAATGGAATCCTACTCAGCCATCAGAAATAAGGAAATCATGCAATTTGCTGCCAAATGGATGGAACTAGAAAAACTCAGTCTGAGTGAGCTAATCCTGACCCAGAAAGATGCACATGGCATCTATTCACTTATAACTGGATTTTAGTCATATAGTACAGGATAACTATCCTATAACCAACAGACTGAAAGGAACAGGAAAATAGACTTTGTTATGTGTTAGTGGGACACTTCACCCTAGTGGAGCTGCCACGTAGGCCCCCAGTGCAAGAGGAAGCTCTTAGCCCTCATATGGATGCTGAACTGAAGGAGGCTGATATGTAGGGCACCCCACACCTGAGAAGCAGGATAAGTGGGAGAAGAGGTAGAGGGTAGGAGGGTGAGAAGGTGGGCACAGGAGGGGTGGAAGGAGGGGACTGTGATGGAGATGTAAATTGAAGTAATAAATAAACAATTAAAAAAAGAAACAACAGCCAAAACTTGGAAAAATGTAGACAAAAGAGCGCATATATATATATTCTTAGTGGGAATTTAAACTAGTCTATCCACTATGGAAATAAGAATAGAGATTTCTCAAAAAACTAAAAATATGTGTTGGGAAGATATACCTTTAGCCTAGATCTTTTGAGGTGAGAAGATAAACCTTTTCTTCTCCCTTCTTTTTTTGTTTTTAGAGACAGGGTTTCTATCTGTCTCTAGGTAGGTCTATCAGATGACCTATATATACCACTCCTGGGTTTATCCAAAGGGAGGAATGAATAAACCATGAAGTTGTATGCTTTGTAGGAAAATGGTTGCAACAGGTAATAATAACAGATAATAATACTAATAAGGCAATTAAGCCACATTTTTTTTCAACCAAAGCCATTCAGATTAAAAAGAAAAGGACAAAGGTTCTAAACAGAAAGCTTCATCTTAAATTGCAGTGAGAACAGCAGTAAGGCATCACTGTGTACCTAGCTATGTAATGGCTGAAACACAAAGCACTGACTACACAGCATTGGTGATGAGTGTGCGATATTGACTTTCATCCATTGTTGGTGGAAATGCCAAATGGAGCAGTCACTATGGAAGACAATTTGACAATATTTCAAAGATAAACTCAGCCTTGTCATTTTGTCCAGAATTGTTTTTAGTATTTAGAGCTCATGATGTGCATCTTCTCAAACACCTGCACACGAATGTTCATTTGATTAATTGCACAATGTTGTACAATACTTTTCTTGGAGATTGATTTTGTCTATCTTGTTGAGAAGGGCTGTGAGTCAGAATGTGAACAACTCAAATTGCATCAGGAAGTTCTTGAAATTGACTATATTTGTTAGCCCCCTCTTTCCCAGAGTAAGCTTTAAGGGTTGTTGAGACTCACTCTCAGACAAATCAAGCTGCAAAGAAGACTCTGAGACCAGACTGGCTGCCTGGAAGAAGCAAAGACTAGTTAAACTTCCTGGAAGAGGGTTAGACCCATTGAGTTACTTGGAAGGGACATTCTTCAATCTGTTGAGCATCCTACAGGCTGTGTATTGTGTTTCAGGTTCCCAGCTTTTGTGAGCTGTCACCCTTGCTGGTGTGTGCTTTGGTGATGCTGCTGTCTTTGACTCACTTCTCCTCCTGTAAGTGTCAGCTCACTCTTACTCCTGTAAGCAACCCCAATAAAACTCAATCGTTTGCCTAATTGGACTTTGGTAGTATCTACACTTTGGTCTGTCATGGGCTCCCTGTAGTGGTGTCTCCCCAGGACAAGTCTTGCCACACAGTACATGACTGCTGCAATTCTAGGTAATTAAAATACCTCTTAGCAGATGAATAGGTAGGCAAATTGATAGACTCATAAAAGAAACAAGCATTCAATGATGGAAAGGATTGTACTATCAAGTTACAATAGGACTTGGAGGAATCCTAGTAACTACCAAATGAATGAAAATAGCCCTAAAAGGTGACATTTAACATGATTCCAAATACAGACTATTGTAGAAAAGTCAAGAATATAAAGGAAAAATCAGTGTTACAAGAGATTTGGAGAGATGGGAGAGATGAGTGGGCAAAGCATGAAATTACAGTTTCAGTATAATGAAAGCACTCCATGTGATATTCCTAGGTGGAGACATGATATTGCCTATTTTAGAAGAGCTATGTAGCACAGTGAGTCCACTTTTTAATAGGAAGTTTGGGTAGTAATAAGGCATTAGTACTGTTTCATCGGTTGTAATAAATGGACCACTATGTGCAGGATGCTATAGGAAGGAACATGTGGGTGGGACAGGCAGGAAGGATGTATCTTTTGCTCATTTTTATCATGTAAACATAATAGTGCTCTATAACATGAACACTATCAGTTAAAAATACACTTGTAATACCATTAATAAGTATATAATAAAATAGGAAGGACAACATAAAAGTGAACAGTTAAAATCAATTAATCCCACAATCCTGCAAAAATTACTTATACATTGGCCTTTAATTTCGTATTCAGACTTAAAGTATGTATAACTCTACATAAAAGAGATAGTTAAGCACATATTTGCTGAGATATGGTATATGAGTATATGCCATAAAATATCACTGACCCCACCTTGATAGCTTTACCATGGATTACATTTTTGGGGAATATCATTTTGACAGGGCTGGAGAGAAGGCTGAGAGGCTAAGAACACTTATTGTTCTTCAAAATGGCTCATGTTCAGTTCCTAACATCCATGTTGTGTGGCTTACAACTCCAGTCCTAATGGATGTGACATGCTATTCTGGCCTTTATGGATATGTGTACACACATAGCACATACACAAACAAACAAACAAACAAACAAACAAACAAATAAACAAACATACATACTTAAAAAAAAACACACACACACCGAAATAAAAATGTGAAAGAGTAGAAAATATCATTTTCAACATTTACTTATTGTTCTCTTATGTTTGTCATTTAGAAGTTTGAATATTTTCAGGGATGGAGAGATGGCTCAGCAGTTAAGAAGTTTGAATATTTTCATGTGTGATGGGTTCTCTGCAGCATGTGCTCAAGTTATTTGCATCTAACATTCTCAAAATTTAAATTTCAGTGAGACCAGAAACCAATGAGCTCACATGGGCCATGGACATCTGAATTTCCACCTATGTTCTCACCTAGGATATTGGAGCTGTATGTTTTCATTTCCTGGGCTCTCTGATAAGATTATATTGAATTTATTGGTTTCATCACTCATATATTCCCTAACACCATGGAGGGTGTGCTTTTGTGTAAGATTTATGCCTCCAATTAGATTATAAACTCTTTTATGGCAAAGTTTATATTATATGACTTTTTGCATTTCCATTTCTTAGTACAGCTCCTTGCAATAAATATAGGTTTAAAAGGGTCTGTTGACACTGATTCTGAGTCATATTCTTGAATTTATTGGATAGACACGGTTCTGAAGCTTACATTATCTAAACTGTGTATTTGCTGAATAGGTAGTGTCAGGAAACTTTGTATGCTCCCTAAGCACATAATAAGTAAATATTTACACTCCAGACGACTGGTTTGCTTTAGGAAGTCATAGCGACTGCACAAAGCCTTTAGTTTCATTAGACAATCTTTTACTAGCTTTGTTATAGCCACACAATTACTTGAAACTAAAAATCAGGCATTTCTTTGGAAACCATCTTTCAATTATGAAATAATTTAGTTGTGCATGACATGCATAGAGTGCTGCTGATCATTACTGTGTCTTAGAGATTTGCAACTCAGATTTAAAAATGAGATACATTGACACAGCTATAATGAATGAAATAATCCAAATGAATTGTGACTTGTCATATTTCAGTAAAATATTTATGCCCATTGGAAATCTCAATTACAATGCTACTTTTCCCTTGGAGTATTTCAGAAAATGAATATGAAAGAAAGAAACAGAAATCTTAACATGCTGGGTATAAGGTTATTCGGTGCAGGAAAAGCCAAAGCACATAGAATATATTGTAGCTTCAGTTGTGGCATACCCTTCTTGCTCCACAGAGGTCTTCTTGCTCTTCAGGTAGACCTGACTATGGCAGACGGCATTCTGTTTGCACAGTATGCCTGCAGTAAAGGAAGACATTTAGAAATGATGCCCCAGTTTTAGTGTGGCCATCAGAGTGTTTATTTTTTTAAAAAATATAAGGAAGAAAAGGAGGGATGTTAAGCTGTCATGGATAGTTGAGACTTGACAATGGCCATTATTCTCATGAGGGTTACATAAGTGGTTCAGATACCAGGAGGGTTTGGAGAGTTGGACTCAATCCAGTTGCCTGCTGGCTGAGAAAGCAGTTGCTTACTTTCATGTTCTGTTCTGTTCTGGAAGCCTATGATGGTAGAGTTGTTAAGCTTCTCTGCTTAGTTTCTGCTTCCATTTGAGCCTGGGGAAGTAACCAGGAAGTTAATTCTATACAGAGTTAAAGAGAGAGGGCAGTATCCTTAGCAGACGGCAGTTAGACTTATGAAAAAAGTCAATTTCTTCCTTTTTCTTCCCGCAGGCCTCGAGAAGAGCTGACAGAGTTGCTCACAGAGTGGAAAGATGCAACTGAGTGTGGAAAAAGTGGAGGAATTTCTGAGCCAAGTCAGATCAAAGAATGTTTGAGGATGATTTAGCATTTGGAATACTTCAAAAAGTGTGACATGAGCTGTACTTTTCACCCCCAGCCTCAAATGTACATCTAATATTCTTAGATAAGCTTTTATATGCAAAGCAAAAAGAGACATTTCCATAGAACATATTCTTGTTCTTAGCCTTTCATGGATCTGGGGCCTGAAAGCACAGAAGAGAGAGAAATAGAATGTCAAAGATTTGTCTGTCTTTCATGTTTTTAAATCTTTCATTGAATTGAAGGTCTTGTTAACCCTCTGACACTCAAACATAAGTTGTGACAGTTTGAAACTATGGTTTCAAATGTTTGTCTCTCTCACTGAACCCATTTGCTGATAATTTAACTGTGGTTTGCAATTCTTTAAAAGAATGAATGAGCATGGTAAACACTGAATGGAGGCACCCAAATAAAGTGCCCTCCAGGAACGCTAATACTGTGAGCTTCCAATGGTTTGCTGCACAGGCACGTAGGGAGACGTTTCTGTTTACTTCTCCTTTGAAGTTTATTGGTATGCCTCCATCACATTGAAGGCACTTGACATCTGAAATGTGACATGCAATTATTTCTTTTTCTTACAAAAATGGGGTTGAGATCTATCATTCTGCTCTGTGTCTTGACCTTGTAGAGAATACATTAAATACACAAACCTTGAACAGAAGGTGGAACTCCAAATAAACAAAGTAAAATCAAGAAAATCTGCCTAATCTTGTGACTAAACCTATTCATACTAAAGTCGTGCTAAGGGTTGAATGTCCTCTCCCTCAGTGTTCATGTATTGAAAACCTAATCCTCAGGGAACATTTCTGAAATGAGGATCCTTGCAGAGGTAAGCATCACAAAATTCTTCCCTCATAAATGGATCAATAGTGTTATCACAAGAGTGTGCCATTATTGCAGGTCTGAAAAATAAGAACAAGTTTGGCTCTTCCTGCTTTTTCTTTCATGGGACATTTGCTTCCCTTCTACCTCATGTAATGAGATGAACAGTAAAAAAAAAACAAAAAAAAAAAACAAAAAAACAAAAAACAAAAAAACCCTTACTAGATTGAGGTTCCTAAACTTTGAACTTCCCAGGCTTCAGAGCTGCAAGAAATACATCTGGTCTTTATAAGTTATCTAGTCTTATGTACCCTGTGATACCTTCAGAAAATAGACTAGGACAAATGGGTAGAGATGTGTGTGAATATAATACAGATGCATGTGTCTCAAATTGCAGATTATTGAATATGGAAGTAGCTATAATATTATAGTCTACTTCCTTTTTAAAAATATTAATTGAGGATAAGAGAAATTTAGAATCATTTGCATTAGAGTTAGAGATTTATGTTTTACTGTGAGTCATCGACAAACTCTTTCATAATGTATTTTCAGTGAACAGCAGGCCACTCAATGTTTTTGATGATCTCACCCATACTTTTGACACTAAAGGTGAACAGGTGAAGCAAGACTTCAGAACTCATGTATCTTGTTCTCCTTGAAGTGTCCAAGTTGGAGTGTATGACCTGTACCATGAATTAGCCCACTATGATCCTTTACTGTGATGATTAAGGTGAGGACTTTTGAGTGTGTGAACATGTGCTGTTAAATCTATTCATATTTATCTCTATAAGTACACTTAATTTTTAGAACGATAGACAGCTCCTGATTAAGTTCCACACCTAGGAAAATCCATCTAAGAAAGGTTTTATGTAGCCAAGAGCTTTTCCACATCACAATTAGGATCCATATGCTGAAAATTATCCCCTTAGTTTTAATAGTTTATAAAATATTTAAAGGGGAAAAATCACTGAAATATATGACTGCCCAACTGTGAGATTAATAGGACAACAATAGACTTGCCAAACTGGGTAGGAGAAAAGACCACAAAAATGTCAATCCTAAAGAAAGAACTATAGGAGACTAAGGAATGCAGAGATTGAGAGAAAGAATTTTCTCCAGGAAAGAGCAAATAAATTGTTTATAATGATACTAAATGGTCAACACTGAAAACATATATACAAGTAACACTATACAGACTGAACAAGTTATATTTAGGAATATATATGCCTATATTTATTTATCTCTAATAACAATTAATAAATAAGAGGCCATGACTTTGAAATAGATCAAGAAGAGTTATATCAGAGGGTTTGGAGGGAGGAAAGAGAAGGGGAAGTGATGTAATTTTAATCTTAGAAATAAAAAGAATAACAATAAAAATAAAAAGAAAAATATTGGCCCACCAAAGCACCTCCAACAATGGTAACCACACCTCATACCTGAGCTCCATTTCCAATCCCATAACTCTGCCTGCTTTCCTGGAGGCCTATGGCCACCAAGAACACCGGGTAAGCCCCACCCCTCGATACCTACGTGCCCACCAACACCCTGAAAGAACCCCCAACAGCGGTAAATTGCATCCCATACCCTGCAATCCATTTCTCAACCTACAACACTACCTGCATTTCTAGAGGCCTGCAGTCACCAGGGACAACCAGGTAAGACCCTGTCCCAAGCCCATGCTCACTATATTCCCCTAAAACATGCCCATAAGCCTTAAACTGCACCTCATCTCCTGGACTCTATTTTCCAGTTTACAACCTGGCCTGCTTTCCTGGAGGCCCATGAACACAGAGTTTCCCAGACCATGCTGGTACTAGGGATGCCAGAGGCAAGGGTAGGACCCAAACCTTCAGAGGCCATGCAGGCCACTGTTGTTTTAAAAACATAATCACAAAAGTTTGATTTTACCATATGGTATTGGCACAAAAACAGACAGAATGATCAATGTAATCAAATTACAGACCTAGAAGTAAACCCACATAAGTATGGACACTTGCTTTTTGACAAAGAAGTCAAAATCATACTATGGAAAAAAGAAAGCATCTTTAACAAGTGGTGCTGGACTAACTGGATGTCTGCATGTAGATGAATGAAAATAGACTCATATCTATCACCCTGTACAAAATTCAGGTCCAAGTAGATCAATGAGCTCAACATAACGCTGGATACACTAAATCTGATAGAAGAGAAAGTTTGGAATAGGCATGAATGCATTGACACAGAAGACAACTTTCTGAAAAGAACATCAACAGCTCAGTCACTAAGATCAACAATAAATGCGACTTCATGAAACTGAAAAGTTTCTGTATAGTACACAGTCAAATTAACAAAATGGAAGACTATGGAATGGGAAAAGATCTCTATCCACTCTACAACCAACAGAGGGCTGATATCCAAAATAAAGAACTCAAGAAACTAGACAACAAACCAAATAATGGAATTAAAAATGGGATATATATCTAAACAGGGAATTCTCAACAGGAATCTCCAATGCCCAAGAAGAACTTAAAGAAATGTTTCATATCCTTAGTCCTAATGGAAATGCAAATCAAAACAACTATGCGACTCCATCTTACACCTGTTAGAATGGCCAAGACCAAAAACTCAAGTGTCAGTACATGCTGGCAGGGATGTGTAGCAAGGGGGACACTACTATATTGCTGGTGGGAGTGCAAACTTGTACTCCAACTTTGGAAATCAATCTGGCATTTTCTCAGAAAATTGGGAATAGTTCTACCTAAAGACCTGGCTATACCACTCCTGAACATATACCCTAAAGATGTTTCAACATACCACAAGGACACTTGCTCAACTATGTTCATAGCAGCTTTATTCTTAATATCCAGAAACTGGAAACAACCTAGATATCCCTCAATCAAAGAATGGGATAAAGAAAATGTGGTACATTTACACCATGGGATATACTCAGTTATTAAAAACACTGACATTTTGAAATTTGCAGGCAAATGAATGGAACTAGAAAAGATCATCATAAGTGAGGTAACCCAGATCCCAAAACATAAACATAGTATGTATTCACTTATAAGTGGAAAATTGTCATAAAGTATAGAATAACTTGTCTACTATTTATAGACCCAAAGTAACTAAGTAATAAGGAAACCCCAAAGGGGGACACTTGAATCTCACTGAGAAGGGGAAATAGAATAGATATAGGGGGTGGATAGAGAGAGGCAATTGGGTAAAGGAATGGGTGGGGAGGGGAGATGGAGGAATTAAGTTGGGGGAGGATGGAAGGAGAGAGTATGAGAAGAGAGAACTGGAATTGGTGGAAGGGGATATCTTCGTCATGAGCTGGAAACCTAGGAAAATGGAAACTCCCAGGAATCTATCACCCCTTGTAATAGGGGATATAGAGCCTGGAACAGGCATCACCTGTAGCCAGAAAAGATTTCCAATGGAGGGACTGGGGCATCAACCCAGCCACAAAATCTTTAGACCCACAGATTCTTCCAGCCAACAAGATGTACAGAGGTAAAGATGGAGCAGAAATTGAGGGAATGGTCCAACAATGTCAGGCCCACTTTGAGACTCATTCCATGAGAGAGAGCCCACCTCTGACACTGTTAATGATATTCTACTATGCCTTTAAACAGGCACCGGGAATAACTGTCATCTGAGAGGCTTCATCAGCAACTGATGGAAACAGATACAGAGACCAAGAACCAAACATTAGGCAGAGCTTGGGGATTTCTATCGAAGATGCGGTGATGTTATGCATTTCAAATGTTAATTAACCTGCTTCCAGAAGCCTACTTGCTGTACATCAAGTAAGGCTGTGTTACCTTGCTTGCTAACCATTGTCTCTGATTGGTTGAACAAATGTTGAGGCCTGAGATTGGTCAAAGACAGAGGTAGGTGGAACTAAGGTGCACGGGCTTCTGCAACAGAGGTTCATGAGAAGAAGGGAAGAAGCCCGAGGAGCAGGAAGGAGGACACACGCCATAGGTTTGAGAAAAGAACCTTATTCCATGTGGCCTGGAACATCGGCATAACATGGAGAAAAACAGCTCAGGGGATGTATGTATGTATATATGGGGTTTTATTTGGGGAATAGAATGAACTAGCTTAGATGGGCCAAGATTGCTTAAATCAGGCTAAGGTTTGATAAAATATATCAGGTGTCTGTGTGATTATTTATAATGGTGGGTTAAGGATTGATACTGTCGATCCAATTAACCATAATATAAATACTGGTAAATAGTTTATTTATTTCTACAGGGGACAAAGGATTGAAGGAGCCAGAGAGGTCAAGGACATTATAAGAAAACATACAGAATAAAGTAACCTGGGCTTATAGGGGCTCATAGTGACTGAACCACCAAACAGAGAGCACACATGTAAAAGACCCAGGCCCTCTCCACATAGTTATGAAGTTCCATCCTCATGTAGGATTCTTAACATCAGGAGCAGGAGCTCTATCTGACTCTGTTGCCCACCTTGGAATCCCTTTCCCCTAACTGCACTTCCTTGCCTAGCCACAAAAGGAGAAGAGGCACTTAGTTCTACTACAACTTGATATGGTAAGAGGGACTGACATCTGTAGAAATAATTAAATTATTACCAATATTTATATTATAGTTAGTTGGTCAGTGGTGTTAATTCCTAACCTGCCATTATAAATGATCACACAGAGACACCTGATGGATTTTAACAAGATTTAGTCTGGATTATGCAATCTTAGTCCATCTCAGCTAGCTTTTAATTCTATCCCCAAATAAAATCCCAATATATAGATATGTCCCATGGGCTTTTATTCTCTATGCTATGCTGATGTTCCAGGACACATGGAGATATGATTCTTCTATCTAACCCAAGGCATGTGTTTTTCTTCCTCCTCTAGGGTTCTTTTTCATTACTTATATGCTTCTCCTTTTCTTCTAGTTGCTCCTTCAGACCCTGGTATTCTAGTTTCAGTTTTCTATTTTCATTTTCATTCTGGGTTAATTTCTCTGTCAGTTTCTCATATTGGGATTTCAAATTCTCTAGCTGACAACGGGCTTTAGCCATATCCTTATCTTCCAAGCTTTCTGCCATCAGTGTCTTGATATGGTTCTCTGCTTCACTCTTTTCTTTCTTAAAGTGCTTCATCAGCTTCTGGATATTCTGTTCATGCTTTGTTTTCACACTGTGCAACAATGATGTGAGATCTTCCACCTCTCTCTGGGGAATGTCTCGTTCTAACTTTAACTGTGTGATAATGGCAGCAGTTTCTTCTTCTTTAGATTTTGCTTGGACTCTCAGCTAAGAAAAGTCCCTGAGGACAACTTTCTTGACCCTCTCTTCCTTGGCCAATTTATTAGTGAGCTCTGCTCGGATGGCACTCAAGTCCTTCATGGACTCTTGCATCTCAAGAAGTCTGACTTTGTCCAGGGACTGGCTCTTCTTTAGCTCTGCAGTTTCTTCTTCCAGGTGAATTTTCTCAGCCTTTATCTGGCTTTCAATCTTACTCTGTCTTTCCAACTCACTTTCTAGTCTATAGATGGTGTCGAGGGAATTCTTGGTCTTCAGTTCAAGTTTAGCTTGGTGAGACTGAATGTCACGGAGTTTCTATTCCTTATAATGGCGCTCCTATTCCTGTAGCAGATGCTTTGTTAAGACATCATCAGTTCCTTCTTGCAATGATCTATCTGTTGGAATGCTGCTTTGGAGATGGGTGCATTAGTGGCAAACTATCCACTGGGCAATAAAAAAGCCCTTGCCTCAACTGTAGATAGAATGCTGTCCAAAAAGGACAAAACTTGGAAGCAAGTAAGTTGACAGCCTGGCTCTGCTAAGACAGGGTAGGCAAGTCCTTCATAATTCCTGCTTTACAATCAATGTCTGTCAGAGATACTTGGCCAAGAGTCTGAAGATAGATGTTTCAACATTATAAAGAGAATTTGGAGACTTCCCTGGAAGCCAATTATCTGCCATTTCTATAGTTTTAGAAGCTGCTTGCTCTGTACTTCCTGTTTATTCAGATATATTTATCATTTTTAGTTCTCTGATATGGTTGAAGAATACATAGTTATAGTCTCACAGTGAGTTTGAGTTGATTAGGAATTAAAAGGATGTTTTAGGTCTAAGAAGATGTTTTTAAGTTGGTAATGCAAGTTAGGATGGAAACTGAGTTAGGTATAGAACTTTAAACTCATCAAGATAAATAAATAAAGAATATTATTATTAGCTGCAAAATACATATAGACTGGTCTTTGGGAATGTATGTTATACCTTATAGTTTTCAAAGTTGTTTCCTAATTATTCTTATTGTTTTCTACTGTATTTATTATTATTAAAAAAGAACCTTTTATTGAACTAAAAGGAGGAGATGTTGGAGGAAGGTCTTATGCATGATTTTCAAAAGCTGATTTCGATGTGCTTTGATCTGGTTAATGCCCTATCTGAGGAGTTCTCTGATTGTATAATAAAAATTACTGATAGCCAATTAGCTGTGCAGAAGTTTGTAGGAAGGCAGAACTTCCTGGGAGGAAGCAGCAACCCTGGGAAGATACATAGGAAGTCCTCTTTTTCCACCAGGAACACTGATGAGGACAGATGTGTGTAACCGATCTTTTAAATTATTATTTAACACTTATTTATTTATTACTAAATTCACTTATAACAAACACCAACAATTTCTTAACTATTAATCCTATAAATTCTTACAACCCCTTTAACCTATCCACTAAACCTATTGATAATTATTTTTCTAGCCTTTTAGAATGATACAGTCTCTGGGGCAGGTCCTCAGTCATCAGGAACACAGTCTTTGTTGTAGATTCTTTAACGCACTTAGCAGTCCTTTTTCTGGATCTCTCAGATGCAGGTTCATCAGGATAAGTTGGTTATTGCAGTCTCACCTTAAATAAGGCTTCATGCTTTCTTCTCTGTGGGAGACCCCAGCCGTCTGCAGGCCAACTTACTTCTTTTGAACCAGGAACTCAGCTGCTCTGCCTCAGTCCTTAAAGCCAGGCACAGTTTCCCCTAGGCCACTGATCGGACAGATCAAACCCCTCCAGGCAAAAGCTGAGCCACAGGGTCCAGTCCTTGGCCTTTTGGTGTCTTGCTCAGGCTTTCTTTGCTCACTGGCTTCTTTCTGCTTCAGGGAGAGAGCTGGCCATCAATGGCCAGCCCTTTTTTCAGCAGGACTCTTGGAGCTCTCTAGCATCAGGGGCCTTTTCTTCTTTTGGGCTCCATGCACTGTCCTTAAATAGGAGGAACTCTGTTTCAGCTTAATTTGGGCTCCGCCCACTTAGCAGCTGAAAACAATGTCAGGCCAGATACTTTGTTTCTTCAAGTCTATTGAGTCTTTCCTGTTTTTCCTGACTTCAACTTTGTTTGTCAGTCTATTAAGTATCCTGTTTTTCCTGACTTCATGCTGATAATGCTCTTCATGCCCCGAATTAAGAGACAGTATCAGAAACTCCTATATATTTTCTAAATCTAATTTATCTAACTCCTACAGATGTGTGTATCTGAGAGCACTGGAGGTACAGAAAGCCACATGGCTGGTTGGGATTAGGTGGTCAGGGCAGTTGAGGGTCTGCCCAGCTAAGACCTAAGTATTTAAATAGTTGAAGATATTGGTGTATTTAATTATTGGGAAAAAGGGCCACCCTGGGTCTCAGGCCTTATCATTAAGAGACCTAAGTCTGGTGAGGCTTCCCACCAGGCCCACCTATTACAACAGATATCCATGGGAGTATGCCCTTTTTTTGAGCCTCTTCTGAGGAGAAAGAGAGGACAGGAGGATGACAGAGAGGTGAAGTGTGAAGGAGAGACTAGGAGGAGATGAGGAAGGGGAAGCTGAAATCAGGATGTAAAATAAATAAATTAGTTAATAAAAAAGGAAAATATTTTATATTAAAGATCTTTGACAATTAAAAACAACCTCAGACTTTCTTAGTGGGTTTGCTTTAAATTATGATAAAAGGCTTTTGAATTCTGAAACATATCATTTGTTTGGCTTTTAGAAGAAAGAATATTATGTTTTGGATTAAAAGAACAAAAAACCTTAAACTTGAGCTCCAACAGAAAAGGTCTATAGTAGTGATCTGAACAGCAAAACTTGGGACACACTGACTTCTGTTTATCAGTACTGGTCCTTTTGTCCATTGTGTTAAATGGAACATTGATGGCTTTTGTCTGAGGGAAAAGACTAGATGCCTCATTTCTGGATTGAGGAAGAGATTTACCACTCTAAAGATCTTCATTTTCATATTTAGAAAGTGAGGTTAGGAATGTATAAACACAAAGACGATTCTGGGGAGTTGGTGACTTGCTACATTAGTTAATTTTTTTGTCATTTTTGTAATGAAATAACTGAGGTTAAAAACTAACGAGGATTTATTTTGGCTAACGGTTTCAAAGGAATAAGTCTATAGTAATGTAACCCAGGACATTGGGAAAAATATTCTCCAGATTCCATAGTTCTACTCCCATAACCTATTCAAATTATGAATCCATTAATAGATAAGTTACCCATTAGATGTAATTCTCTTTCAAAACACTCTTGTAGATATACCTGTTATTTATCTCCTAAATGTTTAAAAGCACAGTCAAGTTGACACCAAAGTTAAGCATCGTGCAAAGGAAGCACCAAGAATCTATCTCCAACCCAGCTAACAATTGCAATGGGGGACCCTGATGTGGCTGTTTTGAGACTGAAGGGTATACACAAGCCTGTTGACTTCTCAGAGAAGACTTATACATTAAGTGCAGACAGCTTTACTCAGTACATCACAGTGTCTGATCTCCACCTCAGCCTTATGGTTGGCACCTATTTCTGGAGCAGACTATACTAACTCCTAATCAGTTCATGTTGGAACAACCTATTGCTTGTTTTACAGAAAGGATCAGGAGCATGCTTGAATGGAAAAGTGACCACAAAAGGGGAATCAGCATGAGGCTACTAAAGTAGGAACAGCTCGCTGCAGCTCAGGATCGAGGTTGCTAGGTACATTGGAGAAGGGTTGTGTACTAGCCCAGGCCAAGTGGAGTCCTGTATTTCTTATGAAAGCTATGCTTTCCTGCCTCAGTTTCCCTACCACTATCATTTTGACTGTGTCTTCCCACTCTCTCTTGACCTTCTGAGGACTTGCTCTTACTGTATTCTGTTCCTTAAATATGATATCCTTTAAAACATTCTGTTTTTAGTATCCTTTCATACTTATAGTTTTTTAAATGTTTTTAAGATTTCTTCTTCATATCTACATTAGTTAATTTCATTCCTCTATGGCTTGTTATTGAACCTCCTCTCTTTTGGTAGTTTCATCTACTACTTTACTGTTTGATGTAAGAAAACACATCTATCATCTTAAAGGAACTAAGAGATAGTTTATTCTGGAGTCATTTTTGCCATGGTCTGGAAACACATATTTAGGTCACCCCAAATTCCATGTTCCAGTATGAAAGCAGATTCATAAGGTTTTCATAGTTTTACAGAACAGAGAAAGTCAGTCGTATATTAAGACAACTTTAAAATAGATTGGTGGGTACACCAGAGAGGTGTGTACCACTTGTTGGGGGACAGGGGTTATTTTGTAGGCCCAAGGTGATGTCTGGTGATGTTCTTAGCTCTTGAAATGATGGAAGCTCCTGTTCTACTAAGTTAGTTTTAAGTTAATAGATTTTAAGAAGGTTTATTTGTCACGAGGTATTAGTTCAGATTCAGAATAAGGTAAGGAGTGGCTGTTCCAGAAGCCTAAATCCTATTAAAGATAATTAGCTTCTGGATCTAAAAAAGTGCACACAGACTCCTTCTAGGAATTTTTTGTTTGTTTATAGTCAGACTCAACTTCTTTTCAGGAGTTCTCATTTATACTCCTCCCCCATTTCACTTTTTTTGTATCAATTTTGTGACCTTTCGTTGATCCCCGTAGAGTGGAGGAAATGGCCAGGAGTTTCATCTTGTACAGGTGTGTGTGATTGATGATGACAGGCCTTCAGTATATACTCAAGGCAGCTAGCTCATAGGAAACATGATTGAAAGACCTTTGCTATAAGATTCTGTCACTGCATTGGGTCACTGTCTGAGCTCAGAGGTCAAAAGATGCTCCTGGCTGTGCTTTGAGGTATGACGAGACTCTGGCCAGGGTAATTACCACTGGGTTTTGTGATTGCTTCTAACAAGGCAAACTTAGATTGTATTTGTTGACCAGGCAATAGCGTTGTTTGGTGGTACATACAAGTAGGTAAGGTTTTCTGTTAGTCTTTGTATATATTCTATAACAACTTGAGGCAAGGAGGGCTATACTCTAGAGGTATGAATCATCTGGTGTTTCCCTCTGGCCAACAGAGCCTTAGGCAGAGCCCTGGGTTTGGTTAAGTTGCCTCTGGGTTTGAGCCACTCTCTTCATGTTGATTGGTGCTGCTCAGTTCAGGCCCCTGGCAAGGCCAGAACCTCCCTCTGCTTATTTCTCCTTATCTATACTTTATTTTGGCTTGGAAAAGCATAAGGTTGGTGATTCTGGTGTGAACTGTCACAGACTGGGGTCCTGAGCCTAAAAGGACACTTTTATCATACTCATTTTATCTTTCTCATATTAAAATACACTGGCTATCAATCTTCACAGCAGCCTCTAGGGAGGCATCCCCTTATTTCCCGATTCTCAATGTATTATCTCTGCCCACTAAAGTTCAGGTTTGATGTGAGGATAAAGAGGTGATGTGAGCTTTGTATCATTTCTATATTTCAGAAAGTAGAAGAGAACCCATAGCTTGCATGTTTTAGCATCTACAGTTACAAGAGATGAACGAGTAAGTTAATGAGTAGCTGAGCTGAAATGTAAGCCTTCCTAGAAAGGACCACTTCCTCCTAATGTGGCTTTGGTGCATGGCCAGGCTCAGTCCTGATGTGACTAGATGTGTCGGAGTAGGGGGGCATGGGTGGGTTACCTTTTTCTGAGGACAAGGGGAGGGGATAGGGAGCTGGGGCTGGAAGGTAGAACTCAGAGGAGGGAAGGGGACAGGCTGTGATTGGGATGTAAAATAAACTTAATAAACTTAAAAAAGAATCAATATTATATGCATTGGATGAGAAAAATTAACTGGGCTTAATTAAAAATTTGGAGATGCAGTCATCCCAAGAGAATTACCATGAGCTGCCTATTAATTTGTCATTTGGTATGTGGTGGCCTGCCAAGGCTGGTTCACAGGAAGATGAGACTAGTACTTGGTTAAGGTGCAGCGATTTCCCTGGAAGACACGGGTTTCCTCCCTCTCCGAGAGGTGCCCTATACCAACGACGCTGCTCGCACTAATTATTCTGTCAGTTCTGTTTAACTCGAGTGAAGGAACAAGAACACATTTCCATGTCCAGACTTCTTGCTGAACTCTCAACTACACGAAAAACTCAAACTAAAAATCACAATCAAAACCCCAAGTGCTTTGAGAGTAACCACATGAACCTCTAAAAAATAAAAACATGAACATCTTTTAGAAACATTACAGTACATGGTGAAAGTTCATATATACCAAATAATTATTGATAGTGAAACGTAACTAATGTATAATATTCTTGAGAAAAAAATTGTGAACCATTTGAGCTACATGGGTCTTTACATTTATAAAGAATAAATTACATTGGTTATTATATGCACAGGAAATTAACTGATTTTAAAACATGACTAACTTAGCAAATTTTATTGCTACCAATTTACACTTTTAAACTGACTTGTTAATTTGTCAAATTTAACTCAGTACAATTTTTATTCTAATAAGTTAAAGACTTGAGGTTAGAACATTATATATTATGATATAGCAAAATTAAATGTATCTGTATGTGGTAATAAAATGTGTTTTTTTAAATAAAGCTGTTAGAACTTGTGGAAGTGATAAATTTGGTTTCTGTATTTGTTAAAATATTTCACATTAACTCTGGCCTTGAAATGTGTTATGCTACAGGGCTTGGCTCATTTTTTTTTCTCCAAGAAATCAATATCTTTAACTAATAATGTTTTCACACAAGATAGAAAGTTATGGTTTAACTTACATTGGAGTTTGATTTTCTTTTGAACACTGCTATGTTAGACTAACATTTTTCTTGTCAAAGTGCAGCCATTGGGCAGGTCAGCAGGAATACTCTAATAATGCCACCACCAGGTATGTAAATGTTTTCAGTGCTTGGCAGGGGGACAAGTATTTGTGTTATCTCCCACTCAAAGTCTTATCCTTTCTCAGTGACAAGCATCAGAGAGCAGACAACAGTATTTCCTGGTGAGGTGCGTTACAAGTTCATTGTGTCCAGGGCAGAATCACTCTTCCTTCCATTTCCTATCATCACCATGTTGCTGTAATAATTGATATTGAATGTCCTAAAGTGTATGAGCAGAAGCCTGAGATAAGCTTTAATTGAACATCTGGTACACGCAGATAGCATTTGCTGATGTCAGTTTTATTATGAATAAGACATCAAATGCTATTCAGTGTATTACTTATGCCAAATACCAGAGCACTGATACAAGACTTGCTTTTCCTAATATAATCCATAACTTGTTGTTTAAATATATGTAGGTTGACTTTGTGATAGCTAATCTAAGTATAAAGCACAGGGTTTTCTGATATTTTGTGGATATCTGTCAGCATAAAAAAAAAGCATTATTTAGGGGTGAGACCTTTGGTTACACTTAGGAATGTATTCTAATGCAGAGAATAATTTTAAATAGGGAGACAAGTTTAAGCTCTGCTTTGATAATGAGTTTCTCTTTAGTTAATATATAAATGAAAAGAATGAGAAGACATCTTTTCCCAGTGGAGGGGCAGTTAGAGGAAGAGGTATTTGTGTTCTCTGCACCCTTTACTAAAGGTCCAACTGACCCAGTTTGAAAATGGATAAGGGAAATAGTTTAATTAGTGTAAGAGACTTGAAGTCTAAACTATTAGCATACTTCTATTCTTGAAAAATATTTGATGAGAAACTTTGCAGGCTTTTCCAGTGTCAGGGAACTGGTTAAGGGAGAGATCTACTGTAATTTTGTTCCAAAAGTAGTAGTTCAGCTCCTTTGCTTGATATTGTAATATTTTGAAAAATGGCATCATCATTTTAATTTTTTGTATTAAAAATTTAAATATATTTTTGTTCCTAATGAACAAAAATAACTGTGCCTTTTAAACTTTTTCTGCATTTTGTTTTTCCTTTTTAAATAAAGTTTCAGTAAGTCCCCAGTGTTCCTAATTATCAAGGCACTGTTTCCAGGATAGTTTCCTGGGGGAAAAAAAAATCACGTTTTACACATGGACATCTTGACTGCAGAGAACAACACTTGCCTTTACAAGTTGTTATACCTTTGTGAACTTTTTTTCACCATGGTTAAGTCACACTATAGACAGGTGTTTATAACATATTTATAGATGGCACCAGGATATCTATCTTTCATGGTATTGTTATAACATCAAACACTATATAGTTATCTATGTATATTTATATCTATATGTGTTCTAAGGTATAGGTTTGCTTTTCTTTATAACTCTCAAGTTTGCTTCACAATTTTGGTATTCTTATCATCATTTTTATTAATGTAATCATTATGATGTTATTATTTTGTATGGTTTTTGAAAGTTATTGTCAACAAGACAAGTTTAAACAAGAATTTAACAGTGGGCTATCATCTTGCATGAGGTTCCATTTTTGAAAACATTTAATTTTAATTGAGGATGTGTTACACACCTCATTGTATTCCCTTTAGCAGTCTTGCTAAACAGGTTGTCAGTGAGATTCCCCAGCAAAACTTCTCCTATGTGGGGCTAGATCTGAGGTCACCTGATATTTTCCTCACTGTTTCTAAGAATAGTAATTTTTCAGACTTTGTCACAAGCTACATCAATTGACTATAATATATATTATTCAACTACTGAGGAGAGATCTGAAAACTTGACTATTCTGAAATGTTTTTGTGTCAAAACTGATCCATTTGAAATACTTGTGATTAGTGATTGCCCAGCAATGTGGCAGCTGTTTGGAAGAGCTACTGTAAACTTAAAGCCAATGAGGAAATCAAAAACTTGTTGCTTCTCTTTAATAAAAAAAAAAGTGATTTATATTGGAAAGCCACTAACTTCTGTGTGTAATTCCTGACACTGTGACATCTGGAGTTACTGTGGAAACTGGGTCCTACTTCAACAAATGGCACTGCCCTACCTCTGGGCTTGACCTGATGATTGGCACATTGCTACAGGACAAGAGCAGTGCAGCCTTTGATCCCAGTAGTTGGTAGGACTGAGTGTTTCTAGTTCAGCAGCATAGTTTAAATTGGTCTACTTCATATTGGTAGTGCCACCACGGGAACTGTCTTTACAGACCCGCTAAAGATCTGGGGGACTTATTTTCCCTGGAGACTAGGATGCCGTCTGCTGTTTTCCTAGATGGAATTTGAAGAGGGGAATACAAGTTAAACAAGTCTGCTTTAGTTTCTTTTCTTGCTGTTGTGATGAATACTCTGGAAGGAGAAAAAAAAAAGAGTTTCAGAGAGGAAGGGCTTATGTAGCTTACAGTCCATCATTGCAGAGAAATCTCAGGCAGGAGCTTGAAGCAGCTATGTTCCTAGACAGAACAAGAGAGCAGTGGATGAATACACACATACTCAGCTCATCTGCCACAGTTCAAGATGGCCTGAGCAGGGAATGATCCTCCTCACAATTAAGAAGACTTTTCCCATATCAGCTAACATAATCAAGATGATCCCTCACCACAATGTCAGAGACCAATTTTAATCTAGACAGACCGTCACAGGTGTGCAAAGAGGCTTGCCTTTTAGATGTCAAGTTGACAGTTAATACTAACTGATGCTGTCAAGGCTTGTTTGGTTCTTTTTCTCCATCAGTTAAAACATTGAAAAACAAGGATAAAAGCCCAGGACAGAACAGAGCCAATGATTATCTGTACGCATTAATAAATAAATACACGACAAGGAACCCTTGGGAGCAAGTGTCATTATCTTTAAAGATGTTTGAGAAAAGCTTGGCTTTAGGGTGCCATAGCTGGGTTTTTCCTCGCTCCTTCCCTCTGTTTACTAGTCTACATGTATCCGTGCACCCTGTGTGTGAGGATGGAGTCTGAGTCTTTTCATGAGCAATTGCAATTGGACTCTTCTCTTTGGTTCTTGAGCATGAGAGCAGCTGTAATAGTGTCCCTTGCCTTAGTGCCCAAGTAATTATGGATTAGCTGGGGTAAGAGTAAGTGCCCAACCTCCTCTGAACTTTGTGGTATAACAGGTACAGAGGTACTGAGAGACTCAGCTCTGTGAGGGAAAACAGCCTATGTTTCATAGAAATGGAAACTTGCTTCTGGAGACAAAAGTCAACCAAAAAATATTATGGCAAAAAGCTATTGAAAACTCAACTGAGGTTATCATGTTCCCATTTCTCCACATCTAATCATCTGGTCCACATCTAATACAGAATACCCATGGCTACACATCATGTCCAAGGTCTAGAACACACAGTATTCCTTAAACACCAAACTAATTATGATTTCCCAAAGTTATTTCAAAATATTAAAAAGTTACAGATACTACAAAATGAATTTTTTTTTTGCTTTTGAGTATATATATGTCCCTTACACTTCACATAGATTACTGAGAACATAAGCTTGAGTTTAGTGTGGATTGTCATGTTAATCATTGTTAATGCTAGGAAGACAGATTTTGAGCATTTGCATATATACAGTACATACATACATATTCATGTTGCTTTATAGTGAGGTAGAGATTATTTGCTTTAAAAGTTGCATCATTCTTTCAGAGGAACACATATTATGTGGAGCTGTGCTCTTCACAGGGTACAGATTGCTCCATAAGTAGCTTGTTACCAGTCTGTTATAATGCAGATGGGGAAATCAAACCTGTGAATAGAATATTTTATAGAAAGTTGATAACAAAACACTACATCGTATTGGGATACTCATCAATCTGAAGATGATGTGGAACAACATTTGCGTTTAACCATGTAAAACTGAACAGAAGATAAAAACGAAGCTATAACATGAAACAGATCTTTCATTGCAAGATGGCTTGAGGGGCAGTGGCTGTGAGCAGATTGACATCTGTGAGATAGACAGCATTCAGCCTTCTCTATCGCATAGTCTCTGTGCCTGACACTTGGAGTAATTTCTTCCAGAAATCTGAATGGAAGACTTGGTAATGATAGCATCTGTCCTCCACTCTGCATCTATCCTTTAATAATGATGTATAACTTCAAGGAGGAAATATCTCCCTACAGTAATTAAAATCCATTTTTTTTTTTTAGAAATAAAATCTCTACTTTATTTAGCTATGTCACCCATTAACCAATCACAGTGTTCCAGTGTAGATTAAAATTCTTTCATGTGAAGTCAAGTGAAAGATCACTTGACTCGTTGACTCATTCATTGGGAAGTTTGTACATGACTCTGATGCTGATGGAGTTTTGTTATGAAGATGTTTTCTTTCTTCTTCTGTTTCATTTTTTGTATGACTGCATACGTGTGAATGTTTGTGTTGATTGTGGTAGGTGTAGGCTTAGAGGGAACTATTAACAAGTATCTTTAATTGCAAGTTACCTGCAAAATTCTGATGTGGAATTATTTAAAACAACAAAAACCATGAAGAAAAGACAAAGCATTGTCATTTCTTGGTTAAATAGAAGAAGAGCTTGTTCATAATCTGCAGACAGGCTGACAGTGGGGACTTAGATTCAGGAGAACAGCCTGCAGTTCAAGGAGAACTATGCTTATGTTCACTTGTGTTCTACAAGCAAAGGGAGTTTCTGGAGAGCCAACTTCCCTAGAATCGGTTATAGATCAGATCCCTCAGCCTACATGCCTGGTAATGCTGAGTCTTCAATGTGCCTTGTAGAGGAAGTTTTGTCTCTCATGCTTAGAAGTAGAGTCTCAACAAGTGTGGAAGGAGTGTTCACATTATGTGCATCTACCAACAATGAAGGCAGGAAAATGTGACCACATCGTCCTTTGTAGATAGATAGTCAGGGTTGTTGCATCTTGAGCAGTTTTCTTGTTTAATTCATGTTCTATTAAACACCATATGCTCATCTCACTTGAACTCTGGGGAAGATTTATCAAGTGCTAAAAACTCCATACTTCATGGCAGCTTAAATAGACATCATCTCTTAGAGAGTATCTAAATGTGCTAACTTCATGCAAACAGCCCATAAGGGACTCAAATTTCTGACCTATGATAAACTATTTATGCAAAGCACTATTGTTTAAAGGAAATGCAAACACCCAATTCCAGTTTTGTAACCTTGTGGGAATGATATTTTCTGTGAACTGATAAATAATATAGCAGACTAATCAGATTTACTTCTATTTATTTTTTCTAATATAATCATAATCTGCTTTAGAAGAGTCACAGGCTGAGTCCCCTAGGAACTAATCATCTTGGAGATGGAGATTAGTGTTTGCGAAATACATTAGAGACTGTTCTTGGACTTTAAATGATTGAAGGTTGAAGCAGGGCTGGGGTGAGGCAGGGTTTCATATGTGATGTGCTCTCAATAGAAGTCTCAGCTTCCTAATGGGACAAACTTCAGATTCGTCACAAGCCGAAGCCAGGGGCAGCCTGTCTGTGGGTATGAGCTACTCTGAAATGGACATGACCTTGAGGAAGGCTTTTTCGGAAAGACAATTCCTTTGAAGGTCTGACTGCTATAGGTTGTGTCTTGCTAACCCTTTCAGCATCTTGTTCACTCGTTCAGTGGGCTGTGTATTTCAGATAATAGTCTAAACAGAATCTGTCTCCAACTTACATGGTGAAGTCCTAGCATCCATTTCTTATAAATCAGTCATAAGCAGGAGTCAGTTCTAATCTAGTGTCTGAAGTCCTTACAGGAAGTAAGAATTGGCACATTCAGAGTGTCTTCAGCCATGCTTCTCTTGAGTGTGTTATTTGGTGAAGGCACAGGGACAAGGCAGTTCTTGCTGGCTGAGGATAGGCAATTCAGGAGGGACCAGATGTAGTGACACTTTGATGCCTTATTCCGGGTCTCCAGATGAGAAAACACATTTACATTGAATAACCTGCCTAGATTGTGGTATTTTGTTATAGCAACTCTAGCAGCAGGAGCCAGAAAGTGTCACCAGTTAAAGCCAATGAGAAAACCATCTTAAGAGTTTTTACTTTATTTCTGATTAAGCTTTTAAATAGTGAGTTTCAAAATTCCATGACAGATTTTGGATGGTGTTATTTTTCTTTAAGATATGCATATTTTAAAAGAATCCACACACACACACACACACAGAGTTCACAAAACATTTTCCTTTCCTTCTCATGAATTTGCCATGTACTATTATTATTAACTACTCTTTCTTTCTTCCTGTGAAAAATTAGAAAATTACATGACCACTTGAAACACACAGTTCTGACATGTTGCTTCTGATTAAGGCTGGGAGGTTCGGGATAATATTCACTTTGCCTTCTGAGCTTTTTTGAAGGGCAGACTTGGTGACCTTGGCAGCTCTAGCCGCCTTCTTGTCTATGGCTTCAATGGCACTCATGTAACCATCTGTCTTACGACAAATAGAAAAAGTACCCACAGAGCAGTCAGAGAAGCTTTCCACATATGGAATTGCTGGGAACATATCAATGATGCCAACATCACCAGATTCCTAGAATTTAGGGCCAACTTTCAGCTTTGTAATTGAAGGGCGAACAATCTTTGCTTTCAGCTCATCCAACTTGCAACCTGTGTTAGGAGATGACAATCCAGCACAACACATGGCCATTGCCACACTGGCCTGGATGGTTTAGGACAATTACCATAACAGCGAACCAGTTGCTTCTGTCATAGGTCACTTTTTGCTGTCACCAGTAATGCTGCTTTGGCAAACTTCTTTGGTAGGCTATTCTTGACTTTGAAACTCACATGGTTCTCAGGGACAGCTTCACTCAAAATATCATAGTGCATTTCAACAAACTTTTATAACACCTGTGACACTGACCAGCACAAAGGTGATCACCATGCCAGGTTTTAGAATGTCAGTTTCCATTCATTTTACAGGAACAGTACCATTTTATAGGCATAGTGGGGCAGAAGTAAAAGTGTCTCAGTTGGATGAACTGGTGGGAGAATGCAGTCCAAAGCTGCCAGTAGTATGTTTCTACAACCATTGCCATCTTCAAAGTGGCTTTCCATCACTTGAAAAAAGGAATCATAGGACTTGGTCCCAGTAAGGCACAAATGGTTCTAGAAATCAGTTCAAATGCTGCTGTACCAGAGCTGTAGCCAATTTTCTTTCTTTTTAGGGGATATCTATTTAGGGGATATCCTTTTTTTCTTTTTTTTAATAATTTATTTTTTATTTCTTCAAGTTACATCTCAATCACAATCCCCTCCCTACTCCCCCTTCCAGTCCCTTCCACCCTCCTCCCCCTCAACCCCCCATCCTCTTCCCTTTTTTTTTTTTAGTTTAAGATATTTCTTTTTCCCCCCCAACAGCTCTCCCTTTCAGTCCAACAAATGGTTCTTTTTCTTATAACTATAAATACAATACAAAACAACAGA
>CAJQZJ010031962.1:12051317-12070627 GCA_907164525.1 Lophiomys imhausi | reverse complement strand
AGGACTCTGACTCCATGGGTGGGGAGGACTCTGACTCCATGGGTGGGTAGGACTCTGACTCCATAGGTAGGGTTGTTTACCCACTGGGTCATCAAGGGTGTTAGTACCAATAGTTTAGATACAACTTATTTTCTCAAAATTAATGTGTGGGAAAATTGTTCCTTAGTGTGTCAGGGATAAGAGGTGAGACACAGTGGGAGGTCACTTTAGGCCCTTCCCAATCCTCTGGCTGCAACAGCTGTTTTCACTATTTTGTTGGTTCCTTTCTCTCTTCCAAGTTGTAGTCAGTTGCTGAGAAGTTGCCCCATATTCCCGCACCTGGGATTAAAATGAAATCATATGCTTATAATATTTCTGTGCTTTTTGAAGAAACTAAAATTCCCAAATTCTCACTGCATCTGGCTTCTAGTATTTTTGTGGTCTCTCCTTTTTGTGCATAACCCTAGCATTGCAATGGCATCTTCTATGATGTGACTGAGCCAGAGGATGGGTATATTGTTATGTTTCATCTTGGGCCTTTAGAACTGTGGGCTAAATAAATATGCACTATTGTGGTCAGATGTTTTATTATAGTCATAGGAAATATTCAAGCATGTGTACTGAGTGTCAGTCCCACTCATAGTAAGAGAAATAGCACCTAAAGAATTATTTCTACTGAAAAGATGGACCTATCATGCAAATCAAGCTCAAAGAAATTAATTACAGGGAGCAAACTCCTATGACTAAAAATCTATGCTGTATTTCCTATAACTTCCTTACATTACCATTTGTGTATCAGGATATATGTTATTATGAATATTAAATAGGCATATTAGATGAAGAACAGCATGAGATATTCAAACTTGTGTAACCTAGTGATATGTTCTTGTCAAGATTCAGAACTGAACAAAATATAATAGCCTGTAATTTATATTTCAAATTATATCAAGTAGTGAATAAAAAGAGCTACTTGATTTAGCAATAGGTTAACTATGAAAGATGCCTACAATGCAATTGTCTTTGCTCATTTTGTGGTACTCCAAGAGAATCTGTGAAAATTTATAAATGGCAGTGAACAGAAATGAACTGAATTTATTGACCCACATTTCTGAAGTCTAGGGAGGTCAAAATAGTTGAGTTGATCATACCTAGTAAAGACTGTCATATTACATTAGCCTCCTGTGAAAGGACAAGGTCATAGGACAATGAGAAGGTCAAAGGTGAAAGAAGAGGGAAAGACAGCAGGAAAAGGAGGGAACCAGCCTAGCAGTTTTTTTCTGAAGAACCCATTCTCATAATGATGAAGCTTCTCCCTATGATCAGTGCTCTAATCCATCCTAAGGACAGTACCTCCATTAGGTAACCCTTAAAAATTCTCCTTTTAGTGTGGCATTGGGGATTACAGTTTCAGTACGTGAGCCTTGTAGGGCACAATTCAAAACATAGAAGTCAATATCATCAGTGCCTTGAGGATATTGCTGATACTATTAAAAATATTTCAAATATTTACCCACTGTGAAGTTCCCAGGAAATTCTAGAGAGCCGTTTATGAATAAAATTATATTTCAGCATGTAAGGATTCATTGACTTCTTTCTTTCTATTTGGATCCCCTTGATCTCCTTCATTTATCTTATTGCTCTAGCTAAAACTTCAATTACTTTATTGAATAGGCATAGGGACAGTGGAGATTCTTATCTTGTTACTGATTTTAGTGGAAATGTATGGAGTTTCTTTCTATTTAGCATGATGTTGGCCTTGGCTGTAAATGGTAAGAATGACTGATGTTGGCTGTAAATTGCATTTATTATGTTGATGTATTTTCCTTGTATCTCTAGTTTCTCCAGGACTTTTATTATGAAATGTTTTTCTTTTTATTTTGTCAAAAACCTTTTCTGTATCTAATGAGATGATCACAAAATTTCTGTCTTTTAGTTTGTTTATTTGGTGGATTATGTTTATTGGTTTATGTGTGTTGGACCATCCTTGTATATCTGGGATGAATCCAACTTGATCATGGTGCATAATGTTTTGGATTTGTGTGTATGTGTTTTTTTTTTATTGAGAATTTTTGGATCTATGTTCATAAAGGATACTGGTCTATAATTTTTCTTTTTTGTTGGGTCTTTGTGTGGTTTTCATGTTAGGGTATTACTAGCTTTGTATAAATAATTTTGAAATGTTCCTTCTGTTTCTAATTTGCTAAATAGTTTGGGGAATATTTGAGTGCTTCTTTTAAGTTTTTGGTGGAATTATGTGATGAATCCATATGGATATGGGTTTTTTTTCAGCTGGGGAAATTTAAATTATTGCTTTCATTTAACTAGGGATTGCATGTCTGTTTAAATTATTTATTCTTATCTTGATTTAACTTTGGTAGGTTATATATATATATATATATCAAGAAATTTATTCCATTTATTTCAGGTTTCAGTTTGATGGAATACAGATTTTAAAAGTATACTTTTTATGATTCTCTGAGCTTTCTGTTATCTTTTCTAAGGTCTCCCACTTAATTTTAAAATTTATTAATTTGGTTTATTTCTCTCTTTTGTTTAATTTGTTTAAGGCTTATGAATCATGTTGATTTTTTCAGAGAACCAATTCTTCATTTAATTAATTCTTATTCTTATTTTCTATTTCATTAACTTTAGCCCAAGCTGATTATTTCTTCTTGTCTACTCTTTGAGGTATTGGTCCTTATTGTTTTTCACAGCTTTCAGGGGTATCACTCAGTTATTAAAATGGGATCTGTCCATTTTTGTGTGTCACTTAATGCTATGAACACAGAATTGGGTTCACTGTGTACCATAGAATGTGTTGTGCTTCCATTTTCAATCAATTCTGAAAAAATTAACTTTCCATCTTGATTTCTGCCTTGACCCAATTTTATTCCATACTGAGTCATTTAGTTTCTTTGAGTTTGTGTCCTTTCTATCATCGTTGATATTCAGCTTCAGCATGGTGGTCAGACTATACTCATCCCCTCAAGACTCAAGGTTCTGTGTGGAAGAGGACACATTGAGACTGTAAGAATCAGAGATAATAGGCAACTTTAGGGGCCCAGGCTTTTTCAGACACAGGAAGGCACATGCACTTGTCAAGTTATAGAAACTGTGACAGCATGCACAAAAACTGCAGAAGCTCAAGCCAGACAAAATCCCAGTATGGAGAAGTCAAAATGGACACAAAATCCGACCCCTAACCAAGAAGCTATTTGCAAAGAATTCAGCCCGCAGAGGAAAATATCAGTTTCCTTTAATGTAGTTATATTAACCACACTCCAGGGCAGAGTTGTTGCTTAAGAGTAGCTGACCAACACAAATGGAACTCTTTCTTTTTAAATTGCCCTTTTTATATTGCTTTTTTTTTTAAAAAAGAAAGAACATGAAATTGGGTGGTTAAGGAGCAGGGAGGATCTGGGAGGAGTTGTGAGATGGGAAAGAATATGATTAAAATATATTGTACAAATTTTTCAAAGAATAAGTAAACTAAAAATCAAATATATGTTTTTATTTAACACATGGTATGAATTTTGACAAATCTTACTTTCAATCAATTAGTATGCACATGTATAATTCAACAATTTGAAGTGAGTTTATTGAAATTATCAAATACTGTTATAAGCAGCAAAAATCCATTGAAATTTATGTAGAAGTTTGAGCTATAAAATTGTTCTTTCTGTACTTTTTGTTTTGTCAGATGATGTCAAATATGAGACAGATGTTTAAATCATACATAAAACTAGTCTTTTGACCTTGTCATGAACTTCAGTGTTCTCAACTGTTTCATACTAGCATGTCTGTAAGGAAGGATTAATAATGAGTTTTGTAACAATTGCTGTGTTGGGATTTGGATTCCATTATAAGAATACAACTGTTAGTGATCATAAAAGGAAATATTTTATTGGCTCAGGACAATTGGTCTGGTAGTTGAATTTAATTTTACAATGTTCATTAAGTGGCTGAGGACTCATTAGTAGAGTTCCAATTTGTAATGGAATTTTGAGAGAAAAATTACAAGTATTTCTGAATCTTAAACCAAAGGATTACATATACTCCTTGTATATAAGTGTGTGTATGTGTGTTTGATAAACAATAATCATTTCAAGATGGTGTAAGGAGGTTCTTTTTGACATCTAGAGAAATTAATTGGAACTTTACATTATATTTTGTTGTTTTTTACTACTAGTACAACAATTTATGGCACCTAATCATTGTACAAATATTCAACAAAACAAATAGTCTCATCATAAATATAAAAAAGAACCAGGAATTCTTCCCACCAGTGGTTTTTGCCCTCTATAACTCATACATTTCATTCTAGTGACAGCTGTGCACTCAAATCGAGAAAAAAAATAAATCTTAATGAGATTTGTAAATTATTATAATAAAAAATTTCTTCAAGCAGCCAAACTCATTTCTGCAGTCATTTAAAACTCTATTGCAAAAGGCACTTGATTTAGAATAAGTAGCATTTTTCATTCCTTCCAGCAGATTTTTTTTTCTCTATGTAGAATGTCAAAAAATCTTCTGCTGAGTACAATAGGCTGTTATGATCGTCAAGAATGTCTTCATTTTAACGTCTGGAACCTGGGGTGTGCTTCCATGCTAAAGAAGAATGTGGTAGGTGTAACTGAGGTGAGTGAGACTCTGAGATATGGATACTTCTCTGGGTTATCACAGTGGTCCCATGTAGTGATAAGGGCTTTTAAAGAAAGCTTCAGAAAGATCAGAGGAGTCAGAAGACATGTGACAGAGGAAGTAGGAATTTGGAATGAAGTAAGCAAAGGGCCACAGCCAAAGGATCCAGGTCCACTCAGATTCTGGGAATGTCAAGGAAACCAAGTATCTATGACAACTCTCAGAAGACACCATTTTTTAACTTTGTAAGATGTGGTGTGGCTTTCTGATCTGTATAACTATAACAGGATGTTTGTTGTTATTGAGTTGCTAAGTTTATCCTAACTTGCTGCAGTAGCACTCGGAATTTATACAGTGAATCGATGCTGTGGAATTTTCATGGGGATTTCTATATCCTTTGGGTGTTTTTGTCCCTGAGTATAAAACTAGTGCCAGGATCAATGACCTTTAAACTAACTGCTTGGTTATGTTATTAATCATATTAAGAATAGGGCTTCCCTTCTAAAAACAGCATGAATGGCAGTTGGATTATTGAACTAATTCATGCGTTGAAGAAGGATTTTTTTTATGACAATTATTTACTTGGTTAAAAAAAAGCTGACCCCAAATTCTTTTTAATAATATGCAATTATTACCCTTTCCCAGAAACCAAAAGGCCATTTATTTTTTATGTTTTTTTTTTATTTTGCAATTCAAGTGAAACTGCATGCAATGGCTGGAATATTAGACAAGGATCCATGACTGTCTCCATACTTACGACAGTCAACAAGCCCAGTGGTGATGATCTTTTGCAAGGAGACACAGCTGGGTTCCTGAAGATGGCAGAAGATTGTTCTGTATAGGATAGTACTGTATAACAAATGTGTATTAGCCACTGCTTCATTGCTTTGACAAAAACATCTACTGAAGGGACAATTTATTCTGTCTCACTGTTTTAAGGGATTCAGCCTGTCATGGTGGGCAAGGCATGATGGAAGGTGTGACTCAGGACGAGTTCTGTAAGCATGGGGCCTCTGGTTTTATCACATTGGCTGTTGGAAAGTTGAGGAAAGTCGCCATCTTAGAAATGGGACTGTGTCTATTTTGTTGATTTTCTCAAAGAACCAACTCTTGGTTTCATTGATTCTTTGTAGTGTTCTTTTTGTTTCTAAGGTGTTAATTTGAGCCCTAAATTTGATGATTTCCTGCCTTCTGCTCCTCTTGGGAGTGTTTGGTTCTTTTTTTTTTTTCGAGTTCTTCCAGTGCTGCTGTTAATTTGCCAGTATGAGCTGTCACAAGGAAATCATGCAATTCACAGCCAAATGGATGGAACTAGAGAAGTTCATCCTGAGTGAGCTAACCCAGACTCAGAAGGATGCACATGGCATCTATTCACTTATAGTAGGATTTTAGCCATATAGTACAGGATAACTATCCTACAACCAACACACCAAAAAGATCAAGAACATAGACTTTGTTACCTATCAATGGGACAATTTGCCCTAGGTGTGCTACCATGTAGGCCTCCAGTGCAATAGGAAGCTCTTAGCCCTCATATAACTGTTGAACTGAGATGGGCTGACATTTAGGGACACTCCACATTGGAGGAGTGGAATGAGTGGGAGAGTGGGGAGAGCATGGAAGGGTAGAACTGGGATGGGTGAAAAAAGGATGCTGTGGTGGAGTGTAATGTAATAAATAAAAATTATGATAAAAAAAGAAAAAAAACTATGGAGCATTTACACAATGGAATACTACTCAGCTGTGAGAAACAAGGAAACCATGCAATTTGCTGCCAAATGGATAGAACTAGAAAAGCTCATCCTGAGTGAGCTAACCCAGACTCAGAAAGATGCACATGGCATCTACTCACACAATGTCAACTTTACTATATGCAAATAACCGAATAAAATCAAGGAGGTCAGTGGTGTTGTGATAAAGATAAACATGGCATGTATTCATATATAACTGGATTTTAGCCATATAGTACAGGATAACTATCCTACAAGCAACACACCAAAAGGAACAGGAACATTAAAAAAAAAAGAGCTGGGGACTAGGTTACAATTCATAAGGTCTGCCATCGGCTCTAAATTTCCTCCAATGAGTCTCCATCTCCTGATGATTCCACAACCTCCCCAAAATAGCACCTCTATCGGGGGACCAAGTGTTTAAATACATATACTTATGGAGAAGATACCAAGTTACTTTTTATTCACCTAGCATTTTAATACGGAACTTTAAGAGTGGTTTCATTAAAAGAAAGTTTAATATGTCCATAAGTATATCAATTAAAAACAAATATCATTAAATTATCCTGCAGAACATTTTTACTGGCCAATACTAACATGGGATATTTAGAAAATGTTAACAACATTTTCATTCCACACATAAAAAAGCACCTTCATTTTATTTCTGTATCCTATTACTAGCCATAATAATTTAAGAATTTATTTCTTGGATTTTATCTTTAATAATTTAAATTTTTTGTTTAATTTTTTCTTATTTGGATACAGAGTCCCATGTGGCCTAGGTTGGCCTCAGACTTCTGATCCTTCTGCCTTTCTGAGTGTTGGAACTGAAAGCATGCACCACAATTTGTGCCTTACTTAATTATTTTTAATTAACATATAATACAATGGGTTTAATTTTTACACTTTCACACATTTATATCATTATACTTTGCTCATAGTAACACACTATTAATTTTATCCATTTTACATGGTATATTTAATTTTTTGATATTTTTAAATGATCTTTATTAAAGATACAAGCCTTTGTCTAATTAGGCACTATATCAATACCAGAATTTATGATTTAATTATCTAATTTGTTTTTAATCCATTATTTTTTATGAGGAAGAGTTTCAAATATGAATTAAGAACTATCAAATGTTCCAATTCCAGTGTCATGATTACATGACTTTTCTCTTTCTACATGTAGGAACCTATTCATTAGTGTTACCTTTAGGACTTAGTATTCATTTTCTTTGTTGCTCTGATAAACTACCACAAATTTAAACAGCAGCCACATAGTCTCTCGCAGCACTGAAAGATAGAAGTCTAGGTAATATGTGACCCCCACCCCCACCAGGGCCCTTTACATGTGATCTCCAAGGCTGAAGTCAGGATACAGTGTACATAGAACTTTCTGGGACTCTAGGGATAAACTTATTTCCATTTTCAGATACTGCTTGTTTTCAGATTTGGACTCTAGAGCTTGTAGTTTTTTTTGTGTGTGTGTTTTGTTTTTTTTTGTTTTTTGTTTTTTATTTTTTTTTAGGGCAGCAATGGTACCTAGGTCTGTTTCTGAAAAGTCTATGAAAAAGCATGTAAGCTGTCATGGGCACATGAGATTGCTTTACAGGGTGTATATAATTAGGCATGTGGACATGGTCCAACAGGATGCTTACAATGATACAGGCTGTTGTGTGTGCCTGGTTCTGCTTCCACAGGGAGTTCACAGTCTTACAGGCTAGCACGAGTACCTAGCCTTGTAGGGTGTTCACAGTCTTGGAGGCTGGCATGAATGTCTAGTTTTGCAGGGCACACACGGTCATCCATTGCTTTGTATTTCAACTCCTCAAGCAAGCAGACATCTTTTACATTGTCCTTTATGCTTCCTCAGATTATCTTTCTCTGTTAAGAAAGTGCTCTGCTTCTAAGGGTTTATGTGATTATATTGAGTGTACCTGGATTATTTAGGTTAATCTCTCATGTTAAGGTCCTTAGCCTTTATTACATCTGCAAGGCCACTTTACCATGTCATGTAGCATATTCACAGGATCTGGAGATTAGTCTACAGGAATCTTTAGGAGGCCATTCTTCTGTCAATAAACAATGAACATGTAAGTACTTCATTTGTTCCAAAATCAGTTTTGTTTGTATTTGGCAATAGGACCTAATATTTCCTCTTGTTTAACCATATTTGTTCCATTATTTCCATCTGAATTGTGCCTTTTACTACATGATTCAAAGGGAACATAAATCTGTTAGTTTTAACATTTTCTCTTCCTTTGTCTCTTTCTCATTCCAATCTACTATAGTTTATATGTAGTAAATCTCTGTACTCAATATACATTCCATTTCCATAGACAGAACTCTATAGTTCCAATATGACTACCACAGGAGGCTTCCTCCCAGCAGGTTGGTAGAGTACTGTGTTGACATTTACAGACTAGAATCTTTGCCAGAGAGATGCTAGGCAATTACTAAGGTAATTTATGTTGTTAGTGACTCAATTACTAGAAGTCTAATGTCCCTTTTCAGATGTTTTTAATTTTTTTACACAAGTTATCTATCCATGTCTTACCTAAAATATTAGTTATATAATAATAGACAGTGTTTAGGTCAAGGTAATTTTTTCATGTGTTGCTGTCATGTCTTCCCACTCTATTATTTTCTTTAAATTTGTTTGTAAATGTTTATATAGAATTTAAAAGTTCACTACAATGGGTGTCTGGGTAAAATGTGATTACTGCTTTTGGTAACTCTGGATCACAAATTTATTCTTTAATTTTTTTTCTAATTTTGTTCATTTATCAGTGTTTGATCTTGAATAAACTGGAAATTATTTTGTGAGTGTTATGAGTTAGGCTTAGTTTTTTCAAGATTGTACTTGTGTTAGACCCCTCTTTCGTCTCTTACAGGAACAACTCCATGGAGTAAGGTTTATTTGACTCCTGTTCCAGAGGCTATAGTCTAGCATGTGGGGTGGTGGTGGGGATGCATTGTGGTAGAGTTGGGTTAGTAGTTGGTCAGTGACAAGAACCTGAGCAGCAGCCTGCTGGAAAGCTTGGGCTGAAACCATGCAGAGATAGCCTTCAGGATTCCTTCTCAGAACCCGTTTCTTCTATTGAGACCACCTGACCAAAATTCCACCACCTCCTAACAGCTCCACCAGCCAGGCATTGAATGTTCTGTTAGCCTGGGGGAACAGAGGCACCATTTCAGGTACAAATCCTAACACATCTCATTTAGAGTTATTAATTTACTCAGGTTGTGTCTCCATCTTGAGGAAGTTTGGAGATTTCAGTTGTTACCAAGTTGAATGTTCATTTTTAAAATCAAATTTAATGTGAATTATATAAAATTATGAGTCTGATTATTAGTAATTTTAAATTTTAATCATCATGTATTGACATGCTTAATGGTTAACAGCTATGTAATAATATTCCATCTTAATTGTTACATCCTATTAGTGTCAAAGTGTTGTGTGTATCCCAAAAGTGACAGTTGGCAGTCAGCAAGAAGTCTAGAGTAGCTGATTATCACTAGGTATAAGTTAAAACTTCATCCTCCATGTTAGTTCCTGCTTGTCTTGAGACTGGCTCTGTTAAGTTTTTCTGCAACACTGGGTATGGAAGTGAAAGCCTTGAGCTTGTGGACAAATGCTGCTAGTCCTAAAGACTCTATTCTTTATCAAATCTGGGCATTTTCTTGTTTCTGGCCAACAAGACAGATGGAACAAAAGTCTTCCCTAACCATGAAATACAAGCTATTCCATCCAGATTGGAACACTTGTGTCCACATGGCCATTCTTGGACTCAAAACATGCACTGGGAGCCGGGATCAGTCTTTGGTGTGCCTAGAGGAATCAGAATCCATCCTGAATTTGGGAATGGAGTCAAACGCACAATAAGTTTGGACAATGGAAGAGGGAAAGATGCTGGTTAGGATCTCATCTTGGTGTTTTTAATCAGCTTGTGTATTCTGTATAATATTATAAATATTTAAATTTTATTATTAGTTGATTGTAAATTGCTTTTATATTAAGAACATAAGTTGAGCTATAATATATAAATTATATTTTATTTCAATTAGTTTTGAGGTTTTTTTGCCTAGAAAATTTGAGAATTATATATAAATAAGGTCTATCAATTAAAGTTTCTATTTTATTAGTTTCTAAGGGTGATTTTTTTATTTCAATATTTTTATGAGTGGTTCTCATTAAACTTATTTGATTTCTGGTGTTTGATAAAGCTCCCAACTATTTTATTTTACAGATTGTTAGTTAGTCAACTGGTTTCATGTATTAAGTAAAACTTCTTTTACTTCCTAAACTTTAAAGTGGCAGTTGGGATATTTAAACCTGTTTATATTCAATGAGAATGACATAGTATTTATGATTGTTGGTGACAGCTCAGAATATTGGAACACAAAATTAACTTTTCTTTTTTAAAAATGTTTATTTATTACTTCAAGTTACATCTCCATCACAGTGTTCTCTTTCTACCCCTCTCACCCTCTCCCCTCTCTCCCTCCTATCCTTATTCCTCTGGAGTGGAGTGTCCCCACGTATCAGTTCAATCCCCAGTTCAGCAGTCATATGAGGGCTAAGAGCTTCCTCATGTACTGGGGGCCTACATGGCAGCACCACTAGGGCAAGTGTCTCACTAACAGATAACAAAGTCTATGTTCCTGTTCCTTTTGTTGTGTTGGTTGTAGGATAGTTATCCTGTACTATATGGCTAAAATCCAAATATAAGTGAATAGATGCCATGTGCATCTTTCTGAGTCTGGGTTAGCTCACTCAGGATGAGCTTCTCTAGTTCCATCCATTTGGATGCAAATTGCAGGATTTCCTTGTTTCTGATGGCTGCGTAGTATTCCATTGTACCACAGATTTTTAATCCATTCATTGGTTGAGGGACATATGGATTATTTATAGTTTCTACCTATTACAAATAAGGCTTCTGGGAGCATAGATGAGGAAACATACTGTGGTTTGGTGAGAAATTATTTGGCTGTATACCCAGAGTGGTATGGTTGGCTCTTGAGTTAGAGCTATTCCAAGTTTTCTAAGATATCATCAGACTGATTGCCAGAGTGGTTGTACAAGTTTGCACTCCCACCAGCAATGGAAGAGTGTTCCCCTTTGTCTACAACCTTTCCAGCACGTGTTATCTTTTGAGTTTTTGATCTTAGCCATTCTGACAGGTGTGAGATGGAATCTCAGAATTGTCTTGAGTTGCATTTCTCTGATGATTAAGGAAATAGCCATCTTACCAAAAGCAATATACAGATTCAATGCAATTCCTATCAAAATACCAACACAATTCTTTACAGACTTGGAAAAAAGAATTCTCAACTTCACATGGAATAATAAAAAACACAGAATAGCTAAATCAATCCTGTACAATAAAAAAAATCTGGAGGTATCATCATCCCAGATTTCAAGCTGTACTACAGAGCAATAGTAATAAAAACAGCATGGTGCTGGCATAGAAATAGACCAGTGGATGAATGGAATCGAACTGAAGACCCAGAAATGAACCCGCACACCTATGGTCACTTAATTTTTTGACAAAGGAGCCAAATCTGTACAATGGAAAAAGGACAGCATATTCAATAAATGGTGCTGGTCTAACTGGATGTCAACATGTAAAAGAATGCAAGTAGACCCATTCTTATCACCTTGCACAAAATTTAAGTCCAAGTGGGTCAAAGACCTTAACGTAAAATCAGACACACTAAATCTAATAGAAGAGAAAGTGGGGAAAATCCTCGAACTCACTAGCACAGGTGACAACTTCCTGAACAGAACACCAATAGCTGAGGCTCTAAGACCAACAATCAATAAATGAGACCTCATAAAACTGAAAAGCTTCTGTAAGGCAAAGGACACTGTCGTTCAAACAAAACGGCAGCCTACAGAATGACAATCTACAGATTAGGAAAAGATATTTATCAACCCCATATCTGACAGAGGGCTAATATCCATAATTTACAAAGAACTCAAGAAATTAAATGCCAAGAAACCAAATAATCCAATCAAAAAATGGGGAACAGAGCTAAACCGAGAATTCACAAAGGAGGAATCTCTAGTGGCCGAGAGACACTTGAAGAAAATTAACTTTTCAAGTTTTAAAATAGTCCTTAGGACAGTATGTAATGGTCTTACTGCTATGCCAAACACCTGAGAACAAGAACTTTAAGGGACATTGATTTATTTAGCCTCACAGTTTGAGAGGGTACAGTATACACTGACAGGGAAGCCAGGGTAGCTGAAGCACTGTATCTATGTGGCCAGAGTGTGAGGCTCTTGACTCACAGTGAGAGACAAAGATTGGGCTGGAGGCAGGGTTGGATATAACCTCTTAAGATTTTCCTCCCAATGACTCATTTTTTTTTATTGTGGAAAACAGCAGCACCAAGTGTGGGAGACACTTCATATTCACATCATAACAGGGAGTAAAGGAAAAGAAAATTAAAATACAGAGAGTTCCTGTTATATACTGTGTAGTTTGTATATATGATTGAGATTTTCATAGATGCTTATAGGCTAATATCCTATTATCACCTACTAGATGAGGGAACTGAGATGAAATAATGAGTCCAGCGTTTATAGCCTGTAGTTGAAGAGGCAGGACTTTTTTGACAGCCAATTTCTTTCCTCCATATTGCTTTGTAAGATGTGAACAAAAGATACTAGGGCTGCCTGGTGAAGAAAATATTAGGAACACAGAGACTCCTTTAGGTGAGAGTCATACAAGTTTTGTGACTTACAATATTCTTAATTCACAATTTTCTCAGAAATTCTTGTGAAATTTATCTTTTACCAATTTCCATCTCACTTGTCGTGGCTGAAATTATCTACTTTTATTCCAGACCAATCTTTCTCACCCTACTCATTTTATAAGGTGAGTTGACTGAGGTGATAGTGATGAACATTGATTGACGATTTTCTAACACATTGGCACAAACTGAGAGGTCAAAAATTCATTGTTTTTGGGATGATTTTGCTCTATCTTGTTTGAATTGAGAGTGCTCAAAGATACTGATTCTGGAAGAAAAGAATGGCTGGAGTGAGCCTCAGGTGTCATTCTAGCTCTTCAAGAGTAAATGATGATAAACAGGTAGAATAGATCACTTCCCTAGGGAGGGTAAGTGCAAAAATATGTTGTATGCTCTTTTAAGACAAGACATTCACATTTGATAGGTTCTCAGTCTCTGTCAGTCCAAATCCTTCACATAGATACAAAATGTATCAATTTATCTATCTATCTATCTATCTATCTATCTATCTATCTATCTATCTATCTATCTATCATCTATCTATCTACCTACCTATCTATTTATGTAACTATCTACCTATCTTCTATCATCATCTATTTATTTAAGAAGACTCTACCATGAAACCCAGATTAATTTCAAATTCAATATCCTGATTCAGTTTCAAAATGGTGAGACCATTAATCCTGAATCATGTGTTCAGCTTGATTAAAAAAAAATCTTAAACCTTTTACTAAGTAAAAACTAAGGCACCTATTGGTCCCATCCTACACATCACTACAATCATGATGCTAGTCATGGGGTCAAAATGGCAGAAATTCTTTGAAATAAGTTTTGGAAGCTAATGTAAAGAAAGGTATCATTCTTTCACCCTCCCTTTTAAAATACTGTTTCATCTGCCAGATAAACAAATCCACAGCTGGTCAATACTGTTTCAGTTTTGCTTCATGTGACAGAGTTAAATTCACATGAATTTAGGTCATAGTTACATAGCTGGATCATCATGCTTGTCTGTGTCCATGTTTAATAGCTTGGAGTTTCACATGTATACTTTTTGATCACCTTTTCTTTCTTTTCTTTTTTTTTCATCAAATTTTCTTTTCTTTTTTTTTACTTCTATGTTTTTTTTCTTATAAATACTTTATTTTTTTCTTCAAGTTATCATCTCAGTCACAAACCCCTCCCTATTCCCCCTTCCTATCCTGCCCTTCCACCCTCTTCCCCCCAGAAGTTTCCCCTTTCAGTCCAACAGATGGTCCCTTCTCTTATAACAGTAAGTATTATACAAAACAACAGATATAAATATGCCACATTTATGAGAGTTAAATGGCCCAGTATACCTTCCCAATGTCCAGTTTATACATATTTGGCCCCTGACTTTAACATTCTACTATCTAACCATCTCCATGAGTTTAAAGGTCTATATCTGACTCAACATTCATACTAACTTGCAACACACTTTTAAGAGTATCTTCTTAGATCTATAACACCCTCTTGATTCCTAAACAGTTCAAAATTTAGCTATGAGACTCTAGCTGTCTATTCTTCAACCACCTCAGAGACCTGAGAAGGATAAATATATTTGCTTATATAGGAAGTGCAGGGCCTGCAGCTTCCAAAACTAAGAAAGGACATACCAATGACTACCTGGACAGTTCCCATTTTCTCTCCATACATTCCTGCATCAGTCTTCAGCCTTTGGGTCCTGTTTCTATGACAGACATTTGTTGTAGAGCAGGGATTATGAAGGACTTACCTACCCTGTCTTGGCAGAGTTAGGCTGTCGACTTCCCTGCTACCAAGTTTTGTCCTTTTTGGACAGCAGTCTGTCTGCAGTTGGTGCAAAGGGTTTTTTCATGCCAAGAGATAGGCTTGCCACTAATTCAACCATCTTACAGTGGAGGTTCTTCGATGCTTATCTTCTACTTGGAGTAGAATAGGGGGTGCTGTCAGGCGCTGATATGTCTCGATATCAAAAAAAAAGAAAATCTTGATTTAAGATAACATCTTTGAATGCCATATTCTGCAGATCTCTTGGGGTTTTTGAAGATGCCCTATCCATCTCTTGTATTTAGATAAGCAAATGTTGCTTGTCTCTTAGCAACTTGATTACTGGGTAGTTTAGAGAATATCTGTGATAGACTGTCATAGTAGCTAACAAAGTGACATGTTTGCATGACTAGGAGTTTGTTTCACTTAACTATCCTAGACCGTTTTAGACGGTTGGTATCAAGAGGTCAGAGCTTCACATTTTATTTTTAAGTATGTCTCGGTATGATACCATTAGGAAGCGTTACCTTTAATTTTGTATCAATATACAAAGATCTATTCAATTGTGGTTAAATATACTCTTAATTATGTATCAATATACAAAGATCAATGCCTATGTAGCCCAATACAATCTTAATATTACGTCCATATACAAGGGTCAATACCATTGTGGCCAACTATAATCTTAATTTTGTATCAATATACAAAGATCAATACCGATGTAATCCAATACAATCATATTTTTGCACATTAAACAATGGTCAATACCACTTTAGCAAAATAACCTACTAATTTTGTATCAATATACAAAGGTATAAGGGCATATTCAATAATCTGCCCATTCTTCTTGGACCTTCCTGTGCTATGTCTATATCTCATTTTTCTCAAGCCTATGCACTCCTACATAGGAGAGGAAGAAGGATACAGAAAAGGAAAAGTAGGAAGTCCCTGGGGCTAACCTCCAAAACCCATTAAACAGGACCATTTATCAGCTTGTAATCTCTTCCCCTAAATATCGGAGTTTTCAGTTATCCTTCAAATAACCAAAAAGAAGGGCAGAGAAACACCTTCCCCACCCTCTGAGCATGGGACGTCGCTCTCTTAAAGTGACTTCCTGGTGATTTTGGTCGTAGTAGACCTGTTTGGGGCCCGAACTCAAATGGAAAAAATGGTTAAAAATGTTAGAACACTCCTTTTATGTTCAGTCCTTCTGTTCTCAGCTGTTTAGATGACCTAAGGGGTTTGTAGGCAGAAGCTGATCTTGCAGGCTTCACTGAGGTTCCTGCCGGGGCATTGTGTAGAGCTGAACGGTCCCAGCGACACTGGATTGCCATGGTGGTTTCAGGCCCCCGATGGAGACAGCTATTGAGGAAGTCTGCCAGGCAGAATCAACTGGGTCACTCGTCCTCCTTGGTGCCTGATTCTGCTCTCTGCTGAGGTTTCCACTGTCCAGCCGTCCCCGGGCTCCCCTAATGGACACTTCGATTCTCCTGGAAAGATAAGAACAGAGCCCTGCCCCAATCCCAACCCTGGGACAATTGCCCTCTTTTTTTTTTTTAGGTGGGGGGGGCTACGTAGTACTTCTCCTGAAGCAAATTTGGCCTTCCGACAATATACAAAGCGTTATCTTTCAATCCGGGTTAAAGAGGAAATCATTTTGTCACCTTGGAGCTAAACCAGCTCTGGTGTATATATTTTGAGATTCCAAAGGACAATCTGCCTGCATCGAGAAGGCCTTTTGTAAGTAGCCTCCAAACCTAGGTCCCTCCAAATCCCATGTGTGTGTCTCTGAACTCTAATTATTGGGATTAGAGACCTGTGTTTCCCATCTGAAGGGATCAAAGATGTGTTCCACCACTCCTGGATCAAAGTCTTTCTCTATTTAGAGTTTGCCCAGCATCAGACTGACCCTGAGCTCCGGGATCTGCCCGTTTCTGTCTCCAGTGTGCTGGGAGCTGGGACCAAGGGTGTACTCTTCTTGAATGGTGGGACCAAGAGTATGCACCCTCACCACCCCGCTCTGTATGACTCCAGAATACATAAGACCACCAACTCTACGGTGCTCCCCCCGGCTCTGCTGAAGTCAAAGGCATGGGCCAATACCACAATTCTCTTGTATTTTACCTTAGTTCCACGTCTTCTCGACACCTGGAGGTCTGCAAAACCAGGCCGAATGGCTGTATCCTCTATTCCATTCACAGTTTTTCAGCCCTGCCACCTGCCTTTTTTTTTTTTTTAGTTAATAAATTTATTTGTTTGTTGCTTCAGATTACATCCTTATCATATTGTCCTCTTTTCCGGCTTCCCAGCCCCACCCTCCCATGCTCTACACCCTGACACTTCCGTCTTGTTCCTCTGGGATGGAGTGTCCCTGCCTAACAGTCTCTCACCACAGATCAGGAGTCATAGGAGGGCCAAGAGCCTCTTCATTCACCGGGGGCCTACGAGGCAGTACTGCCAGTGAAAGGTGTCTCCTTGCTACTGAGGTAATAATAAAAAAAAGACCAACAAACACACAAACCCACAAAAACAAAGAATATCAACAAAAAAAGAGAGGAAAAAGAGAAGGGAAAAGGAAAAAGAAAAAAGAAAAAAAGAAGGAAAAAGAAAAAGACAAAAAAAATTTATGTCCATGTTCCTTTTGGTGTGTTGGTTGTAGTACAGATATCCTGTACGATATAGTTAAAATCCTACTATAAGTGAATAGATGCCATGTGCATCCTTCTGAGACTGGGTTAGCTCACTCAGGATGAGCTCCTCTAGATCCATCCATTTGGTTGCAAATTGCATGATTTCATTGTTTCTTATAGCTGAGTAATATTCCATTGTATAGATGTACCACAATTTTTTAATCCATTCTTCAGTTGAGGGATATCTGGGTTGTTTCCAGCTTCTAGCTATTACAAATAAGGCTGCTATGAACATAGATGATGAGACTTCCCTATGTCTCCCTGCGAGGTCCTTTGGGTGTATACCCAGAAGTGGTATGGCTGGGTCCTGAGGCAAGGTTATTCCTAGATTTCTAAGATATCGCCAGACAGACCTCCATAGTGGTTGTACAAGCCTTCACTCCCACCAGCAATGGAGTAGGGTTCCCCTTTCTCCACACCCTCGCCAGCATGCGCTATCATTTGAGCTCTTTATCTTAGCCATTCTAACAGGTGTTAGGTGGAATCTCAGGGTCGTCTTGAGTTGCATTTCTCTGATGATTAAGAATGCTGAACATTTCTTCAGGTGTCTCTCAGCCCTTAGGGATTCCTCCTTTGTGAATTCTCTATTTAGCTCCATCTCCCATTTTTTGATTGGATTATTTGGTTTCTTGGCTTTTAGTTTCTTGAGTTCTTTGTAGATTTTAGATAATAGCCCTCTATCAGATGTGGGGTTGGTGAAGATTTTCTCCCAGTCTGTTGGTTGCCGTTTTGTTCTAATGACAGTATCCTTTGCTTTACAGAAACTTTTCAGTTTCATGAGGTCCCATTTATTGATTGTTGATCTCAGGTCCTGAGCTGTTGGTGTTCTGTTCGGGAAGTTGTCACCTGTGCCAATGAGTTCGAGGGTTTCTCCTACTTTTTCTTCTAGTGTCTTTAGTGTGGCCGGCCTTATGTTAAGGTCTTTGATCCACTTGGAATTAAGTTTTGTACAAGGTGATAGGTATGGGTCTAATTTCATTCTTTTGCAAGTGGACATCCAGTTGGACAAGCACCATTTATTGAAGATGCTGTCCTTCTTCCATTGTGCGTTTTTGGCTTCTTTGTCAAAGATTAGTTGGCCATAGGTGTGTGGGTCCATGTTTGGGTCTTCAATTCGATTCCATTAATCCCCTGGTCTGTTTCTATACCAGTACCATGCTGTTTTTATTACTGTTGCTGTGTAGTACAGCTTGAAATCTGGGATGGTGATACCTCAAGATGTTTTTTCATTGTACAGGATTGATTTAGCTATTCTGGGCTTTTTGTTGTTCCATATGAAGTTGAGAATAGCTTTTTCCAGGTCTATAAAGAATTGTGTTGGTATTTTGATAGGAATTGCATTGAATCTATATATTGCTTTTGGTAGGATAGCCATTTTTATTATGTTGATCTTACCTATCCATGAGCATGGGAGATCTTTCCATCTTCTAAAGGCCACTTCCATTTCTTTCTTCAGGGGCTTGAAGTTCTTGTTATGCAGGTCCTAAACATGCTTGGTTAGGGTTACCCCCAGGTATTTTATGTTGTTTGTGGCTATTGTGAAGGGGGTTGTTTCCCTTATTTCTTTCTCGGTATATTTGTTTGTTGTATAAAGAAGGGCTTCTGATTTTTTTGAATTAATTTTGTATCTAGCCACCTTGCTGAAGTTGTTTATCAGCTGTAAGAGTTCTTTGGTGGAGTTTTTGGGGTCACTTATGTATACTAACATATCATCTGCGAATAGGGATAATTTGACTTC
>CAJQZJ010031962.1:11977543-12042938 GCA_907164525.1 Lophiomys imhausi | reverse complement strand
ACACACACACACACACACACACACACACACACACACACACACACACACACACAAACTCAACAACTACCAGAAGATCCAAAAGTAACAGCAGCATATCTAAGAAGGAGATAAGCTGGTATCATGGGCACAGTTGACTGACTTCTAAAGATTATTTGTTAAAGCTTAATGAAAGATACAGAGTGATTTTAGAGTTTTTATAGAATAGAAAGATGAAGGTTTTAAAGTCCAGTTCTTGCTCTATTTTTATTTTGTTACCAAGAAAAATTCAAAATAAAGCTACCAAATAGAATGGCTTTATGGTGCCTAGATTTTACCTATATATCTTTATAAAATAATCAAGCTCTCCCCAAATGGGTCCTGTTGCCAAATACCCCAGGAATACTGAAAAGATTAAAAAATATAGCATCTGAAATGTCTCTTGTTACTGTGGCTGTTTTTGAGATCCCATATGTTCCCATCAAGTGTCTTCAATAAAGCATCTGAACCACTGAAGCCAATTTGGCTTGTACAGCAGGGAGATAAATTCATTTACCTTCTTTGCTACTAGACTGGACACTGGAGAGGAAGGAAGAACCTTATGAGGGCAGTTTCAGGAATGAAAAACTGGCTGTTTATAGGAGTTGCAGGAAGTGTTCTTAAGTGCTTGAGTCTACTTGATCTAAACATAGACTATCTATCTATACATGACAAAAATTAACATACAGTATCAAAAGGGATATTTAACACATGAGAGAACATGTGGGAATTTTTTCACCTAGCAGCAACCTATATAATAATATGTGTCTGTCTGAATGTCAAGAAGTTTGAATCTGACTTATTACTGGTAGATGAGCTTTACTGTTGGAGATGCTGCTATGGTCATGCTCTTAGTCAAAAGAGGATGGAAGATGAGGAAAGGACAAATTATTTTAATCTCTGTGGTGACATCACAGTCTTAATTCAGAATATCAAACAATCAAAATGAGTAGTTTCATGTTCATGGTTCATGTACATATGTGTTTCCTGAACTATGTAAATATCAATCAATGTGTTCTGATATATACACCAACAGACATTAGGGCAGCTCATCAAGGGGCTTTTAGAGTCTAGCTAGTCTTGTACTGGGGACACATTCACATCATTGCATTTTATATTATCCATGGTAGATATAGAATTCATCTCTTTGATATAGTTTCTAAACTTGATAATATGGGACATGGTAGCCAAGATTAAAGACATTTGAAATGTCTCGAACATTATTGTAGTTTGTAGGAGTCTCCTGATAACCCAAGAATGTTTTTCTTTTTTTTAAATAATTTATTTTTTATATCTTCAAGTTACATCTCAATCCTGTGTCATGGAGTTCTTGTAGTTTTGGGTCTGTGGAACTGGCCTCTTCATGCACTCTAACAGTTCATCCATGGGGTAAACATTGGTGTGAGCCAACTCAAAGCCCTGGTTCTTGGCCTGCAACCTCCACAACAAGGTCAAGTTCTACTCTACTAACCAGGTAAGATGCAGGAACTCCTCTTTCAAGTGCTGTAGCAGGTAAGGGGGTGGAGCAGCTCTCTTACTCTCATGAACCCATCAGGGACAGTTCTCCCACCTGCTACCAGTGTTGAGGGCATCAGAGCGAGGAGGGGATGTCTTCCTTACAAACACCACTGAAAAGCAGACAAAAGGCAGAGCTGGTTCTGCCACACTCATACCCTTGGGCTCAGTTCACACACATCTCCCCCAAGCAGATCAGGTTTACTGTGCTGTCCAGGCAAGGAGCAGGGTCTGCTCCCTTGAGTGCTGCAGAATGTGAGGGGCAGGGCCAGATCTCTTGTCTGACACTGGTGGTGAGGGCAAAAGAGAGGAGAGGGGATCTCTTTCTCACCAACACCACCACAAATAAGACAAAAGACAGGGTTGGCTCTCCCATACTCCCTCAGGGCCCACTCACCCACAACCCCTAAATCCAGAGCCAGCTGTACTGTGCTGCCCATGTGAGGTATAGGATCTGCTCTCCAAAATACTGTAGCATGTGAGGGGCAGAGACAGCTCTTTGCTCTTGTGACACCATTAGGGCCAGATCTCCTGTCTACCACTGATGGTGAAGGCAAAAGGGAAGAAGGGAGGGGAATCTCTCCCTTTACAATAAGACCACAAAGCAGACAAAAGGCAAGGTCTCCCACACTCATACCCTAGGGCCTCGATCACCCAGATCACTCCCATCCCGGCCAGCTGTACTATGCTGTCCAGGCAAGGTGCAGGGCCTGCTCTCCTAAGTGCTGCAGCATGTGAGGGACAGGGCCAGATCTCCTGCTCTTTTGACCCCATTGGGGACAGATCTCCTGTCTGTCACTGGTGGTGAGAAGAAAATGGATGGGAGGGTATCTCTTCCTTGCTAACACAACTGCAAACAGACAAAAGGCAGGACTGGCTCTCCCACACTCCCTCTGGGCTGTCTCACCCACAACCCCTACATCCAGGGACAAACATCATTCTGCTAGTTTCTGATTTGCTTCCTGTCCTGTGAGTCCATTTGGTGCTTGCCTGGTCCTGGACTGGTGGTAGTCACAGGCTAGCTCCCTGTCCAGTCCCCATGGTGCTGGACTAGTGTTGGTCTTTGGCTTTATTTTTTTTCCAGGAATTTTAGACTACTATTCATTAAAATGTTCATAGGTCAGAACACTGAATGTAGAAATATCCTCTCTCCTCTCTGCCACCTACTGATGCACATGTGGCACATCAGGCACATCTTCAATGCATCTGGGGCAGGTAAGATTTTTTTTAAATATTTATTTATTACTTCAGGTTACATCTTCTTCACAGTGTCCTCTTTCCACACCTCCCAGTGCCGCCTCCCATCCTATACCCCCTATCCTTTCCATCCCACTCCTCTGGAGTGGAGTGTCCCTACATAACAGTCTCCTGCCCCAGTTCAGCAGTCATATGAGGGCCAAGAGCCTCCTCATACACTGGGGGACTACAAGGCAGCACCACTAGGGCAAAGTGTCTCATTGACAGGAAAAAAGTCTATGTTCCTGTTCCCTTTGGTGCATTGGTTGTAGTACAGTTATCCTGTTTAATTGTTAAAAAAAAAAAAAATGAGTTTCTGCATTTGACTCCCAAAGGAGCACATGCAGTTCTTTAATTTCCCATGGTGTCTTTATTTGCTGTGGCAAAGAGGAAATGTATCAGGTCAAGGTACATGATTTTATATTTTAAAATCATACTCATTACTGTTAAATCAAACCCTTTTCATACCTTGAACAATGTTACCTAATAGACATTCAGTTTATAATAGGAAACAAAAGTAATTTAAAAAAATCATTGCAATTTAAAAACAATAAAACTAGGCAAGATTAAAATATTGCAGCAACAATTGCTTTATAGCAGTTAGAAGGATTAAGTTGCTTTTTATCAATAAACATCTACTTCTGCCTCATGAGCCTCAGCCAGAGTTTGAAGATCTTTCATTTGAAAAATTTCATTAGTGAACTCCTTGCACTATAATGGTGTACAGCATTCTCAAAACTCGGTAGTTATGACATAAGCCTTTCTTTTGTTCATAGGACTGTATGCTTGTCTCTGCGTCAGGAGCTCTTCTCCTCACTGACCAAACTGACTTTGTTTCCTGTGTTTCTGCTCTTTCTTGGACCAGAAGTTAATGGGTTGTTCTCTCCTTTTGAGGAGGACAGACTAGTCAGAAGGAAGTATGATCCAGAGAAGTGTGTCATTGCCCACTTGGATTATTTCTGGTGATCTCTCAGTTATAGCAACAAACGACATGGTTGCCCACTAAGTCAAGGGCCAAAATGGTCTTTTAACCTCCACCCAAGCAATGAAATCTAGGCAAGAGTACTGTAGCAATAAATCAATGTTCCCAACATACAGGTTTTCTTTCTTTTTATAGTTTGGGAATGCAAAAAAAATAGTTTAGAAGAAATCATTAATAGCAATATCTGGATGAACATTGTTGCTTTGACCCCTGAGAGGACACATTCAGTTCTCTGCTAATTGACAATGAGGGTAGTACTTAGTGCTTCAGTAGAGAATGTAATAATAAGAAAGTGCTTCTTACCCTAATGGGAATACTTTGACTCCAGAAATCATGCCACCAGGATATAAGTATTTATGTCCAGCTAATCCCTACATTCAGAACTGGGAACCAGTTTTTCAGTATAGAAACACATTTGGGCTGTGCTTCATACTCAGGATACTACACTGTGCTCTTCATCACTTCTGTTTCATCATCTCTATTTGTTGAATTTCTCATGACCATCGTGAATTGATTTTCCAATTTGGTTGGATTATTGCCCATAATCTCCTGTCTTTCATTGTCTTTCCTGTAATCATGATTTTATATTTTTAAACTGGCATTTGATCAGTATCATTTTCTTTGATATCTGTTGTTATACAACATTTAGAAGTTGCATTATCTCCTTTTTTCATATTTCTCATTGGGCTCTATGCATCTGTAGGCAGCTCCACTCTGCTACTTTTATAATGTACTATTTATCACAAGTGGATTCTCCTGAAGACATAACTCAGACTCTCTGGTTGGCAATCTTCTGTGGCTACATTTTCAGTAGGGAGCCATAGCACTGTCTTCTCATGGCTACTTTAGTTGTAACAATGCATTTCTTTATGGCTTATGTAGTAGAAAGGTGGGACAACCTTTCTACGTCTAGAGGCCATGTGAAGGAGATTGTTGGTCTAGGATGCTGTTACATTGTATAATATTAGCTAATTTTGTGACTGCATAATTATTGTCCTTTTATCTACATGTTTATCCTCATTAGTAAAATACATGCTTTCATGCCACTGTTCAGTGTCCTCATCAGCTTCCTGGTGAAGAACTCCTACCAATATTGTCTGCAAGGAATTTCTCATGCTGGTGGTCTGCTCTGCTTCTTTTTGTTTATAAAAGTTCTGGTTTTTACTTAAGTTTGGAGGACAGCTCAAAAGGTCACTCTAAAAATGGGAGTTTATAAACTAATAGTATATTCATTTCTTTATTTCTGAAACAACTACCATGTACAGGAAATCCCCTTAGCTTTAAAGGATATGGTGAATGAATGAATGAAAACTGAAGGAGTTATTTGCTAGGTTCTTTCAGTTTTAAAAAATGTGGTTTATTATTACTTCAATTCCTTTAAAATTAAATTATTTAAACAGAGAAGTTAAGAAATTCTGGGCTTTATCCTATTACCCCTAAGAAATCTTTTTTTTCTCCTGATGAAATATATTGATGACTTGATATTATAACAAACGCAAAGGCATAATGGTTTTCCCAATCCTAATTACTTTCATAGATGAGGTTTTGATAAATTGTATATTAACAGAAAATAAACAAAGAATTTGCTTAAAAGATAAAGTTGTGTAGTTAAGTGCAGTAACAGAATAAATTGAATTAGAACAAATGTGGAGTTTCTCAGGGTGTTTGAAACTTGTTAATGAGTTTTCATGAGCACTTGGACAAAGCAAGACACATGTTCACTAGGACATTTTTCTAAGACTTTAATAAGCATGAAAACAGATTATACATTAAGGAAAAGATTAGAAAAAACTTCACTTAATGTGCATAATTTCCTAGACTGAAAATGACCCTGTACCAGCACTTTCATCCTGTAAACATGTCTATAGAATATTCAATAGAGACACTTTATAGAATCTAGTAATCTCTATGATAGAGAAATTACATTTTGGACTCATCAGATTTGCCTATTTGGTCAAAGTAGAAGATATAGTAATCCGTAAAGATAATGAATGTCCCAGCAATTTAATCAATAGGGAGAGATAAAGAGATGGAAGTTTCAGAAGATAAGTTTGAATGTTGACATGTTATTTTTTAAGCATAAAGACAATTGCCAGGAAGTGCAATGCCTTTTTCCCATCTACTCTTTGTGTACAGCTGTGTAGGATCTGGTAGGCAAAACAGGAAAATCAAGATGCCATCAAGTGTAGCACCAGAAGCAGTATGAATATTAGCTCTGCACCATTTGTAAGTATATGAGTATGTGCAGTTTCTCCATGGGTCGATTTTAGAAGACAGTTGCTGCTATTCTAGTTTGGAATTTTCATGTGAACCAGAGATTTTTATGACATTTGACAAACCAGAAGAACACATTTCTACTCTGTTCTGCAATAATAGGTTTGCTTGTCTGTGTTAAGTCTTGATAGTGAGACATGGATATTTCTAGAATTGTAGATGGTTCTTTATAGGGTGGTGTCTTATCTCCAAGGGCTGAATTGTGTAGTTGAACAAAGAACTACAAGGTAAAAGATGACAGACAAGGTAAAAAACAAAACAAAACAGTAACAGACATTTCTTATTTGAGAAGTTCATGTAGCTATGAATGTTTTCATTTGTCAAACTCACTAATGAGATTTTACAGTGCTTAAATTAGGAATGACACTCATTAGAACTGAATAGGAGAAAACCTGCAAGCCATACTTGGAAGCTTGCTTGATTATTTGGAAGCTACTACAACTAGTGTTGAACTGCAAACACATCTTACTAATTTTATTTTGTTTTTACCACTGAAATACATATTTAATCTCAACTTAAACGTGTTCTTCAAGAAAGTACACTATAGTGGAATAGACGTATATCTGTATTCCCAAGGCATTTTCTAGTGCCTAAAAAGCCTGCCATGTAGAAGGCACTAGAAACTTTGTTTACTGACTTGAAGGGGAATATGAAAAGAAAGAATGGTTTTTCTGAGGAGTTGTGGTTCTTGGAGATTTTATCATTTGTAAAGCTATTTCCATTGGAATTATATGAAAGATAAAGTTGTATGAAAGACAAATTGTATGAAAGAAATCTTGCCTATGGTGCTTACTATTCTTTGTGATTAAAGACATTTTATTCACTTGCAGTCTGAGAAATCAACATTGAGGACTCCCATATTGCAAGCAAGCAGTCTTCCAATGAGCTACATCGCCAGCCCTTGGTTTTCTGAGACAGTCTTGATAGAGTGTTTGTATAAACAACTTAAGCACAGTGTAGTACTCTTATCTGTTAGATAATGGTGAGAACATTCCTGAAATTCCACTCTTCCAGTACCAGGCAGGGCTAACCAACTTCTCAAATAGACTTTCCAAGCAGATATTGTGTTTCAGCCCACCTATCTTACTATGGCAGAATGCCACAGGTTAGGTAATGTATAAAGGAAGTAAACTGACTGATTGGCTTATGGCTTTGTAGGCTGGGAGGTGCAGGTGGTGTCTCTTGCTCAACCTCTGGGAGAACTTTTTGGGTAGTAGCATGGCTTGGTGAACGGCACAAGGTCAAGAGGGCTCTGATTTCCCTGAGAAATCACAGGAAAGGCTGACTCCTTTCCCAGGCATGCCTGAACATGCCCAGCCTGAGACCTGCCTGGAGATTGATGACATCATACCAGGTAGTGACACTCTACCCAATGAGGAAGAGCAGCAGCAGCCTGCAGTTCAGGGGCCAATGGGACTCTGGGTGGAGGTTATAAAGGGAACCCGCCCTTTTTTACATAAGCGAGTCTGCTTTTGCCTCTTACACAACTCCCAGATTCTGGGTTGTTGATTCTGAGCTAGCTCATCCCTGCCCCCCAAGAATCCTGGGTATGGCCAACAACACTTAGCATTAACTCACCTTGGCAGACACCTTTGTCATGTTTGCACAGGGGCTGTGGATTTTTCTGCAGTAGCTTCCTGCAGAACACACACAAGCCTGAGTGGATAGTTTCCTCATTTAAGATCTAATATTTAAGTTTTACTATGTGTACCAGGGCTTTAGTTGGGTAAGGTAATGATATTTTGTCCTATTTTAGTATTTTTCCTGCGAGAAACCAGTAAGTATAAGTAGAAGAAATGAGTTCATTTGCATTTTCATTCACATTAAGCATGAAAAGGCTTAATGATTTGATAATGTTGAAAATACACAAACATGTAATTATATATTTACTACATATTACAATTAGTCTTGCCACATTCTTACTTAACACTTCCATCTTTCATTGAAAATTAAGAATTTGTTTCATGTTCTAAATTATACTTTTATTGATTATGTAATGTTCTTTCTTATTAATCTAACCTTTTAAATAATTGTAGACATGCATATAGTTGAAATAAGACATAGAACATTTGTGCACCCTTTACTCAACTTACAAAGTACAACCTACTTGCATGTCATCAGTTTTTCATGTGTTTGCATGTGCCTATGCATGTGTGTGTGCACAAGCATCCCCATGTGTGTCTTCAGTAAAAATGCAAGTTTTTCTCATGTAGATCCCAGCAGGCACCATTAAAATCAAAGTTGAGAAAGTTCTCTACATGCAGGGATTCTCTGTGCTGCATTTTATAACACAAAAGCCCCCTTCCCCTGCCAAAATCCTTGAAAATTTGAAAGTTCTAGGCATTAGTATTATATTACCTTCTATTGCTGAGCAGTGCTAACAACACACCATTATTCTAACCTCTACGCCTAGATAGAGATTTGGCTAGGATAAATAGAGATGATGTAAATATTTGTATTTTTTCATGAAACATTATTTTCTTTTCTTTACCCCCTAACCCTTCCATCCCACTTCTCTGGAGTGGAGTTTCCCTATAAAACAGTCTCTCACTCCAGTTCAGAGGTCATATGAGGGCCAAGAGCCTCCTCATACATTGGGGGTCTACGAGGCAGTACCAACAGTGAAAAGTGTCTCATTGCCAGGGAGAGAGAACTAAAAAACAAACAAACAAATAAGCAGACAAACAGATAAAAAAGAATAAAAAATAAAAAGTCTATGTCCATGTTCCCTTTGGTGTGTTGGTTGTAGTATCGAAATCCTCTACTATATAGCTAAAATCCTACTATAAGTGAATAGATGCCATATGCATCCTTCTGAGTCTGGGTTAGCTCACTGAGGATGAGCTTCTCTAGTTCCGTCCATTTGGCTGCAAATTGCATAATTTCATTGTTCCTGATAGCTGAATAATATTCCATTGTGTAGATGTACCACAGATTTTTAATCCATTCTTCAGTTGAGGGACATCTGGGTTGTTTCCAGTTTCTAGCTATTACAAATAAGGCTGCTATAAACATAGATGAGGAAACTTCCTTATGATTCCATGAATAGTCATTTGGGTATATACCCAGAAGTGGTATGGCTGGGTCCTGAGGCAAAGCTATTCCAAGTTTTCTAAGATATCCTCTTACTGAAGCTCATAGTGGTTGCACAAGCCTGCACTCCCACCAGCAATGGAGGAGGGTTCCCCTTTCTCCACACCCTTGCCAGCATGTGCTGTCATTTGAAGTTTTGATCTTAGCCATTCTGACAGGTATGAGATGGAATCTCAGAGTTGTCTTGAGTTGCATTTCTCTGATGAGTAAGGATGTTGAGCATCAAAGACCTTAACATAAGGCCAGTCACACTAAATCTACTAGAAGAAAAAGTGGGAAAAACCCTCGAACTCTTTGGCACAGGTGACAACTTCCTGAACAGAACACCAACAGCTCAGGACCTGAGATCAACAATCAATAAATGGGACCTCATGAAATTGAAAAGCTTCTGTAAGGCAAAAGACACTGTCATTCGAACCAAACGGCAGCCTACAGACTGGGAGAAAATCTTAACCAATCCCACATCTGACAGAGGGCTAATATCCAAATCTACAAAGAACTCAAGAAATTAAATGCCAAGAAACCAAATAATCCAATCAAAAAATGGGGGATGGAGCTAAATAGAGAATTCACAAAGGAAGAATCCCTAATGGCTGAGAGACACTTGAAGAAATGCTCAACATCCTTAACCATCAGAGAAATGAAACATTATTTTTAATAAATATTGAAGAATTTCCTTGTTGGAATTGGAAATTTCATGTTTATTTTTATAAGAAACTATGAAATCATTGGTTTCAAATAAAATCATGAGAGAACAGTTTTTCCTCATAGTCACCAGTCTCTATTGCTGCCTCTTCAGTTATTCTAGTAGGAGCAATATTATATTGTTGTAATCTTAATTTGTATTTTCCTGCAATATAATAACTTGGTAACATGGCACATCACTTTGTGAGCTTGTTTTTCTATGTAGACCCTCTTAGGCAAAATGTCTATTGCTTATTTTCTGTTTAGAATTTTATATTGATTTTTGAAAGCTCTTTAAATAATCTATAAACTTATTCTTGGTCATATATTTACCACAGTTCACACTTTTAAATTTCATCTTCTTATAGGCTATTTCACGGGAAAATACTTCTGATTTTGATATTCAATATACTGATGCTTCCTTTTATGGATCCTGCTTTTGGGTCATGAGCTCTTTTCTTAGACCCAGTGATTTTAACTGACCTTTTTACAAAGAGAGTTTTAATGCTTTGTATGTTTTCTACTTAAGTTTAAAACTTAAGTTTATTCTTATGTTTTAAATCTTAAGTATAAAGCATATAAAAATTAAAACTTTGTATGTTTTGTACTTAAGTTTACTGCCTAGAGCAAATGGTTCAATAAGAAACATCACCTCAGAATTAACTGTGAATGGTGTCACATTGGATGTGTTTTTCCACTGTATAATTGTCAGATCTGTGTGCTGACGTCTGATGTACTTTGTGTCAGGATGCTGAACACTGCCAGATAAGCGCGAAGTCGTTGGCTGGGACAGAAATAAGCCTAAGTGTTTGTAAAATGATCTTCCTCAAGTTAAGTTTTATCACATTTTTCTCCATGGTCTTCTGTTTAATTGATCTGAACAATTTGACGAGTAAGAAACAAAGCAAGGAGACCTTACAACAATGATATGGTGTTTCCTTATTGTCTTTTAAAAAATTTTAAAATAAAAAAATAATACTTTAAGTGATGGAAGGGATATGAAGGAGTGCTTTAAACGAATTTCAGGGAAATGCTTCCCTTTAGATTTGATTTGCAGTGCAAATGTATGAGGCTTCTTTGCCACAGAGCTGTTTTCCTGGGTGCATTTTCATCTACCTTTTTCACAGGATCACATACATCTCTAAATCAGTTCCACAGGAACATCTGATTCTGAATGTTCTTACTGTTCTTATTTTTGACAAATTTAGCTTGACTCACAAGTTTAGACCATGAAACATGCCTTTTAACTCCCATGAGTTTCTTTCCATGTACTAGAGACAGTTCATTTTCTGACAACCAACACACACACACACACACACAAACACACACACACACACACACACACACACACACGTGCGGGCATGTCTGTGTGTGTGTGTGTGTGTGTGTGTGTGTGTGTGTGTGTGTGTGTCCTTTTCTAAATGCAGAAATTGAAATTTTTATAAATTTTCCAAGATTCTAGATCTGGACTCAGGAAACAATTACAAAAATATCTCACCCTGGAGAGAGGGAACTGGATGGGAACCTAATACAACTGCTGTCTGAGAAGCTCTATCCAGCAGAGAATGATAACAGACGCAGAGACTCACAGCCAAACATGAGGTGGAACTCAGAGTCTTGTGGAAGAGTTAGGGGAAGGTTTGAGGGAGCTGGAGAGGTCAAGGGCACCACAAGAAGACCCCCATAGCCAATTAACTCGAACACAGGGGAGGTTCATTGAGACTGAATCACCAACCAAAAACATGCATAGACTGATCCCACTGCACATAAGAAGCTGATGGGCTGCTTGGTCCTCAAGTGGATCCCCTAACAACTGGAGTGAGAACTAACTCTCACTTGGATGCTGTTGCTTCCCTCTGGATACCATTTTTCTAGCAGAGCTGCCTTGTCTTGCCTCAGTGGAAGAGGAGGCATTTAGCCCTGATGCAATTTGATGTACCATAGTGGGTAGGTACCTGGAAGGAGGGGGGCTATGGGAGAAGTTTGTGGGAGTGTAAGACTGGGAGGAGAGGAGAGAGGGGGTGGCATTTGGGATGTAAAATAAATTAATGAAAAAACAGAGAGGAGAGGAATGAAGGAAATGAACTGAGAGAGAAGATGGATGGATTGTACATATTTAAAATGACAAGCTTTGCTTATAAGAGAGTATTTTAAAACATTCAGACATATTTTGAAAGAGCAAGTATTATCTGTGTAAGATTCAGAACATGTAAAAATCTCACCCACAGTGATTTCACTGTCCTGTAGGTGGTGCACCACGGCTATGTTTTCTTCTCAACTTTTTTTTTTTTTTGATTCTTTTTTTCTGAATAATTTATTTATTTTACATCCCAATTATAACCTCTCTTCCTCCACTCCTCCCAGTTTCAATCTCCTACCTGGTTCCCCCATACTTCCTCCCCCACCCCCGCACACACACACACCTGGTGCCTACGCACTCTGACATATCAAATCACATCAGGACTAAGTGCCTCCTCTTCCACTGAAGCAAGATAGGACATCTCTGCTAGGAAAGTGGGATCCAGAGGAAGGCAACAGCATCAAAGTCAGAGATAGATCCCTCTCGAATTGTTAGGGAATCCACTTGAGGATCAAGAAGCCCATCAGTTTCATATCTGTAGTGGGCCTAGGACCAGTCCATGCATGTTCTTTGGTTGGTGGTTCAAATAAACAAATGACCATGAACCCCCCTGTGTCCAAGTTAATTGGCTATGTGGGTCTTCTTGTGGTGTCCTTGACCCCTCCAACTCCCTCAAACCTACCCTAATTCTTCCTCAAGACTCCCTGATTCTTGCCTTATGTTTTAAAACAGCTGAGTTTCACAGTCACCAGCTGGTGCAGGTATGTGCCTGTGCCCAGGCTAAGTACCACCAAGTACTTCTGCATTGATTTTGGTCTCTTCTGAAGTCGTCTTGAACTTCTGCTCAGTTTATTTGCCTTCTGTTTATGTGAAGGGGCCCTACTGCTCATAAACTAAGCTAATTACTTGACAACACATCACTGCTCCACAGTCTAATAATTTGTACATGAGTGCATACATACATACATTTAGAAACTACTCAGTGGTATTTATATTCCCATTCTGTCTAAAATTATTACTTATATAAATAAAGCATTAGGATACAAATATGGCACATATTTATTTTTTGTGATTCCTCAAATGAATAATTTCATGTAAACAAAATATTAACTTTGCTTCAATATAAAGTGCATTTTATTTGACAGACAGGGAAATTTGCTGCAGCTGACCATTTCTATGAAAAGGTCATTAATTTGAATGGTAAGCAGAGTTGATGGAAGAGCAAAAGCAATAGGAAGAGGAGGGAAGAAGGCAGAAGGGATTCAGCAAAAGGTAAAGTGCAAACTCTTTCCATCCATAGACCAAGCATTTAGTGCTTGTTTTCCACCCTCTTTAAAGTTTGGCTTCCTAATATCTTTGAAAATATTAATTATCACTGTATTATAGGATTTTAGGGTGAAAGTACAATTTATGAATCAGACATTATGGCATTCTAAATAAAATGTTAGCACATCATACCTTCATGTCTGGTTTATAACTAATGAACATAGAATATTAATATACATTAAGAATTAATAATCTCTTAGTGTATCACAAGGAAACTTTGAAAATATTGCTTTCTCTAGATTTAGAATATTCTGTGAACTCAGAACTAATGTAGTTACCATTACATTTAACAAACAATGAAAAGGAGCCACTTCCTGAGTTTATATGAATATCATTCACACACACTGGATGGAAGAAAAGTTTCTACAGCTCCTTGGCACATTTTGTCACTAGGCCACAAAGAACTAGAGGAAACATTAGAGTACATCATGACATATAGGCATAGGTGATGACTTTCTAAATAAGGCACTAGGCCCTCAGAAAAAAGCCAACAATTGGCAAATGGGACCCCATCAAAGTAAAAAACTTCAGCACAGTAAAAGACACTATCAACCCAGTGGAGAGGCAATCTGTAGAATGGGAGAAAAGCATTTGCTGGCTATATATTCAACAGGGGATTAATATCTTCTCGTTTGTTTCTTTGAAAGAAGGAGACAGGGATATATACAGAGACAGAGAGACTGCTCTCTGTCTCTCTCAGAGAGCTAGAGTGGGGGAAGGGGGAGGGGAGCAGAGAGACTGAGAAAGAGAGAGAGAGAGAGGGAGGGAGGGAGAGAGAGAGAGGGGGGGGAGGAAGGGGAGGCAGAGAACATAAGGTTGTATTTGCAGTGAGGTTGGGAGGATTTGGAGAAGGGAGATACATGAAAATATATTATATAAATTGTTTCTTCAGCAAAAATAATTTTGGAAATATTATAGGAAGGGCTGAGTGATAGTGATATCTCAGTGGGTACAATGCTTGCTCTGAAAGCCTGAGTCCCCAGTTTGATCCACAGAAGTTATATGAAAGCTTGGCATGATGGCACCTTTCTGAGTACCAGCACTGGGGGACAAAGCTGAGCATGAGCACATGCCTGCCCTCCAGCATTGGGGGACAAAGATCTCTAGAGATCACCTGTATTCTATTTGACCATATGAAATAAAACTGAAATAACATTGAGAGAAACTACAGAAAATACACAAACTCATTGATATTAAACAAAACATTGCTAAATAATGAAAGGGTCAATATGAAATCAAGAGGTTATAAATGTCAAGAATTGAATAAAAATTAAAACAAAATATACTCAAACATTTGATACAATATTAAAAGGAAATATATACATTGAAGATCCTGAATTTAAAAAAAATTACAGAGAACCCAAATGTCTTAATGATGTACCTTTATATTTTGGAAAAATAAGAACAAACTAAACCCCAAGCAGTAAATGATGAGAAATAATTATGAACATGGAAGAAAACAAAAGTGAAAAAAAGATAAAATGAATCAATGAATCTCATGGTTGATTCTTTAAAAAGATAAGTAAAATTGACAAATTCTTAACCAAATTAACCAAAAGAAAGAGAGAATACAAATTAATAAAATTACATATGAAAAGGAAGCATTACCAAAATTTCCAGTGAAGTTCATAAAAATCACAAGGATGTCTATATCTATATCTATCTATCTATATATATATCTATATCTATCTATCTATATATATATATATAGATCTGGATCAATTTTAATGCGAAGAGATAAACAATTTAAACAGATCTATAGCATCAACAAGATTGAAGTAGTAATAATTTAAAAAAACATTTCCAGCTAAATAAAAGTCTGCTTTCAGAAGGATTTACTGCTGAACTCTACCAGACATTAAACATGAACTAATACTAACAGTTCTCAAATTGTTCTGTAAAATAAAAAAAAGACTGCTTCCAAATTCACTTTATGAAGGCAGAATTGTTCTGATACCAAAATGAGACAATGACACAACAAATCTCCCTGATGAATTAAGAATTCTCAACAAAATAATTCCAAACTGAACTCAAGAATGTTCATTTCACCATGATTAAATTGGCATTATTCCAGAGATGCAAAGTTCTTTCAATATCCAACAAATCAATGTTAAATTTATTACATAATTATACCCAAAGACAAATCACAGGAGCATTTCAATAGGCTCAGGAAAAGGCCCTCAACACAATCTAAGTTCCTCATGATAAAAATCTGAGGACAGCCTAATGATGGAGAGAGCATGCCTGAACCCAATGAAGAGTGTACAAGACAGACCTATAGCCAACATCATACCCAATGGAGAAACACTCAACAGTCCCCACTAGGATCAGGAATAAGACAAGCTTGTCTACTCTCTCTACTCCTATTCAATATAGTGCTTGAAGTCATAGTTGGAGGAATAAGACAAGAAAAAGTGTCAAAAGAAATACAAATAGGAAAGAAAAAGTCAATGTCCTGTTTGCAGACAATATGGTTCTACTCATAAGACATCTTACAGACTCCACCAAAAAAAAAAAAAATCTCAGAGCTGATAAACACATCCAGGAATATGGCAGGATACAAAATTAACATACAAATATTAGCACTCTTCCTATCTACCAATGACAAACACACTCAGAAAGACACAGTTTCATTGGCAGTAATCTCAGAATAATCCCATTCACAATAATCTAAAATAAAAACCTAGAATAAACCTAACCAAAGAGCTTGTGGATACGCGAAGAAGTGGTACCTAGCTGGCGGAAGTGGGACACGGAGTATGGGCCTTCAAAAATTACACCTGGCACCATGTTTCTGCATTTCCTTGTTTGCGTCCCAGCAGGACTGAGAGCAAATAGCTCCCCATGCACTGACTGATGCTGTCCCTAAACATACAAGGCCAAGGAACCATGAACACATGACCCTCTGAGACCATGAGCCAAAATAAAACCTTCCTTAAGTTATTTGAGTTTTGTGTTTTGATAATAGCCATTCAAAGGTAGCTAGCACACAGCAAGCTGGGCAACTAGTATTCATAGACAAAAAGGAATGGCATATAAGCTTGATTGATCAGATCTGGGCATTTGCCTTGTGTAGGCATGATTTGATTAGTTGGCAGGCTTTGGTTGTTTGAAGCTAAATTGCTGTCATTGGTTGAGACTTAGGTACTTGTTATAAGAATTCATTCAAGTTAGGTTTCCATTTATATATACAATAAGTTAGGTTTGTGTTTTCTATGTATGTGGATAGTTTCAGACCCAGTTTAAATGAATACATGCAATTGCCGTAAGACCTATCAGCTGTAGTCTTAGACATTCATTCCAGAGCAATGAAAACCTATGAACAAACAGAAATCTGTATATAGGCTTTTGCTCTCCAGATGTCTGTCATTGGGTAGATGCTTAAACTGGGTTTCGTCTGTACAATGGAATACTACTCAGCAATTAAAAGGAACAGACCATTGTATAGAACATTGTAGCTGAATCGCCAGAGAATTCTGTTTAGTTAGATAATAAAGTATGACAAGCTACATGTGTTTATTTATCTTTTATATGTATGTGTGCATATATGTGTACACATTCTTGAATATGTGTGTGCCTGGAGGTGTATGTCCATTTATGGAGTCCAGAGGTCAATGATGGGAATCAGACAGGACTTCTCATTGAATCTGGAGCTCACCAATTCAGCTATGCTTAGTGGCAGCAACTTCTGGTAATGTACGTGTCTCTGCCTCCCAGGCCTTGGGATTGCATGCATATGTCACCACACATGGGTATTTTTGTGGTACAGGAGATCCAAAATCAGGTGCTTTGGCTGGTGCGGCAGACATTTTACTGACTGAACAATCTCCCAAGAAGATCCCATATTACCTTTCTGAGTAACAGAATCAGAGACAACAAAGACAGAAAGAACCATAGCAAATTAGGGATGGCAGTATGAGTGTGGATATGCAGAACTATTCTTGATAGAAGAGATGATGAAATTGTTCTACATCATGGTTGTGGTAGTTATTAGATAAATATACACATAAAATGCCACAAATATGCAGATGGAGGTACACTTATAGAGGTACAGACACAGAGTGTTTGCGCATGTATAACTGCTGAAGTCTTAATAGACTGTGGAATGCATCAAGCTCAGTTTCCATGTAGGTGTTGTATGTAACTGCACTAACATGGTAAAGTGGGAGCTTTCTGGGCAAGGAAACATGGAGGATCTCCGACTTGTCTATTGCAGTTACAGCATCTTCTAAATATATAATTATTTCACAATAAAACTATAAAACAACCTTATGTATTTATTTCTGTCAGAGAGTATATTCTACTTGATCCTCAAATATTAAATAATTACTATTTGAAGTTGTGATTATAACAATCAAACAATTATTTGATTTCCAAGGGACATAATCATTAGGCACAAAAATGTTAAGTACTAAAGTGTTCTGTTTATTTTTGTAGTTATCTACTTATTTGAGACAAGGTCTCACCATGTAACTTGAAATCCATGATTCTCCTACCTTACTAAGTTCTGGGATTGCAGGTGTCTGACACCACAGTCATCTAGAAATGTTTAATTTGCATAAGGTTTTCAGTATTTTTAAATGTGTCACAGAAGCCTTGGAACTTTTTCACCTATAGTTTCTTAGGACTTTCTTTGTCACACATGAAGAAGGGCATATGGTTATTTTCCTTCCACTTTTTCCTAGAAGTTCAAGCTCCCAGATATCACAAATACCATAAATGAAAAATGAATACATGTATTGTAGTGGTTTGAATATCAATGGCTTCCATAGACTCATGTGTTTGAATGCTTGGCCCATGGGATGTGGCACTATTAGGAGATATGGCCTTGTTGGAGTAAGTGTGACCTTGTTGGAGGAAGTATGTCATTGTGGACATGGGCTTTGAGGTCTCATATATAATCAAGCTATGCCTAGTGTTGAGATAGTCCCCTTCAACTGTCTGTTTATCATGATATAAAACTCTCAGCTCCTCTCCAGCACCATACCTGCCTGCCTTCCGCCATGCTTCCCACCATGATGATAATGTACTAAACCTCTGAAACTGTAAGCCAGCCTCAATTAAATGTCCTTTATAAGAGTTGCTGTGGTCACAATGTCTCTTCATAGCAATAAAACTCTAACTAAGACATGTATGTAAGAATCCACATATAGACTTAGGATCCCTGTAGAAATTTTCATGTATTCTTTTTGAAAACATTAACTTGATACTTTATATTAAAGTGAACCTTCATTAAGGTAGCATTGGTATTATCTCAAAAAAACACCCAATTCTTTAAAATGCAATTAAATCAGAGTGTTTTAACAACAGCAGCACCATGACCTTGAATGCCTCCATTTATTTTGAGGCAGGATTATTCCTCAATGTCTCTGTCTTATGTGGGTAAAGATGTATTTCAATACCATATCCACCAGTTTATAGACATCTCTGTGTTTTCTCAGCTCTCATTTTACTCTTTCTTTATTTAAAAATATTATATACAAGGTATTAGATAGCATTATGGCATTTTTGAATAAAGTAAGTATTTTTAGTTTTGTCATTTAGCCCACTATCTGCTGCTCCTCACTTTCCCTCTAACTCCTTGTCCAAACTCTTTTTCTCCTTCTTGCCCCATATGACCTTTGTCCATGCTTCATCCTTTCTCATCACCTACTTTAACCCTCTCTTGATCTCCTTTCCAGTTATGTATGTGTGTATGTGTGTGTATATGTGCACATAGTGTGTCTAGACCTTGAAATTTCTATGTTAATTTTTAAAATGTCATTTAGAACTTCTAAATATTAGTGCATCGAGCTTAACAGCAGAACTAGACTGGGGTACTGAGTTTCTAATATTCCAGGCTTATGACCTTGACTGCATTCATATTGCTTTTTTTTTTTCAGTACTCTCATATATGAGGTGGGTCTTATAATAGTTTCTGCACTTTTTTTTTCTTTTTTTGAGCCAGGCACTTACTAAGCCTCTAACTCCTGAGCACATAATCTTGACTGTCTTGAGTACCTGGAACTTCGTGTATACATCACCACTTGTACAATAGTGTCTATGAGGGTTAGCACTGGTTAATGCAAATGTGAAATACAACTCCAAAGTATAAAGGTCTATTCAAGTATGACATGCTATTGGCCTTTAGTGCTCACTATAATTTAGTTTACATGTACAGTTAGTCCTGAACACATATAACAGGTCACACGCATGCAAACATCTTCATGAATGTGGAGAATATGCTTTCACTTTCCTTTTTAAATCTGTGTACATCTAAAACTCAACACACATGAGGTACTTAAAATATATTGAACAGATGAAAGAATGAATTACAGGAAGAGTAATGGCCAAATATAGAGAATTAGTCTATTTTAATCTAATTGGCATTGGGTTAAAAGAGTAGTTAGAGGAAAAACTGAATTATAGCTTCTCCTAGATGAAATAAAATAATTCTAGAAAATGATGACCAATATTTTTTATGGTTTCATTTACCGATCTTGGCACAGCTGTGAACACCCATCATGACCCTCTGTTCATAAACCATGAGTAACTCTCATTGCCTCCATTTTTTAAACGATAAGATCTCATTCTTTTACCTGGAACTGAGCATTCAAACTTAGCTTCCCAAGTTATTATTCTTTTCCCTTGGATATTTCCCATATGTGTCCACTGCTGTCTTTCACTACTCTTTTTCTTTGTTTTCATGATGAATTACATTCACAGAACTCTGTCTTATTTGTTCATCGGTTTTGTTTCTGAGGCCGTTGTCTTAAGGGAGCCTGAATTTGCAGATGTTCCCGTAAAGAAGTTGATTTCTTCTCCCCAAGAATTTACCTTGGTTTATGTTTGTCTTTTAAAGACATTTGCCATTTTCTATCTAACTTACATTTTGTTAGTAGACTTAGGTCTATGTACTTTTGTAGTTTTCAGGATACCTACTTTTTAACAATACAGCTGTTTGTTTATTGAACGCATTTACATGCTTCATTTGTGAAAGAAATGAATTTGTTAATTGTTATGCACAATAAGGAATATTCAGGTGTTCACGATTTTGACATGCCCTTCATCATTCTTGTTCACTGATTTTGGCAAAATTACCTCTGAAATTCTTTTGGGAAATGATAATTTCTTCAGCAAATCATGCTGTAACTCTGGGTATTATGAAAGAAAACAAAAAGGTAAGAAACAAGAAAGAAAGGAATTTAAATTCTTACCTGAGCGAAAATAAAAACCAGTGCATAATTGATAATATTTTTAAGTGTAACCTCTAATTATTTAACATTATATTTTATTATATATACAATTATACTTATATATATATATATATATATGAATATGTCAGAAAATAATCTGATACAGGATTTTACCCAGTATCTAGGAAACAGAAAATGGATACATGGCTTGAATACATATTTCAAAACATTTGTGGAAATGAGCTTAAATGTTAGTCACAGGGAAAAACAAATTAGAAGTACCAAGAAACATCATTCTGTGTACAATGAACACTATGTAGTAGAAAGCATAGGCCAGGTACGGCCATGCTAACCTGTAATTCCAGTTCTTAGAAGGTGGAAGCAGAAGAATAAGAGATGTAAACTCCTCTTAGGCCATAGATACTGTTTGAAGCCAGCTGAACTTGCGCAAGACCCTGTCTCCAACAACCACAAAATAGACAAACTGAAAACCAAGGAAAAAAAAACAGAATATAAGTGTTGTCAAGGATACGAAAATATAACATAACACACTCCATTGGAAGAAGGTTTATCGTGCCTTGACAACTAAATGTACACTTGTCATGTGATGTTATCAATTTTACTTGTAGGTTGTCTGTTCAATGTAAGTGAAAACAAGAGCCCATGTAGGGATTTCCGTATGAATGCTGATGATAACTTTGTTTATAATAGCTACAAGCTGAAAACAATCTAAATGTGCACATTCAACTGATGAGTCGGTAAGCAAAACGAAGCATACCTTCGCAGTAAAATATTATTTGTCAATTGAAAGGAACAAAGAGCTGCTGCATGTAGCAGCATTTATGAATCTCAAAAACACCCTATATGAAATAATACTTCTGAAGCTGCTCAATCCACAGATTTTTGGTATGGAACCCGGTGACAGAGAGAGAAAGATCACTTGCTGTTTGCTGCTGGGGGTGGAGATTGTCCAAACATGATAGATGAGCATGCTGGGACTTTGGGAGGGACAATAATAGTGTTTTAAAACAAAGTTGCAATGTTTTAAAAACTACACCACTTAAAAAAAAATCATTGGCTAGTACATTGGTAATGAGTGAATGTATAATATAAAAATGATACAGGAACAAAAAAATGAAAATACGAAAGTGAAAAAATTGTTCATTTTCATTTAGATTTTGTTCACATGAAAAGTCTCTAAGGAAATAAGATTTAAGTCTAGACCTAAAACATGCAAGGCATTAGGACAATGAGAGCTTACATAGAGACAGACCATGAAGAACATGGTAGAAGTACTGAAAACTGAGTTTTAATAAATGGATAATTAATGATGCAAGAATTACAAACATTCAAGAACTAATCACCTATAGACAACATTATGATTAAATTGTTTCCTTGTTTAAAACTCATTCTGTTGTGCCTAAACCTGCTTTCTTATAGATTATATTCAGTGAGGTTTTTTTTTTTTTTTTTTTTTTTTTTTAGGGCAATGCTATTATCTAGTCCTTTTAATATAAACCTTAAGTGTATTTGATGATCCTATCCAAGACACATTCTGTAATTAACTTTTTCTTACCTGATTTGTTCTATAAACCCTTTGGCAATCTCAATGGGGGTAACTTTTTGTTTGATAGAGACATAGGCTTACTGTGTAACCCAGGCTGCCATCAAGCCCGCAATCCCCGTGCTTCAGTCTCCTGATGGCATTATTTTGATTTGACTTGTTCCTTGTTGAAGTGTGGTTGTGATAACACAGTTATCTATGTAAACAACTAAACAGTGACTGCAGTGTTGAATGCTGGATCCAGAGTGTCTGAAATACTGTTTGTAGTGCCTCTTTCTTATCCAGGAGTCTCTTCTTGGATTCCTAAATCCCTAAAACTCAAATGGATTCAGAGCATTTTGAGTGTAATGGGTGTATGGAATGTAGAGTTGAAACAGTGCTCATACACCACAGACAAAAGAAACTTCAGTAGAAGTTAAACAGAATTCTAGAACTGGGCAGGGTGGCCTATGGCATGACCTTTCACAAAACCAACACTGGGGAAGCATTAGGTGCCTTAGCACCCATGTTTCCTTAGAATTCTTGTCTCAAACTTGAAACTTGAGATTTGGATTTTTTATTTATTTTCTTCTTAAGAGAGAGGACACAAATCGTGCAAGCTTATTTCCACAGCACTGAGCTCTGGTGCTGGGCATCATCCTTTCATGATTAATTTTTAGCTTTCTGGTACTCTCTTGGTTTCTGTTTCCTTTCAAATCTTTCATTTGCTCTCCACCAAGATTCTTCTACTTCTTGCTATTTTCTTCCTTTTACCATCAAACAAAATCTATGTGCCTCACTTGAATGAATTGACATCTCTTTCATTTTTGATGCTCCAGTTGAGATTCTCTTCATCTAGTCTGTTTTTCCTCAAAGATGGTTCCCATGAGAAGAGAATTCTCATGCCAATTCCTCCAAGGAAAGCATTCTGCATACTGTCCCATGATTCTAGCGCCACTCTTTCAAACCAGTGAGCACAGACACTCCAACTTATCTCTAAGAAGATATGGATTTGATCCATATAGATCCCTCCGGAAAAGGGCATAAATGTCTGCTCCTGTATTCTAATTATAAGTCACAGTTTGTGTTCTTAAGTAAAACTTATAACGGTATCAATTCTCTTCTACGTAATTACAAATTTGTATTGATGCTCATGATATGGATGTTTAGAGCTATACATATGATTTGAATTTCCTCTTAAATTTTATTTGCATATGGACTGCGTTATATAGTGTCAGCCTGAGCCCATATTTCTCTTGTCTGTGAAAATATAGATAAACTAATGGTGAAGATTTCTATTCATGATCCCTTTGGATCATACAGACAATTTCAGGTTGTAATGAAAGCTATGGGTTATTTCTTTGCATTTACTTGCAAATATTCAACATGGTTTCTACAATATTAAGGGATTCATATACCCTTTGGAGCCGACTCTTGATCCCCCAATCCCATGAGGATCCTATTAGCCTTGCAGCACATTTGCTGTAGCACAGAACATCAGCAATATGCACTGAGTCATACATTGGAAAATTTAGTTTTATTCTCCGTAGCTTTACTATTTCTGCTACATTCTTTGAGATGTTTTCAAGAAGATGTTCTATATACATGTAGATTTCTGACCACTCCAGTCTTGAACTATTACCATTGCTGAGAGGACTCTAAATAACAGAGTTGGCTGAGTCTCCTATGGAGGCTTTTTGAAATAATAATTAAAAAAAAAAGGGCAATGTGACTTTTCTCTTTTAAAACCCATTAAGGGTTGAAAAAGTCATCAGAATGTGAAATGGATATCTCAGAAATTGATGTACTACTACTGGAGCTGTTATATTAATGAAAGCAAGATTATCATAGAAATGAATCATCTAACCATAAACTTGTAACACACAGTGGGATCCATTAGTGTGCTGGAGGAAATGATGGGATGTTATTGAAGAAAACTAATGGACAGAAAGTGTGTGTCAAACATGCAGCTGGATTTCAAAAAAATTGGAGGTTTTAAAACAAAAGTGATCTTTGTATCTTAAAAGTCCTCATCTGTTGTATTACATTAGCTATCACATGTTGAAATTAATTACCGTAAGATAACTAATTTTCATCTACATTTTAATGTGTATGAAATTTCTGTTCATTCATATGTGTATATTTTTCCCCTGCATTTCTCTTGGCAGTCTAAGGGTCATCAAATTCTTTCCTTTGAACCCTCACAAAGAACTCAGTGCAGAGAGAAATGGATACAAGCCCTCATCCCTAACCCAGAAGCTATCTCCAATTGATAACCACTCACAAATGAAAATTTAGTTTTCTCTAACAGAGTCTCACTGGGGAATCACACCACTATTAATGGCGGGCACCCCCATGTCCAGCAGTAGGTGGCCATCAGAAAATGATCTCAGCGGCACCTTTCGAGGTTATTTTTCTCAGGGCATTGGCTGTTGTTGTTGTTACCTTCAAAGTCCTTTGTGTCTATATTATGGCTTCTGGTTTTCTCTTTTTTACGGAATTCCAATGTGTATGAAGCTGTGTGTTTCTGTATCTATATCCATTTCTTGTGCTTTCTCTTTGGCTTTTTTTTTTTCCTGTTCATTTGTTTTTGTTTTTTGTCCTATTCTTGTTTGCTTGCTTTTGTTTTATCTTACTTTATTATTATTCTTTAGATATTTGTTTATTTTCAAGAGACAGGAAGGGTGGGGATTTGGATAGGAGGGTAGATGGGGAAGATCTTGGAGAAGTTGAAGGAGGGAAATCATAATCAGAATATATTGTATGAAAAATATATTTCCAATAAAAGAAAAATAAAAGTTCAACAACCTAAGAAGTGTAGTTCATGCTTTTCATCCTAGTATTCTGGGGGCCGAGTAAGTGAATTATCAGCTGACAGTACAGGGATTTCTGGGCTAGCTTAGTTTAGAGTGCAAGACCTTAGCTCAAAAGCAAAAACAAACGGACAGGCAGCAACACAAAAATGAAGTTCAACTGGTACCCCAGTGATTGTAATTGGTGTAGAAGCACCACTCTCTTTCTGCATTAAGGAGGATATATTTCTTCAGGTAAACATGTACCACCTAGGCCTAGTTTCTCTCTCAGGCGGAAAGCAGCGGTTTAGGTTCAGATTGAGAGCTATGATGGAGATAAATGGCTATTGTCTTTCATGTAAAAAAACACTTGGATTTATAGTGAACTAAGCATTTTACAAAATTTATTTATTTATTTTATGTGTATATGTGTACTTGATTGTGTAAGCATCATGTACACGCAAGAGCCCATGGAAGTCAGAAGAGGACATAGGATCTACTGGAACTGGAATTGCAGAGGGTTTTTAGCTGTCTTGTTGGTGCTGGGAATCAAACTTGCCTTCTGCAAGAGCAGTAAGTGCTCTTATTCACCACGTCATTTCTCTTTACTCTCACTTAATTTTTTGATGTAATGATCTCTGAAAAGTCTTAAATAGGAGTTGTTTATTTCACAATAACTTCACTGTATTGTCACCAGGAAATTTAAATGAAGGAATTCTCATATCTCAATTGAGAAGCAATATGTTATCCGACTTCAGGCTTTTTCCTTGTATTGTGAAAACAGAAGAAAGTTTAATCTAAAGATCACCAAGCACATAACTGAGCTATTGAAATTAATTAATAAAAGTATATCAATTAATTAGTACAAAAACTGAAAATTCATAAATGAAGGCTGATAAGTACATGGGAAAATTTTGCTTTCTATAGATTACATTTGTGATTTCTAGAAGTAGAAGCTGCACATCTAATAAATGATCAATAAAGTTTTAGTCAATTCCCACATAATTAAAAGACAAGGAAAACTTTCCCTGGCTCCATAAAATAAACAATTAATGAGAAATTGAATATGCCATTAAACTGTAGTTATATGGCATATGACAGGTGGTACAGAGTGCTAATCCCTTGGGCAGATGGATTGACGTCAAGAAAAAACAGCTCTGTAATAGCTTGTCCTCTGTACAGCTCATGGATCTGCACTGCAGTGCCTTGCACAATGTGAACACTCAACAAATACTGTTATATAAATGCTTGGTAATATCATGCTTGCCCTCAGTGGTCCATCTGGGGAGACAGACATATAAAGAAGTCTAATTGTACAATGATAATGATGATGATGATGAAGACCATATACTGAACATTTTCTTTATGTCAGAAATTAGGGCACTTCATATGGGTTAAAACTTTTGAACAATTCTGATGGATAATAAACCAACAGATGATATATAACACATACCCTTGCATATTATAGTAATGCTCTGTAAAAGCCTTTGTCTTTGGTTGAGTGGGAGTGGGTTAGGAAAAAGAGCTATGAAATTTGTTCAGGCATGGCCAGGAGCTGAAGTATACAGATAAAAAGTCAGTGGCTTGTACAAAAATTAGTATGCTGTGGTACAATTGTAAAAGAAGTCTAGAATTCAGTTTCTGTGGACCTACTGTTCCTGCACTTCATGTGCTTGGACCATTAATTTCCATGAGATGATTATGTTTTTCATGTAATATTAGACTACTTTTCTTGAGTGTACGTCATATGTGATGACTGTGGCTTGATTGTGGCTGGAAGGAGGAACGTTCAGATTCCTTCTCCATCATACAAGAGAAGATAGGAGTGTGACAGTTAGCTACACTCACAGGGAGAAGAAATTGCACTGCACTGATGCTTAAAATTTTGACAAAATGTTCTTTTCCTGTCAAAAACACCTGTTCCTAACAGAACTATATGGGCTCTGAGCTCCTGAAGTCCCTGTCTCTGCCCTGTTCCCAGCTGCTGCTTTTATGTTAGAAAAATGGAAGGAAAAAAAAAAAGCCTGTGAAGGAGCTCAGCTGCCCTTCGCGGTCTCATTCAGTTTCTCTGTTTTACAAATATGGGGAAAGTGAGGTAAGCAAATTACCGTCACATTTGGTGAGGATGTGAAATTATAACTGAGAGTGAGAGACCCCTCCAGGAGAGGTCTGCTGTGAAATTGCCAACACTCTTTAAGAGGCCCAGCTGGAGGCTGCACAGTCCTTGCAATCTCTGGCCTCAGATTGCCCTTTTGTCCTTCTTCCCGTTTCAAGCACTAACATGAACCACAGGTGGTAAGTGGCAGCCAATTATGTTCTCACTTTCAAAATTAATAGCATTACGAAGCCTGGCAGTCTCACAGTCTTAGCTTGTCTCTTAACTGTTTTTGGGCACTGTGGTTCATGCCCTTTTCCACCAGGAACACATTGAATTCTACAGTGGACCTGCCTGAGAGCCCACACATCTCTGCTGTCTCGGGGAGGGTTACCTGGAGAGTCAGCACCCACTGTACTAAGAGCCCTTTTGATGCCTGGGGTCACCTCACCAGCACGGCCTGCTTCCCAAACCTGAGGGCTCTTCTGAGCATGCACACACAGCACTGGTCACTATCTGTTTCTGCCTTGGGACTCCCGAGACAGAAAGTGGACATATTATAATTAACTGGCTACAGGATCCCGGTTGTCCAAAGGTATTTTACTTAATAAAATTGAATATGTGTCTACAGCTCTAAATTTACATTGTAGTCAGTCTTCTTACTTACCTCCTTCTGCTGTGATCTGAGTGTCCTGCCCTTTCTGGCAGCTGCTGACTGTGGGCCAGCACATCATTTCAAGACAGGAATTTGCCAGTGTGTTAGGTTTGTGATGTGCAGTGGTCCCAAGGCACCCTGAAGTCTGGGCCTGTCCATACTGAACACTTAAGGCAGACTCACTGTCACATTGTATATACTTTCGGAAGTCTATGCAGTTTTCATTTTTCTGTTACATAAAATCCACATAACTCAGGGGGTCTGCAGCAACATGTAGAAGAGTCACCATTCGGCTTCAATGGCTTTTCATTGTATTTTCTCTTTTTAATTAAAAAAATATAGTTCTATAACTGTCAGAATGAATCCTGCTTTTTTAGAAAAATGACACTGAAGATGGAATCTTGAGCCCGATGTGTGCTGGGTATGTACTCTACCACTGATCTACCTAACCGTTTTTTTTTTTAATACAAAATTGTTTATTTATTTTTTGATATTATAATATAATCACATAATTTCCCTCTTCCCTTTCCTCCCTGAAAGCCTTTCTATACACCCTTCCTTGATCTCTTTCAAATTTGTGGCCCTTTTTAAAAATTAATTGTTAGAAAATATACATATCTATGCATAATGTGTTTAGGAATTTAAGGATTATGCTGGTTTAGTGAAGTGGCACTTGGAGGTTCTCTTCCAAGATATATGACTCATAGTCAGTTTTTAAATATTATCTTTTTTGGTAAATAAACACTAATCTTTTCTGAGAAGGGAATCTTACTCCTTGTGTAAAATCATTTAATATCTTAGATAATTTAAAGAACATGATTTATGCTATGGAAAAATTCTGTCTTTTATATTCCAGTTTGTAGCATGTTTATATTCATTGGAGATGAGCTGTCAAGTCACTTCTCATTAAGTTGGAAGTTATAGAATAAGCATGATATTTATTCTCTAGACTTCTGAGGACCCACATATTCATACATAGCATTCCATTGTTTATTTCTGTGTTAAGGATTGATCCCTTTATCCTGATCTGATCTAAACTAATCTCATTTCTTGCTTCCTGTATGAAGCCCAACTGATCCTCTTTCCCTCCTCTTTGTTATAGTCTTCCTCCTTTTCCTCTTCCCTCTCCTCCTTCTCCTCTTTCTTCTTTTGGACTTAAACTGTTAGAGACCGTGTCAATGTCAGGAGTGTAGTGAACACCCGATTTGGAAAGAGGGAATTAGCTGCTTTCTGTCTTGTAGCGTTCTACCTATTTTAATCAAGTTTTGATTTAGACTGTGCTCTCCCCCAAGTCAGAAACTCTGTGTGTCCTTGGCTGAGTCTCTCCATAGCCCCTATGCTTTCCTGAGTGGGAAGGAGCTGGGGAAGTTGTTGCTTGTTCAGGGTTGTTTAACTCATGGCGAAAAGCTGAAGTGGTAAAAAAAATTATTGGTATTTTTGTTTGATAGTTGGATTGACTTCTTTTAAAAACAGTTACCATGGTAGTTTTGGACAGATAACTCCTTAAAATGGCTAGTCAGAAAAGTGTTGTTTTCATGTAAATTTGCTGATTAGCTTAACTTAACTTTTTATATGCCAACATCTCTTATGGTGAAAGCCACTTGAGTAAACCATCAGAATAAGGGACAGATCTTAGTTTAAAGCTAATCTCATTAGTTGGTCGTGACGTTCTTGATAATTATTTTCTGGAACTTGGTAACGTCTGTGATCTGAACACACTTGTAATTGTCTATGAACCATTTTTATTTCCTTAAGTTGGATAATGCAGAAAAATCACCTTTGTAAGGTCAGAAACTATTCTCATAAAATTTTGTGTATACCACTCTGCTGGGTTCCCTAAAGATGTCTAACTAGCTGGCCTTCAAACAGTGCTGAGACCCAATTCATAAATGAGCAGTGGTTAGTGAAGAAAACTCCTGCTGGCTCATCTCCTGACTCACCATGCAATGACCTTGGAAGTGCAAACAAATATTTACCTTTCAAATTGTAATTATATTCCTTCCTCTTTGGCTTTTTATCCTGCTACTTTTATGATAACAGGGCCTCTGGTTGATTTTATAAAGTATGCGTGACACTTGTAATTCAATTCTTGTTATCTTTCACAGCGAGGAGCAGTTATAAACAATCTTTTTATAGAAGACGTGTGCTTTTAGAAGTCACACACCATTTTCCTCAAATTTATAGCTTCTAAGCCTTTCTGTAGGTATCTAAACTATTCTTAGTTTGCTGCAGCCCGAAGGTGAGTTATAGCTTGTAAGGTTTGTAATTTATCATCACTGGGCATCTCTCAACTTGGTGGTGACATTACAGCGTTTCACCAGAGGAATTAATTAATTTATTAATTAACCTTGTGTTTTCCAGGGCCTAGAGGTAAAGTAGATAAAAAGTATGCCCTCTGACTGTCAGTGCCTCGTTGATCTCATTTCTTCTTCTCATTCATGCGTCTTATTTTTGAGGCATATACTACCATCTCCTCACACCGTCTGCTAATAGAATCTTGTTCTTTCACTGAAACACTTAGCTCTCAGCTGATTACTGTCTCTCTCTGCTTCTATGACAGTCGTTGTTTCTGATAAGCTTAACTTTCATGTGGTAGTGTGGCCAAGACCCTGGCTTCTCCCTACTTTGATCATATATGTCATATATACCCCCGGAAGGGATCAGCTTTTATTTCTGTTTTTACACTGCACATTTGCAGTGTAAAAAAAAACCTCTGGTGGTGGTGCTGTGGCAGACCACGGGTGGTTGGTGAGTGTCCTGCGTGGTGCGAGGTCAGGCTTCTTACCAACGTCCTGCACTCCCCTCCATTGTCCCCCGAGGTGCTGTGGTGACTGCAGGTGGAAACTTTGGCTTTGCCCACCCAAGTTCAAAGGCCTGAGCTTCAGGGCAAATGTTGGTGCAGTTGGGAAATGACTTTTCCAGCTATAAAAACTCCTTCAGCCTGAATCATGACTCCGAGGCTGATATTTGAGGGAACCTTTATTAAGAAGCTCTAGCTTCTTAATAAGATAGATAGTCTCATAATTAAATTTTGAGTTGTTTAGGAGTCAAGAGAGTGTTATACATCTAAGAAGATACTTTTAAAATTGTGTTGCAATTAGTATGAATGTTGAGTCAGATATAGAACTTTAAACTCATGGAGATGGTTAGATAGTAGAATGTTAAAGTCAGGTACCCAAATACATATGGACTGGTCATTGGGAATGTACGTTAAGCCATATAACCCTCATAACTGTGGCCTAATTACCTCTGTTGTACTGTATTGTATTTATTATTATAAGAGAAAGAGCCATTTGTTGGACTGAAAGGGGAAACTGTAGGGGGAAATAAGATATACCTTAAACTTAAAAGAAAAAAAAAGGGAAGAGGATGGGGGGTTGAGGGTGGGAGGGTGGGACTGGAGTGGGACTAGGGAGGGGACTGCGATTGAGATGTAACTTGAAGAAATAAAAAATAAAGGAAAAAAAAAGAAGCTCTTATCCCCCATGGTTCTCTAAAATCAATGCACGTGCACCCCTGAGATGGGTCATGGTCCCCCAAAGTCAGCCTGCACCCTCTCTTTTGAACTATGGGAATTTTGGTCGTGTCTTCTGGCTTGGACACTTTATTGACTGGGATTAGGGTACTGGCAATGCTACATGGGAAAGGGTTCCCAGACACAGTAAGTGTCTAAGTTCACATTTTTATGTGCTTTATATTTTATAAAGACAGACCTTTGGAGTATGTTCATGTGCTCCAGAAAGATGTACTGGAACAGGAGAGAGCACTCCATTATTTTCTAGCTCAAAAGGCCTGGGGCTGTGAGCCATCTGGGCTTTTGAGTCTACTAGATCTCATTGTTTCCAAGCTGCATATCTCTAGAGCCACACCCAACACATATCAATACTCATTACTAGCTTCCCAATCATTAAGGTCCTTTGTTCCAAACAACTCCCCATAGCCACTTTTGCCCCATCTGCCTCCCCTTGTCTTTACTCTCTCAACCTCAGTTTTGACCACAGCCCAGGTACTGATATTTTGGAACACAACTGGCCCATTTGCCTCTTTCACTCCTTCTGTTTACTTTGTCATAATTCTAAATATGATTTTTACTGAGTCATCTTCTTGTCTGTGGTTGCTCTGAGAGACATAATATTTTTACAAATACCATTACATAACTTTGTTGACTCCTTTTAAAGTTCATGATAACAATTTATGGGGTGATGTTATGCATTCTAAATATTAATTAACCTGCTCCCAGATATCCCTGACCAGCACCTAGTACCCAGGGAGCTGTGACCTTCAGCTGCCATCAATTTTATCTTATTTATGTGGAAAGGCCTCCCTCCTTTCCCTAATGTCATTGTTGGTAATTTAGCATTCCATCTATGAGCTCTTTCCTTTAAGCCTATCCTAGTCTGACCTTTCTCAAAAAAGATACACAGAACCAAAAATTTCAGTGTAAAATTCATTTGTATGCTAAGTGAAGCAAACTCAAATGGAATCCAAATGTATTGAGACATTATGAATTCCTCCATTTTTAATGTAGGTGGTTAATTTTGTTCCCTAGCTCTATCTAGAAGGCTGATGGTTTTTTTAGTACATAAGGAGAGCAAAGGCCTTAGCTCTCTGCCTTTGCTGCAAGGCAGCAGCTTCTCTTAAGGTAGCCACACTTTTGAAATGCATTTGGGTTTGGTTCCTCTCTCTTTGTCTAGAAAACCTCCTTTTATCTGGGCCTTCTCAGGCTGTAAGCATGGATTTGAATTGCCGTGATTGGATGACATTTGTAAAAATAAATAATTAAATTATTAATCATTATTTGGGGAAAGGAGGGAGGTCCTTCCCTATAGATAAGACAAAACTGATAGCAGCTGGAGCTCAGAGCTCCCTGACTATGAGACTCTTCTCAGGGCCATCTGAATCAAGCCCATCAATACAATGCAACCAAAACTAGATTCCAAGGAACAATGAATAAAATTGCAGCAAAGAATGGCATGATTAGACCATGGGTTTTTGAATGTTCTTGTTTCTTTGCTTGATTTTTGCTTAGATGTCTTTTGATTTTTACCTATTCAAGAGGTAGAGGAATATTTTTGTGGGTTGGCATTGCTAAAACATGGGAGATTTTTGAGGATATTTGGGCAGATTTGGAATTGTCACTGCAGTTGAGAGTTGCTCTCTGTGTTACAGAGTTACTACTATCTGGGATTTAAGAGAAATATTTGAACAGGGTAGTAATGGCACAGGCCCTTAATCCTATTACACTGGAAGCAGAAACATGTGGATCTTTGAATTCTAGACCAACCTAGTCTAAACAATGAAGTCAGGGTGGGACACACTGCTGATAAGGTAAGGCTACTTGCTAAAGACAGTCTAGAATTCAAAATGATAATTTTTTTCCTTGAAGGCACTATGTAAGTTTTTGCTTAGTAATAAATATAATGTCCTTACTTATCAAATGGATAAATACACATAATCTTAAATTTATGTAAAGAGATAGGGGTCACAAACCAGTCTCTTTAGGTGTGGGGCTCGGAGGAGCATGAAGAAGGAGACACATGCTAATGGGTTTGAGAAAAGAACCTCACTCCACATGGCATGGAACATTGGTATAGCATGGAGAAAAACAGCCCAGGGCATGTATGTATACTATATGGGGCTTTATTCATGGATAGAATTATGAGCTAGCTTAGATCAGCTAAGATTGTATAATCTAGGCCAAGGCTTGCTAAAATCCTTCAGGTGTCTCTGAGTGCTCTGATGGGGTAGTGTTAAGCATTCTAAATGTTAATTAATTGGTCCTGCTTGCTGTCTGTTACTTACATTGACTCTGATTGGTTAAAATAAAATGCTGAGGCCTGAGATTGAACAAAGACAGAGATAGGTGGGACTTCCTGAGATCAGAACAGGAAGCCTGTGTTTTAGACTGAGGATTAAGCATTCCAGCCAGGAGCAGCAGGAAGGAGGATGCACACCATGGGTTAGAAAAAAGAACCTCATTCCACATGGCGTGGAGAATGGTAGTACAAGGGAACATATGTATATATGGGGTCATATTTGGGTAATAGAATTATGAGCTAGCTTATATGGGTTAAGATTGCACAACTGAAGCCATGGCTTGTGAAAATCCATGTGGTCTCTGTGTGCTCATTTATAATGCTGGGTTAAGAATTAACTGCCACCAAATCAATTGAATATAACATAAATACTGGTAAATAATTTGATTATTTCTACAAATGGCACCCAATGTAATTTAATTAATTTTTTACAGTGCTCATTTATAATGGTGGGTTAAGGATTAACACACCATCCATTTAAATATAATCTAAATATGGCAAATAATTTAATTTGTTGACTTCTACAAACAATGATAGCATTCACCTTCAACAATGAATTTACTACCTTTGGTAAGTTTAAATTTTCATTGGCAGACTATCATAATACCTCTACTCTATCAAGTACAAACTCTTTCCATTCTTGTGTTAACAGACCAATACCCACATCTCATCTGATGCCACAGCCTGAGCTTGTCTACATCACAAAGGTAGATGTGCCCTTTTCTGAACAGAGTTCTCTCTTGTTCTGGTCATTGGGTTTCATGAACTCTTGGTCTTTAACATTTCTCTTTGGCACAATTGTCCTCTCCCTTTTGTATACTACTTTTTGCCTGCCTATGAAGTATATGCATATGTTCTTCTACCAACTATAAATTAAACATTTTCCTTCTCCCAAATAACCCCCCTGCCCACCCCTTAGGGATTTTCTGTGCTCATTGGGTAGATGCTGGTGTCCCTTTTTAAATCTCTGTTCCCTGTACTACCTTAACCCCAGACCTATTTTTTTGGAAGCTAGTTTGGAACATGCTGTCTTTCTCATTGTTAGGTAGTGCCAAGATTTCCTCACACATTACAAGGTTGGGCTTTGTATCTAGGTGTTTATTGCTCAGCTCTGTTATGTCTTCTCATTCTGGAATTCTGGTTGGATGAGCACAGCATAGGACCTGCTAGAATAAAAAATATCAGAAGTATTCCAGAAGAATTGATGAACTATGTGGAGCTTTAAATGAAAGTACTTCACAGTTCGGTTAATTATAAACTGTATGATATTCTTTGAATGAGAAAAACATATACCACTTATATTTAACAACACTTACATACTTTTTCTAGAGTTTAGTGAGTTTCATTACACGTTTGCCTGCACACAACTGCTAATACATACCTTGTGTGCACCACAGTTAGCAGAGAAAGTCCTGCTAAGCCCTTTCTCAGTTCTCCCTATCGTCATCACACCTCCTCCCTCTTCTCCATTCTCCTAAACGATATAATTACTCAGTCTGTTTGGAATGCTTTGTTACTCCTTTTCTTTTCTTCTACATCCAATCTAGACCTGTCATCTTTACTTCAAATATAAATTACTCTTCATTGTCACTGCCATCATTTTCATCCAGGTCACCATTACTCACTGCCTTTACTGTTGTGAATTCTCGAAACTGGACTCCATGCTTTCAGTTTTGTCACCCTGCATTTTCATCTCACACAGTACTGTCCAGTGATTTTTCAAAATTATGAATGGGGTCATGTCACTTACTTGCTTGAAGCACTTTGACAACCAATGCCTTATTTAGCTAGGTGCTACAGGACCACAAGTTATTCTTTTGGGTAAAATTTATTTTTCAGAACAGTTTTGAGCGTACAGTATAATTCTGCTGTAGGTAGAGTGCTCTCACATACTCCTTGTCCACACTCAGGTACAGCCTCCCCACTGATGCATTCCATTCCACAGTGATATAAACAATTTAGTTCATAAACTACACTGGCATTACATCACCACCGAGTCCACACTTGATGCCAGGATTCCTATTGATGTGGAGATCATATAGTTCTGGATGCTGGACAAGGATATGTAGCCTACCAAGTTTGGCTTCTTTCACTCAGCAATATACTGTTCCCCTATTACTATTTGTGGTGCTATTGTCAGCACTGAATGATAATTCACTATCTGTGTGCACCAGAGTTTACCTGTCTATTCACTTACTGAAGAATATCTTGGTTTCTACCAAATTTGGGCAAATATGAACTATAACCATACTAGCATAGTGACCATATCTAATGCAGAGACTCCAAAGAACAGCAGGAATAAAATCACTCTGACTTCTTTGTTCTCTCTTTAAAGCCAGTAAAAGTCATAGCAGGAAGATGCTCTCTCAAAAACAAGAAAGTGTCATTTTTATGATTAGAGGAAGAATACTGAGACAGAAGAAATGTGAGTAGATCATACACACACACACACACACACACACACACACACACACACACACACAGCCACAGAGCCTTATCTTCTCAATTACTGCTCTAAACAATTATTTGTGTATGCCCAAGCCATACTGCATTGCCACATTTTTGTAATTTCTACTCTGGTATACAAGAATATGGTTTGATAGGGTTTTCAGATGTTCTTGCATTGGAAACTTGGTCCCCCATAAGGTGATGTTAAGAAGTGATGGGGCTTGATGTGGGGTGACAAGGTCCTTGAAGGTATTCCTAAATGATAATGGAAAATGTACTATACATAGTTTTTGATGCCTTAGTGCACAAAGATTTGCTCTAATTTCAGCAACGTGTCTTCATTTTCTTCCAAGAATTCTAATACATAAAACAAAAATAAATGTATATTAAATGCACATGCTTTTCTCAAAATGATCTTCTTTTATGTTGATTTAATTTTCAGGCAAAAATCCACAAGAGAATGCTTTAGCCTGTTTTCTGCTGTTGCAATCTAACACTAGGGGCTGGACTGCTAGTAGGTTCATTTAACTCACAGTGCTGGAGATTCATGAATATAGCATGAACTTCTGAATGGCTCTGTTGTGGGACCATGTGGCTACATCATAGCATAGCAGATGACATTATGGCAGGAATATGAGTAAAGGAGGCACAGCAAGACAGGAAGATAGAGCCTAGGGAGAGGCAAGTCCTCTTTTTAAGACAGTTTACTTATGGGAGCTAATCAGGATCCAACAAGAAGTATATTAATGTCTTTTGTGGTAAGTTGCCCTGGTGATTTAATTATCTCATACTAACCTCACTTCTTAATTTCTAATACCTTTAAGTATCTCCACATTGGAGTGAAGGTTCCAACACAGGAAACTTTGTGGAATATATTTGAACCATACCCAAAGTACAACAGAGAATTAAGATAATATTTGGCTTACATTTCAAGTATACATGACATAGGATACAATTGTTGGATCATATGTGAAACATACATGTAATTTTGTATGACACCATCAAATAATACTATTGTTTAATTTCTGTCACCAATGATTGGCAGTTCCTGTTGTGTCATATCTTCACCAACTCTTGGTATTATCAGGGTTCTGGATTATGGCCATTCTAATAGGTATCTAATTGGTATTGCCTTGCTTGGCTAATAGGTATCTAATTTGTATTACCTTGGTTTGCTTTTTTCTTGTTTTCTCTGTTTCATTATATATATGTTTTCACTTTGTTAATTTTTAAAAACTTTAAAAACTAAAATATAATTATTTCATTTCCCCTTTCTTTTCTCCTCTCCAATGCCTCCTGGATACTGCCTTCTTGTTCTTTCTCAGATCTTTTTTTTTTTTTTTTTTACTTTGCACTTTCTTGATAAAAATAATATGGAACATCTTTTCATATGTCCTTTTATCATCTAGTTTCTTGTTTGGTGACCCATTTTTAATCAGCTTTTCTTATTGTTGAATGTTAAGCATTATTTGTGTATTTTAGGTAACAGTCTGTCCTACCTTTTGCACATTTTCTTCAAATCTAGGGTCACAGAATTTTTCACCTTCACTGTAGCATAATGATAATGATATAAAAACACTTCCTTTTAGAACTAGTAACACAGTATTTATATACGAATGTGGTCTTGTTGATGTCTCCCCTAAAGAAAGTAATTAATTCTATTGATCTTGATCTGAATGATGGAATACATTAATATATTGCTCTATTCAATTTTAATAGCAGACATTTCTTTAATTTAATTCTTATATTTTGGTTTTGTTACAGTCTTGCTCAAGGAAAAATTCATCAGAGGTCATATTACAGCCTCTTACATTCTGAGGATTACTTGCTCCTTTTGTAGAGATAGGAACAGGTGTCACTATTGAAATTACTTTGGAACATTACAGGTAAGGGAAGAGCTCTCTCTCTGTGTGTGTGTGTGTGTGTGAGTGTGTGTGTGTGTGTGCGAATGTGTGTGTGTGAAACAGGTCAAAACACAGAAAAGTTTCTGCTGTCCTTGCATTTATGGGTTGCTCGTGAAGGGAATGAGGTCTAATGTCGCTACCATTATTGCCTTCACAATCTTGTGAGGAACAGATCTGTTCAAACATACAGGGCCTTTAGTACTCTTCCTTTCACTCATTGTCCCCTCCCCTTTTGAAACACAACTCTAGACAGCCCTGTCAAGTTTTCTTCACTTGACAGTATTCATGACTTTTGCTCCAAATATAAAAACAGAAGTTTTTTTTTTTCTCCATTCTTATGTATCTGGCTCAGTATTTTCCAGCAATCATCTTAAACATTGCCTTCTTAGAGGACCTTCCCCAGAGATTCCATTCTCTACATAATGTTCCCTATACCTGGAATATAATCAATCCATCATTTGGTTTCCTTCAATTTATGACTTACTAAATTCTGAAATAGTTTTACTTGCTTACCTGTGGTTCGTGAGTTTCTCACACTGTGTTCCACACCGTGACATAAGCTTTGTGAGGCCAGGGACTCAGTTGTCATCACATTAATGCCTCCCCCATTTTTTGTAAGAGTGAATATAAAGGATCAACCCACAGTCCCGGTGAATGTTTCGTGAATGAACATACCAGGGTGAAAGTCCTTAAGAAAGAGGTTCCATGAAGAAATAATGTTTGTGAAAGTGTCTTTTGAGGCAATTCTATGTCTGGGATAGATGGAGGTTTGTGATGAGACAGGAGTTTTGGATGTAATTAGTTATGATAAATACATACTTGTCACTAATTACTGAGACTGCTTCTCAAGCACAGCTGACTTCCCATTATTTTCTTTTCATCCTTGAATAGGCTGCTCATTTCTCCTCTTCTCACCACACACATTATTTCCTTTTTCTCCCAAAGCTGTTTGTAGAGTGGAAAATAGTATCTTTACTTCCTATTTCATTTTTTCTTTTCAAAGACATAGTTGAAAATTCTACTCATTGTGGAGAGTTCATTTTCTAGTTACTCAAAAAAGCCCATAGAGCATCACACAGGTTAAAAATACAGGAATATGAAAAATGAAAAAATGTTCCAGATTAAGAATCTATAAATCACAATTACCTTGCACAGCTTCTTGTATCAAGGCAAGATTTTTGCTTTTGGTGCAGAGACCAGAACCCAGGGTCTTGTACATACTAGGCAAATGTTCTTCCACTGAGCACCATACCAAGCTTGAGACAAGAATTACATTATGCTTGCCAAACATCGAGCAAATTTCATGTTAGTAATGGTTTTACCTTTTTCTATTCCTAGTAGAAAATGATACAAAAAGGAACTGAGTTCAGGGAAGGTAGCTCAGTGATAGAACGCTTTTACTGAGGGATAGATGTGTATCAGTTCACTTGGGGATTTCTAGTAAAGGGGATTTAATATAGAGAATGATAGCTTTGTAATGAACTGGAAAAGGCAGGGTCATTGAACGTCAGTGAAGGTGCCTGAGATTTTAGATGTGGCCCCCAAAATACAGCTCTCCAACCTCACATGGTCACATTTTCTCAGCTTCAGAGAGATAGTTGTTGAGTGAGTGAAGTCATTGCTGATCCTCCTGTAATGGCTAAAGCTACTTGACTATTCACTTTTGCTCTGTAAGATGAAGGACTATATTTTTCATCTTTTCTTTGAAATACCATACACAGTTAAGTCACTAGAAGTGTAAGTCATATCTAGGTTATGGAAATGAGAAAACATGGGAAAGGTATGTCATAAGTGTCTGTTCTTGAAACAAAATGGGGTATATGGATGGAATTGGGAAAAAGTATGGTTGCCAAAACAAAGAAAAAAAATGAGCAAGCAATGTCAAAGAAAAATACCACACTTTATCTTCAGATGGGCAGTAGAAAATGCAAAGACAAGCAGATACCTTAAGATTATTTTCTTCTCTAGGGACTTTTGATTCAAAGATTGTTTTTTTAATGTTTATTTATTACTTCAAGTTACATCTCCATCACAGTGCCCTCTTTATAACCCTCTGAGTCCCACCCTCCCACCCTCTTTCTCCTCTCCCTTCCATCCCACTCTTCCAGAGGGGTGGTGTCTCTACATATCATTCCCCCTGCCACCAGTTCAGGAGTCATATGAGGGCTAAGAGGTTCCTTATACACTGGAGGCCTACATGGCAGCACCACTAGGGCAAAGTGTCTTATTAACAGGTAACAAAGTCTATGTTCCTGTTCCTTTTGGTGCATTGGCTATAGTAGTCATGCTATACTAGATGGCTAAAATACAATTATAAGTGAATAGAAGACATGTGCATCTTTCTGAGTTTGGGTTAGCTCACTCAGGATGAGCTTTTCTAGTTCCATCCATTTGGCTGCAAATTGCATGATTTCCTTGTTTCTGATAGCTGAGTAGTATTGCATTGTGTAAATGAACCACAGTGGTTTTTGTTTTGTTCGTTTGTTTTATCCATTCTGGGTTGTTTCCAGTTTCTAGTTATTACAAATAAGGCTTCTATGAACATAGATGAGGAGATGTCCTTGTGGTTTGGTGAGGAATCATTTGGATGTATACCCAGAAGTGGTATGGCTGAGTCTTGAGGTAGAGCTATTCCAAGTTTTCTAAGATATCGCCAAACTGATTTCATAGTGGTTGTACAAGTTTGCACTCCCACCAGCAATGGAGGAGTGTTCCCTTTTCTCCACAACCTTACCAGCATGCGCTGTCATTTGAGTTTTTGATCTTAGCTATTCTGACAGGTATGAGATGGAATCTCAGAGTTGTCTTGAGTTGCTGAAAGCTTGAATTCAACACAAATACTCATATCAATTCTCTCTCTCCATCCTACTCCTGCTCCACTCCCCCAACACAGCAAAAATGAAAATGAAAAGAGCAACTCAAAACAAAGGTAAGAAGGTTGGAGGGCCAGATGACTTTGCCATAGATTCTGGACATTTGAAGATTTAAGAAAGGAGCACAAATACTATGTCCCACATAGTAAAGCTCGAAAAGCTACATGATGAGACACAGAAAAACGCGAACAAATATGGTGTATAATCAAAAGTGTGTTTGTTTTATGACTTCTCCTACCAAGAATAAAATACTGGTGTGGGTATGGGTGTGCACAAAAAAGGAATGGATGATGCCATCTGAGCTTTGAAGATGGTGAGCGTTTCAAGGCAGTAGAGGAAGGAAAGAACATCTGAGGTGTAGAAACTGAGGGAGAAATAAGAATGCAAGTGCTGAGACAAGCCCAGGGATGTAGGATGGGGGGTAGCAAGAGCTCTGACATAACTCCCTTATCCCTGCAGTCGCTCCTGCGAACTCATTCTCCACACCCATTGCCAACTCTGTTGGCTTTTTTTTTTTCTACTTAGACGTCACCATCAAGAGTTTGCCAAACATCAAGCAAACTTCATGTTAGTAGTAGTTTTACCCTTTTCTTTTCCTAGTGGAAAAACTTATAAAAAGTAGCTGAGTTCAGGGAAGGTAGCTCAGTGTAGAGTGTTTTCCTTGGAAGAGAGAAAACTCTAATTGTTCACTAACACTGAACAATAATAGCAGTTAAAGAGTAAATGGGAGAAAATGATGAGTAGTACTTCTAAATTCTGTTTGATTTAGAAAAATAACAGGAAACAAGCTATTAAGTAATTGAATTGCTTATTAATTTGTTTTGATATTTTTGAAACTTTACTAATGTTATTATTATATCAGTAATGAGTAACTTTCAACATACCTTCATGGCAATTTTGGGGGTTGGGTATCACTATGTAGTTCAGGTTGGCCTAGAACTCACAATCTTCCTATCTTTGCTTCTAGATATTGAGATTGTAAGATTTTTCCACCAATCCCGGCTTATATCTGTACATTTTGGTGAACTCGTTGTAAATTATGATACTGGCATTGAAAATTGGGGCAGATACAAAATGTAAATCTCACTCTGTTACTCAGTGTTTTCCAGTCTGCTTAATCTATTTATATTTTAATGTATCATTCCCTCTGTACCTCACCGTGGTCATCAGTCAGCTCTAGATCAAAAGCATTTTGTTTTACCTGGTGACTGACACCACCTATAATCACATGGTCTTTGCTAATGTTTTTCCACTTAAAATATTCTTCTCAAATATCTTTTAACTTAGTTAATTTTACTCCCTAGAAATTTGACTCAGACATCAACTTACAGTTGATGGGCATCTTGTTGAAGTTTATAGTGTAGAATTAATGTCCCTGTGTTATCAAATAAACTTGATTATACTTTAATTGTCAAATTACCCATATTGTTTTGATATTATCTGCAAATCCAAAAAGGTTAACTCAAAATGAATGAGTACTTGAAACATAAACCTTGACACCATAGAACTCCTAGAATTAAATAGGAAATTTTTTAAACTTTGGTCTTGGTCACTATTTGTTGGGATGTGTCATCATAAATACAGCCAACAGAAGAATCAAAAATAGGAGGAATTACATCAACTAAGCTAAAAGAAAAGGTTCTATCTGACAAAGGTAACACTTAACAAAGTGAAAATCCATTCATAGAATGAGAAAAATAGTTCAGGGTACATGCTAGGTAGGGATGGAGGTGAAATACATTCTCAAAAAGTTTGTATGTTGGAATCTTTGCCTTCACTGCAGTGGTGTGGAAGTGTTGGAAACTTTAAGTTTCGAAGCCTAAAGGGATGAGTAGGTCATGGGCATTATTACCTTTGCTATGGCATAGTGTTATTCCTATGGAGTGAGTGATCCCTTGCTAGAGTGAGTTATCAGAAAAGGATGTACCTGACTCCTGGACCTTTTTGTGGATATCTGGCTCACCTTTTTCATGACTTTTTTTGCATGTGCTCAGGCCATCTGATGCCATCCACCAGGAAGTCCTCACTAGAGCCAAGCAGGGCCAGTGCATACTTTTCAACCTCCAGGACTATGAGCTCTATAAATCTCTTCTTTATCCATCATTCAAATTTTGGTTATATTGCTATGGCAACAGAAAATAAAATACTAGACTGTACTCATAAAGATTTAAAATTTAAGCACACTATGAGCTCCTACAACTTGATAACAGAAAGTCAAATAACCTTATTAAAAATGGACAATGAAACTGAACACATATGTTTCCAAGTCAGGCATTGAAGTGGTGGAGGTCTATGAGAAGGTGGCCAGTGTCTTTTGATCATGAGGGAGATGCAAAGAAACACAATGTCAAAATATCAACTCATTTTTGGTAATGTTTCATGGCCATAGAATCGGAAGGTAAATGTTAGTAAAGATGCACTACTGATGGGACTTGGATGATATTGCTAGGAATTGCAGCTGGTTATACAACTGTGAAAAATAGTACTGAGGTTCACCAAAAACTTTAAATAGAAATGCTATCTGATCCAGAAATCTGTCTCCTCCGTGCATGCCCAAACAAAGTGAAATCATGAGCAATTATCTGCAATCCCATCTTAACAAAGCATTTATTTACAACAGCCAAGATCTAGAAGCAACCTGAGTATCCTTTGATGGATGGAGAAAGAAATGATGTACATGCATATGATGAGTTATTATTCACCTAGACAAAAAAAGAAATCCTGCCATTTATAACAACACAGAGGAACCTGGAGGACATTGGGATAAATGAAATGAACTAGACAGAGGCAAATCCTTCATGATGAACCCAAAGTAGTCAAAGTTACCAAATCAGAGGGAGGATGCTGGTTTCCAGGGGCAGAGGAAGTGTCATCAAAGGATTTGCTTCAGTTACACGAAGGAGTAAGTGATTGTGCAGGAGATCCACTGTTGAACATAATGCTTATAGATAAGAGTATGTGCTAAAAATTTGCTAAGATGAGAGATTCTATGTTAAGTATTCTTACTTATCACACACACACAAATAGTATACAAATAAGGTAGAAAGCAAGTTTTGGTAGTTAGATTTACAGCATAGATAATCATGGAGGATATACTTATCTTGAAACTGAAATTCACCCAGTTGCTTGCTTTTCTTCTCTTATTTTCTGAGATAGAGTTTTACATAACTCGGCTTGTCTTTGAACTAGCTATATGTAGTGGAAGATAATCTTGAACACTTGGTCCTTCTGCCTCCACCTCCTCAGAAGCAGAATTCCATGGGGGGGGGGACTACTTGCTTTTCAACACACCTCAATAAAGCACTTTAAAATAGTGCTTCACTAATACCGAATTTGCTTATTTTGGGAGGCAGGTATCACTGCTCTTTTGTAACAAATAGCAAATAGCTAGTGAGTGCTCAGAGATGATAAATAGCTTTGTCTGTATCACAAAACTGCAGAGACAGTGGAACTTTAAACTAAAATCAGTCTGCAAAATCCTCTACAGCTGTTGCACAATATAAAAGAAGCAATGGCTGTAAATGGTCATTTGAAGTAATCACTCATTCACTGACATCTTTCACACTGAAGGTTTAGGCACTAAAAAAAAAAAAAAAAAAGAATAGAACTTGTATACAATAAAATGACTCAGTGTTTTCAATTCTTTGCCTGTTCTTTGGCCTCCTGGATCCACGAGTCCACTGAGAGCCTTAAGTGCAAACAGCCTGTTGCATTAGTGGGTCTGCCATTCACACTGCATCTGGCAAGTACTTCTGCCAAAGGGAATTTCAGCACATGGGGATTGCTATAGGCTGTTAAGCTACCTATTTGTAAGAGCTTTCTGAAGTCATTTTCTTTTCATCCACATTGCCAGAGGTGGGTAATCCTTTAGTTTCTATATTGTTTTTCTAGTCTTAGAATGACACTTTCACACAATGGCTATCCCAAAATATAGCTATCTCCTGTGATTTTTACTCTGATTGTTTCTTGGTGATGTTGCAAGGGAGACTGACACATGAGAATCCAACCTACTAACATATTAGCTAGCTTAGGTGGGGTTTGTTTCAACCAAATCGTTCCATTAGCTTTTAAGAATCGCTACAGAATCTGTATTTGTTTTTTCCAGTTTCATGAGCAAAACTGAATTTAAGTCATTCTCTTAATAAAAGTTTATTTTCTAGCTATTACAAATAAGGCTACTATGAACATAGATGAGGAAACTTCATTGTGATTCGGTGAGGAGTCATTTGGATGTATACGCAGAAGTGGTATGGCTGGATCCTGAGGCAGAGCTATTCCAAGTTTTCTAAGATATCGCCAGACTGACCTCCATAGTGGTTGCATAAGCCTGCACTCCCACCAGCAATGGAGTAGGGTTCCCCTTTCTCCACACCCTTGACAGCATGTGCTGTCATTTGTGCTGCCTTGTAGGCCTCCAGTGTATGAGGAGGCTCTTAGCCCTCATATGACTGCTGAACTGGAGCGGGGACCATTAAGTAGGGACACTCCACTCCAGAGGAGTAGGATGGAAGGGTTAGGGGGTAGAGGGTGGGAGGGCGGGACTGGGAGGGGTGGAAAGAGGACACTATGACAGAGATGTAACATGAAGCAGTAAATAAATGAATTTTAAAAAGAAAAGTTTATTTTATTGCATTTAAGTTATTGTGTATGTTCTCTCTCACACACACATGTGTCCAATGATGCATGTTTGGAAGGCAGAAGAGAAATTGAAGAAGTTGATTTTGCGTCTTCTCTTGGTCACTGGGATAGAATTCAGGCCTGTTACTTCATCAGCAGGTGCCTTTACCCAGTGAGCCATCTCTCCGGCCCCCATCCTTAAGTCATTCTTATATACAGTCACTTAACACCCAACAACATTTCAATTTTTTTTTACTACTTTCCTCTATTCTAGATGGTTAATTCTATAAATGATAGAACCTCAGCTGTTTATTTTATTTTATTAGTGCAAGATGTCTGTGGCCTCTTATAGTTCATGTTATGTATATCAGTAGGCAATTCAGATGATTACTGAATGCGAGATTAGGCTTCACAACATATTTATGATCATTGTGAAAGTTTCCACTTTGTTGCAAAAAAGAAAGGATCACCTGTATCCTGCAGAGAACTGTTTCCCAGCTTTCTTGGATGCCTGTGCTACCTGAGGGTCTTGTTAAAGCACTGGTTTTAGAAGAGGTAGGGCAGGGCTGGAACTCAGCGTGCTAATGAGCCCCTGGACTGTGTCTCTGCTGTTCCCTCAGTGCAAACCTGTCACACAGCTATTAATAGCTTAACTGTCCTTCCACCAGCAATTCGTTACCCATCTCCAGACAACACATTTTGTGTCTGCTCAGTGTGGGGCACACAGCATGGACACTCCTTTGAGAAACAGCTGAATTTTTAAGTTATTGCCTTCAGTTTAGATGACCTGTCCTTGTGACTTCTGATTTAGGGCTCATCACTGATATCCCCATTTATTTTCTTTGTGTCACCCTCTTAATACAAATGGTACATCTCTTCTGTCAGCAGGAGAGTCTGGCTTTTTACATTATCGTCAGCTGCTTTGAAGGACTTTCCAAAATAAAACTTGTGAGTGTCTGACACAGCTCATGTTTTAGGTCAGATGATTCTTAAAATATCTGGCTAAATGTCAAAAAATGTCCACATATATTTTAGAGTAGTATCAATGTAATCCAAAAGGACTCAGAGGCAAGCCTCATATTTAGGGAGGTTCTTTCTCCTTGGGATGGATGTGCCCAATCTTCACTATGTTCAGGGCTTAAAGTGAGGAATTGGGAGAACTTGCAGTGGAAGGAGTTAGCTTGGCTATAGGAAAAGAGATCACAGAAGAAGTAACAGAATCCTTGAATCATAGTTAGTTGTATGACTTTTACTTTAAAGTGCACCTACTACTACACAATTTGGACATTTGCAGATTCCAATTAGGAATGTGTATTGTGGCAGAGGATCCCAGGTTCCATGCATACGAGGCAAGCACTGTGTCACTGAGCCTCACTCCAGTCCTTCCTTTTGTGTTTAATGAGCCCAGATGTGATGTCTTGCATCCTCAGGAACAAACACGTTCCTGCACAATGAATGTAGAGGATGAAGGTAGCTTTCTTAGACCTATTGTTCCAGGGCTTACTCTAGTGCCAGAACAAAATATGGTAAATGTCTCTGTGTACGTGCCCCAATCTGAGAACACATCATTAGACTTATCTAATTTGGACCCTCTCCAGCAGACATCTGACTGCTGTGAATTCCTGTGGTTTGGAAGGAGACTGTTGCTGTAATTTCTGAGGTATTCCAAGTCTTATGCTGCCCCCTTAACACCACCCTTTCTGCAGAACCTTGGTGAGCTTAAGCAGGCTTGGCTGCTCCGGCTCCAGTAAGCTTACTAGTTACTTCACTCAGATCAGAGTCTTGTAAGAATTTGATGGAAATATGATGTGAAGCTTGGGAAGCTCTTAAAATCACTGTAATTGCCCTCGTCTCACTCTCATTACTTTGGGAAGTTGCAAATATTTGCAGGTTTGGAATTTCTTGTTTTTATTCTAGATGTTCTGTCCGTCTTGTTTTTAAGGATGTTTGTTTATTTATGTGTGTGTGTGTACCTGTGGTGTGTGTGTATTTGTGCTCGTATGTGTACCTGTATGTGTGTATGTGTATGCGTATGTGTGTGCCTCTGTGTGTACCTGTGTGTGTATACACACCTGTGCATGCACATATGCCCATGAAGGCCTAAGAGGGAGATGAATCCCCTGGAGCTGAAGTTACCACTATTATGAACCTTCTGATGTGGGTGCTGGGACATGAATTCCTGCTCTGCAAGGGCAGCAAACACTCTTAACTGCTCAGACGTCTCTCTAACCCCTTCCTGTACTTACAAAACCACATAGTTATTTAGTATATTGCAGTGTTTAGAAGTTGAATTTAATTTCTGTTAGATTCTAGCTCTGCTATTAGACACAACAGAGGAAATGTGATTATATTGCTATATTGCTTAGATTTTATGAAATAACATCAAGAAAAAATTTTGTGTCATAGAAGCAAAATTTTAAAGTTATGGGAAAAAATTTTAAAAATTAAGGAACACGGAGAATTTAGTGCATTGTTAGGAGACTATGGCTTACTGTGCAGCTTTCAGTGTACCGATCACAGTGTTGTGGCTCTTCAATCTTAACTTTCCTATAAACTTTAATCACTTTATCTGTCTTAGTATATATAAATATGCAAATTTGTATGTAAATGTACACATAGATGTGATATAAATAAAAGCATAAGCCGTGTTTTTATGCTTTACCCTTCTAAGTGTCTTGTTTTAAACTACAGTGTAATGGAGTTTTTCAATTGATCAAATAGTTCTGTTTTCAATGAGATGCAATAATCAAGACCAAATAAACTGACCCATCTGGAAAAGGGAAAATGCATTTAGGAAGCATCACTTGCCTTGAAATATGGCCCAACACACCAGCTTTTCAAAAGGCTTTATTAATCTAAACCTCATGTAAAGATGCATTTGAACTTGTTGAATAGTCTTTCAGTATGAGAGAAATCAGATCAGACTTGGTAGAGGATGGTGAGCATATGGTGTACAGAGGATACATTATTCATATTGTGTATTATTTTTGAAAGCCAGGAAGTTAAATATCATGTAAACATACTTAGGTTTCACATGTATACCTATAAGTGGGAGGAGATTAAGTGGGGATGGAGAGGGGAGGTAGGATAGAGGAGGGAATCAGGAAGAGATAATTGACACTAAGGACGCCTGGAAAAGATATATTGAAACCTTCTAACATATAAGCTTCCTAAAATACATGCTTATGTTTTCACACAATATAATACATACATGTAAAAATAATTATGTGGAATTACCCTACACAGGGGGTAATGTTCCTCCCAGAAGCCATAGATCATCAAATGAAAAGCTCAGTGCCTGGTAAGTGATTCTTTTTGAGCTGTTGGTCAGGTGGGTCCTGGAGACCCTCAAACAATACAGGCTGGTGGTTGCTCATCAGAATTTGGCAGCAATATCCTATTGCTGTAGACACCATACACGTTGGTCACGGAGTATAGAGATATCAAACTGGTACTGATCTGAAAGTTTCCTCCTTACTGGATAGCTTTCACAGTCTCAGAAAGTGCTGTTAATTGTGCTTAGGGACAAAAGTCATCAACCATCTTACCTAGTTATGAACTCTGTGAACCCTGGGAGCTGCAATAACAACTGACCTGGCAAGCTACACCTACTGCATAAATATTATGGATGTAACCAACCACTTTCTGATTGGATTTACTGCACCAGTAAGCCCATAAATCTGGACAAGTCCTGTGGCTGAGGAGCACATAAACCATAGGGGTTGACCTACTATTATTCTTTTGCCAAATAAACTCAATATCAAAATAACCTTTGAATTTGTGGGTTTTTTATGTTTATTTATTACTTCAAGTTACATCTCCATCATAGTGCCCTCTTTCTATCCCTCCCAGTCCCATCCTCTCACCTTATCCTCCCTCTCCCTCCTATCCTACTGCTCTGGAGTGGGGTGTCCCTACATATCAGTCTAAGAGCTTCCTCATGAACAAGGGGCCTACATGGCAGCACCACTAGTGCAAAGTGTCCCACTAACAGGTAACAAAGTCTATGTTCCTGTTCCCTTTGGTGCATTTGTTGTAATAGAGTTATCCTGTACTATGTGGCTAAAATCCAATTATAAGTGAATAGATGCCATGTACATCTTTCTGAGTCTGGGTTAGCTCACTCAGGATGAGCTTTTCTAGTTCTATCCATTTGACTGCAAATTGCATGATTTACTTGTTCTGATAGCTGAGTAGTATTCCATTGTGTAAATGTACCACAGTTTTTTAAAAAATACATTCTGGGTTGTTTCCAGTTTCTAGCTATTACAAATAAGGCTGCTATGAGCACAGATGAGGAGATGTCCTTGTGGTTTGGTGAGGAATCATTTGGATGTATACCCAGAAGTGGTACAGCTAGGTCTTGAGGTAGAGCTATTCCAAGTTTTCTAAGATATCACCAATCTGATTTCATAATGTTTGTACAAGTTCGCACTCCCACCAGCAATGGAAGAGTGTTTCCCTTTCTCCACAACCTTACCAGCATGTGCTGTCATAAGAGGTTTTGATCTTAGCCATTCTGAGAGGTGTGACATGGAATCTCAGAGTCACCTTGAGATGCATTTCTGTGATGATTAAGGATGTTGAGCATTTCTTCAAGTGTCCCACTCCACTAGAGATTCCTCCTTTGTGAATTCTTGGTTTAGCTCTATTCCCCATTTTTTTGATTGGATTTTTTGGTTTCTTGGCATTTAATATCTTGAGTTCTTTATAAATTATGGATATTAGCCCTCTGTCTGATATGGGGTTGGTAAAGATTTTTTCCCAATCTGTAATTTGCTGTTTTGTTCAAATGACAGTGTCCTTCCTTTGCCTTACAGAAGCTTTTCAGTTTCATGAGGTCCCATGTAATGATTGTTGGTCTTAGAGCCTGAGCTATAGGTGATCTGTTCAGGAAGTTGTCACCTGCACCAATGAGTTCGAGCCCGCCCCCATCTCTTCTATTAGATTTAGTGTGTGGGCCTTTATGTTAAGGTCTTTGACCCACTTAGACTTAAGTTTTGTGCAAGGTAACAAATAGGGGTCTATTTTCATTCTTTTACCTGTTGACATCCAGTTAGACCAGCACCATTTGTTGAAGATGCTGTCCTTTTTCCATTGTATGGTTTTGGCTTCTTTGTCAAAAATTAAGTGACCATATGTGTGTGGGTTCATTTCTGGGTCTTCAATTCGATTCCATGGATCAACTGGTCTGTTTCTATGCCAGTACCATGCTGTTTTTATTGCTATTGCTCTGTAGAATAGCTTGAAATCTGGGATGGTGATACCTCCAGATGTTTTTTTTTTTTATTTGTACAGCACTGATGTAGCTATTCTGGGCTTTTTGTTATTCCACATGAAGTTGACAATTGTTTTTTTTTCAGGTTTGTAAAGAATTGTCTTGGTATTTTGATAGGAACTGTACTGAATCTGTTTATTGCTTTTAGTAGAATGGCCATTTTTATTATATTGATCCTACCTATCCATGAGCATAGGAGGTCTTTCCATCTTCTAATGTCCCCTTTAATTTCTTTCTTCAAGGACTTGAAGTTCTTGTTATACAGGTCTTTCACTTGCTTGGTTAGAGTTACCCTCAGGTATTTTAAGTTGTTTGTGGCTATTGTGAAGGGTGTTGTTTCCCTAATTTCTTTCTCAGCTCATTTATCTTATTTATCTTTTGTATAAAGAAGGGCTTCTGATTTTTTTTTTAGTTAATTTTGTATCCAGCCACCTTGGTGAAGGTGTTTATCAGCTGTATTAGTTCTCTGGTGGAATTTTGTGGTCACTTACATATACTACCATATTATGTGAAAATAGGGATAATTTGAATTCTTTTTCCAATTTGTATCCCCTTGATCTCCTGTACTTGTCCTATTGCTCTGGCTAGGACTTCAAGTACTATGTTAAAGAGATATGGGAGAGTGGGCATCCTTGCCTTGTCCCTGATTTTAGAGGAAATGCTTTAAGTTTCTCTCCATTTAATTTGATATTGGCTACTGGCTTGCTGTATATCACCTTTATTATTTGTAGGTATGGTCCTTGTACGCCAGCTCTCTCCAGGACTTTTAGCATGAAGGGTTGTTGGATTTTGTCAATTCTTTTTCAGGATCCAGCGAGATGATCATGTGTTTTTTTCTTTCAGCTTGTTTATATGGTGAATTACACTGATGGATTTTCTTATGTTGAACCACCCCTGCATTCCTGGAATGAAGCCTACTTGAATATGGTATATGATACTTTGATGTGTTCTTGGATTCTGTTTGCCAGCATTTTATTAAGTATTTTTGCATCTATGTTCATAAGGAAATTGGTCTCAAGTTCTCTTTCTTTGTTGGATTTTGTGTGGTTTAGGGATCAGGGTAACGATGACCTCGTAGAATGAGTTTGGCAGTGTTCCTTCTGTTTCTATTTTGTGGGGGAGTTTGAAGGGTATTGGTATCTTCTTTGATGGTCTGGTAGAATTCTGTGCTGAAACCATCTGGCCCTGGGTTGTTGTTTTGTTTTGTTTTTTTTTTGTTTTTGTTTTGTTTTGTTTTGTTTTGTTTTTTTGGTTGGGAGATTTTTAGTGACTGTTTCTGTTTCCTTAGGGGTTATAGGGATGTTTAGTCTGTTAACCTGATCTTGATTTATCTTTGGTAGGTGGAATCTATCAAGAAAATTGTCCATTGCGCTTAGCTTTTCAAATTTTGTAGAGTATAGATCTTTGAAGTAAGACCCAAAGATTCTCTGGATGTCTTCATTGTCTGTTGTTATTTCTCTCTTTTCATTTCTGATTTTACTGATTTAGGTATTTTCCCTCTGCCTTCTTGTCAGTTTGGCTAAAGGTTTGTCTATTTTGTTGATTTTTCTCAAAGAACCAACTCTTGGTTTTGTTGATTCTTCATATTGTTCTTTTTGTTTCTAAGTTGTTCATTTCAGCCCTAAGTTTGATGATTTCCTGGCTTCTGCTCCTCTTGGGAATGTTCGCTTCTTTCTTTTTTTCTAGCTCTTCCAGTTCTGCTGTTAAGTTACTAATGTGAGCTGTGACAATTTTCTTCTTGAAGGCACTTAGTGCTATGAACTTTCCTCATATCACAGCTTTCATTGTGTCCCATAGGTTTGTGTATGTTGTGCCTTCATCTTTTGTTGGATTTTCAGATGTCTTTGATTTCCTTCTTTGTTTGTTCTCTGACCCAGTGGTCATTGATTAGAGAGTTGTTCAGTTTTCATGAATGTGTAGACTTTTTGTTTTTTTCTGTTTTGTTGAAGTCTAGCTTTAATCTATGGTGGTCTCATAGGATACAAGTGGTTATTTCAATTTTCTTTTATCTATTGAGGCTTGCTTTGTGTCCGACTATACGGTTAATTTTTCAGAAGGTTCCATGAGGTGCTGAGAAGAAGGTACATTCTTTTGTCTTTGGATAAAACATTCTGTACATATCTGTTAATGTCCATTTGGTTCTTTACCTCTGTTAGACTCATTATTTCTCTTTTTGGTTTCTGTCTCAATGACCTGTCCATTATTGTGAGTGGGTTGTTGAAATCTCCCACTATTATTGTGCTGGAAATGATGTGTGGTTTAAGCTTTAGAAGAGTTTTCTTTACAAATGTGGGTGCCCTTGTATTTGAGGCATAGATATTTAGTATTGAGATATCATCTTGATGATTTTTTCTTTTAATGAGTATGTAGTGCCCTTCCCTATTATTTTTGATTAATTCAGTTGAAAGTCCATTTTACTTGATATTAGGATGGCTACACCAGCTTGCTTCCTGGGACTGTTTGCTTGGAAAACCTTTTCCCAGTCTTTTACTCTGAGATATAATCTGTCTTTGTTAGTGAGATGCATTTATTGCATGCAGCAAAATGAAGGGTCTTGTTTATGGGTCCATTCTGTAAGCTTGTGTCTTTTTATTGGGGAGTTGAATCCATTGATGTTGAGGGATAATAACCAAAGGTTGTTATTTCCTGTTATTTTGATGTAGGTGGTGGTTGTGTGTTTCCTTTGGTTTAGCTGCAGTGGAGTTTTTTGTTTCCTCTCTTTTCTTGGGTGTAGATATCTTCTCTGTGTTGGAATATTCCTTCTAGGAAATTCTGTAGAACTGGGTTTGTGAATAGATACTGCTTAAATTTGGTTTTATCATGGAATATCTTGTTTTCTCTGTCTATGTTGATAGAAAGGTTTGCTGGGTATAGTAGCCTGGGCTGGCATCTATGTTCTGTTATGGCCTGTAGGACATCTGTCCAAGCTCTTCTGACTTTTAAAGTTTCTGAGGAGAAGTCACGTGTAATTCTGATGGGTCTGCCATTATACATTACTGGACCTTTTTCTCTTACAGCTTTTAATATTTTTTCTTTGTTTTGTACATTTGTAGTTTCAATTATTATGTGGCAAGAGGAATTTCTTTTCTGGTCCAATCTGTTTGGAGTTCTGTATGCCTCTTGGAATTTTATGAGCATCTCTTTCTTTAAGTTTGGGAAGTTTTCTTTTGTGATTTTCTTGAAGATATTTCCTGGACCTTAGAGTCAGAAATCTTCTCTTTCCTTTATGCCTATAATTCTTAGATTTCGTCTTTTCATTGTGTCCTTGATTTCTTGGATGTTGTGGGTGAGAACTTTTTTAGATTTCTCATTTTCTCTGGTTGTTGTACTGATTTCTTCAATTGAATCTTCCACACATGAGATTCAGTCTTCCATTTCTTGCATATTATTTGTGATACTCATGTCTGTCATTCCTGTTCTCTTCCCTTGGTTTTCCACCTCCAAGATTGTCTCTGCTTGTGTTTTCTTTATTGCTTCCATTTCCAATGTCAAGTCTTGAACAGTTTTATATGTTTCCTGCTCCAATTTAAATTTCTTTGTCTGCCAGTATTTAAAATCTTTCATAGTCTTGTCTCTTTCCCACTCATATTTGGCTGAGTTGGCTTGGAGGTCTCTAATTATATTCTCCATTGCTTTTATTTTTTAAAATTGAGGATTCTTTAAATTCATTCAGGGATTTAATTTCTTCTTCTAAGGACTGTATCATTTTCTTAAGTTTAGATTTGTCATCATTTTCATGTGTTTCAGCTATGGTGGGATGGTCAGAGCTTGCTGTATTAGCATCGCTGTATTTTGTTGTGGTCATATTTGCCTGGTTTTTGTCAGATTTGTTCCTCCGCTGACCTTTTGACCTCTGGTTGTTCTTAGCTGACTGTTCCTAGTGTCTTCTGAACCTGGAGCCAAGGATGAGGCTTTGGTATAGAGGCCATATAGTCTTGGTGGTCTGTAGCTCAGCACAGGCTAGGTGGGTTCTTGTTTGTATTGGGGGCTGTATTTAAGTGGGTCTCCCAAAGTTCACACCTTCTAGTTGTGTCCCAACTAGGAATTCAGTTTGGGGTTTGGGCAGGATGTGTTATTCCAGCCTGCAGAGTCTTGAGTTCTAGTAGGTCTTCCTAGTGATGTCAGTGGGGCTCGGAGGACCACAGATTGTAAGCTAGAGCTGCAGACCCCCTGCTGCTTTTGTATTTGATCAAGGATTAGGTCTGTGGTCATCTTCCTCACAAGTGGCTCCTCCTACATGGTTTCCAGGGCACCTCTGTGGCTCTCAGCCCTAAGCACTAAGCCCCTGTAGTCTGAGTCACTCACGCAGTGTACACAGGCCAAGAACTTGCTGCTCCATGCTGAAGATCTGGTATCCTGCCAAGGAGGAGCCAGGTGTACTGGCTAGGGGGTCTGATATGAACATCACAACCTGTGTGCAGGGCTTGGACTTAGTGGAATTCCTCAGCCTTTTAACTTGACCATTTGCCTCTCAGCCCACTCTGATCTTACCATTCCCATGGCTCTGCTGCTTCTCTTTTGGGTGCTGAAACTATCATGTGGAATCTGGGCTCTCAGGAAGCCGGGAGGTACTTCTATCTTGCAATTGGAGCTGCGTGCCAAAGCCCTGCAGTGATCAGACTTGTGGGACATTGTACTGGTGCAGGAAGCAGAGACTGCTACAGGAAGTGAATCCTACTGCTTTTTTTAGCTGCAGTGTTCTTCTGAGTGATTGTAAATACAACAGGGGGACCTGTATATCCAACACCTTTCTGGGTAAGCTCAAATATACTTGCGCCTCCTAGACCATTGCTCTGCTGGAGATATACCACAGTGGTCCTGTTGTTCTCCTGTAGCTCAGAATGTACTGTGGGTCACTGCCATATGGTTCTGCTGAGAATATGCCTGTTCTTTTGGCTCCGCTGGTCCTCCTTTCGGCGCTGGAATGCCTGCATTGAAGTTGGGAGCTCAGGAGGCTAGTAAGTACCCCTGTCTGGGGTTTGGAACTGCTCACTGGGTATTTGTGTGGCTAGTACCCACAATCTTCTCTCATTGTGAAGATCTGCCTCTGCAGCTTCAGTGGCTTCCCTGCCTGGCCATTCTGCTTTTCTGAGTGTCTGAGAGTCTCACCCAGGGTCTTTTATTAGTCCCTGGGTTTGCCGGGTAAAACCTAGCAGGTTCACGCCTCTCAGATTGTTGTTCAGCATGTTTTACCTCTGTGGTGTTTTAGCTGTTTTCCCCTCATTCAAATGTGTCTGTGCTCGTTGCCGCCATCTTGGAATCCTGAATTTGTGTTTTTATACTCATTGATTAATGCTACTCTTGCTCCTCATTGAAGAAGCTTCTTTGTGTAGAGGATGACAGTTGATACAGAGACTCATAGCTTATTAAAGGTACTGAGAGGAGTACCTGTGGAGTGCTCAGTCATGAATGGCACATCACATCAGAATCATATCTGCTATCTCCAAGTTTCAGGGAACAGCTCAACAGGAGAGGTAAGATTGAAAGAGCTAGGAAAGACTAGATGAAACAACCTTTTGGACATGACAGAAGTGTTGCATTCATGAAGTCACAGTAGCTATGGTTGCCTAAATAAGACCTACACAAGATCAATCCATTCAAAGTTTCAGCGTGAGTTAGGGCGAGGATCGCTCTTAGCAGAAGAGCAAAGGACTGCTGATGGTTACTAGTAGAGGGATAGTCAGTGTTCTTTAGAGACATGGCCATGTTGAGTTGAGCATGCTCCAGTGGATGGACTCACAGCCATGCACAGATAGGCAGCACTAAATACCCAATGAGTTATTTTAAAAGAGAGGACATAAATTTGGGAAGGTGACATGAAATATTCAGGAGGACATTGATGGGGGGCAGCGAGGGTGAAAATGCCCAAAATATAGTGTATGCATGTATGAAATTCTCAAAGAATAATAGTTTATAAAGGGCACAGAGTTTATTTATACTTTTAAAAAAATAGTGCCTAAAGGCGGCCCTCTGCATAATTCAGACATTGGCTCAATACATACAGAAGAGGTGACAGGCATGGAGTAGTTCCTTATTTGCAAGGTGGCCTTCTGTGCTCAGACACAGTGTAAAGCTATCTGTCTGCTTCCTCTTCTACACAGGGCTTAACAGTGAGCACCCACACTGTGACAGCTGTGTTTAAATAAATGCTAAAGGGACCTTTACTAAAACTTTAACATAGAACACTGTATTAGAATAGATCATTCCGATGATTTTAAACACAAGATGCCTGCCAGAGGCCCTGGCATACCAAAAACTTATCAGAAAACAAGCAAGTCACACAGATCACATAACAGATCTGCAGCAGCGCTCTGCCTTGCTGAGGTCTGGTCTTCTGCTCACGAGAGATAAGATTGGTTGCTACAGACTTTCCCACCTTTTCTCAGGAAAATAATACAAAATGCAGTGTTTGGGGGAAACGGTGTGGATGTACAGGTGGGGGGAGTCTCACTGAGAAGGGAAATCAGTGAGAAGACTCTAGGGATGAGGAACTGGCAGATGGCAAACTGAGTAAACAAGGCCTCTTGTCACTTGTCACAGCCTCTGTGATTATCTCTGTGCCTTGCTTGCCATAATTAGAAAAGGGAAAGGAAAGAGGCTCTTTCTCCTTTCTGGGAAAAAGTTATTTCTCAAATACCAGCTGGAACAAACAGGTTGTAGTTATTGATTAACATTGCAAGTGTTTTCCCTTTACTTCTTGTATGTGAGAATCTTCGTTGTAGTTATGTTTGTAAATTGATCACACATATAATCACTCAAAAAATTGACTCAATCAATCTAAAACAGAATGCTATAGTATCTATTTTGATTAACTTGTTATAACAAATGCTTGAGAAATAAAGGAGACCGTGGGGATGTGTTTTTAAAATACTGCTTTTTAAAGAAGAAACTCTAAACATTGCAAAATATACTATGGTAAAGTTATAAAAGGGACCAGTGAAGATTTGTGTTTACCTGGAGGACTTTGTCTTCTGGAGGAAGAATAATTTATGCACCATAAAGTTACAATTCCATGAAGCAAGGTGATCATAAAGTTACATGATAAATCAATATCTTAATTTTCAAATACATTATAAATGTCTAGGAGATATATGTTTAAGGAAATTATTTTAAAGTCATATTTGTAATACAATCCCAAAGATATACATCAGAGTGGAAGTCTTAGCAAGGAAGAAACAGGGTGCTCGGCGGGTGGTCTGCAGCCGCTTGAGACGCGGAGGTTCCGAGAGAGCGTGAAGCCGGCGGGCAAAGTAATCAGGGTGGGAAGCAGGCTAAGGCGGGCAGGAGGGGCCGAATCCCTGTGCAACCATGGCAGCGCAGCTGGGGAGGGAGCCCGGCGCGGGCGGGGCCGAATCCCCGTGCACCCACAGCAGGGAAACTGGGGAGGGAGTCCGGCAAAAGTGGCGGGCGGGCCAGGGATCCGCGCACACACGGCTGAGCTGCTGGGGAGGGAGGCCCACTCAGGCAGCAGGAGGATCCGGGGCTCCGTGCACCCACGGCCAAGCAGCTAGGGAGGGAGACCCGCTCAGGCAGTGGGAGAGGCCAGGACCCCGAGCACCCACAGCTGGGCAGACAGGGAGGGAACCAGGCACAGGGTTCATGCCTGTGGCGAGAAGCCTAGTGAGAAACCAGAAATCAGGGGACCATAGCTGTATTATGGAAAATCCAGACATATTAGGTGTGGAGACAGACCCTGTCAGCCTCCGTGACGACAAACAAAGCCCACAGAATCTGTGCCTGGGCAAACATGTCCATACCATCAGAACCATTACAGGCTGATAACTCAGAGTGCAACATAGAGAAGTCTGAATTGGGAGCAGTGAAACAATCCCGGTCCATTACTCACAACCTGGGAATAGGCTGCACCAGCTCACAGTGCTTCAGGCGATTAAAACCACAGGGATCCTGAGATCCCCCTGTAAGCAACTACAGATAGCCAAGTAAGTCGTCCCCTGCACCAAAGCGTCCCCTGTGGATCCAAGCACAGAAAACGACAAGAACAGACAGCTAAACGCATCCAATGGCCAAAGGTCCAAGAAAAAATAGAAATCAAGGAAATATGACTCCAACAACGCAGAATTATCCTAGCTCATCCAATTTGGGTGACCTCACACCAACAGAAACACATGAAAACGATGACAATTCTGCATTATGGAAAGTGATAGAGTCCCTTCAAGAAGAACTTAAATCTATGAAGGAATTCAAAGAAGCCACAATTTTACAAGTCAAAACAATGAACAACACCATTAAAGAACTCCAAGCCAAGGTGACAGAGCTTGAACAGGAAAAGGACAAAGCAATGAAAGATTTTCAGACAAAAACAAGCAAGCTGTAGAAGGAAATGTACAAAACAAACAAAACCATACAAGACATGAAAATAGAAATAGAAACAATATAGAAAACACAGTCAGAGTTAAAAGAGGAAGTGGAGAATCAAGGGAAGAGAACAGGAACTACGGATGTGAGTATCAACAATAGGATGCAAGAGATGGAAGACAGGATCTCAGGCATGGAAGATTCGATGGAAGAAATCAGTACAACATCCAAAGAAAATGAGAAGGCTAAAAAATCTCTCACCCACAACATCCAAGAAATCAAGGTCTCAATGAAAAGACGGAACCTAAGAATTATAGGTATAGAGGAAATAGAGGACTCCCGACTCCAAGGTCCAGGAAATATCTTCAACAAAATCATAGAGGAAAACTTTCCAAACCTGAAAAAAGAGATGCCAATAAAAATCCAAGAGGATTACAGAACACCAAACAGATTAGATCAGAAAAGAAACTCCTCTCGCCACATAATAATTGAAACACCAAATGTACAGAACAAAGAAAGAATATTAAAAGCTGTAAAAGAAAATGGTCAAGTCACATACAACGGCAGACCCATCAGAATTACACCTGACTTCTCCTCAGAAACTTTAAAAGCTAGAAGGGACTGGTCAGATATCCTACAAGTCCTGAGAGATCATAGGTGCCCAGCTAGACTACTTTACCCAGCAAAACTCTCTATCAACATAGATGGAGAAAACAAGATATTCCATGACAAAATCAAATTTAAACAATATCTACCCACAAACCCAGCCCTACAGAAATTCCGAGAAGGAAAATTCCAACCCAGAGAAGAAAACTCCACCCAAGAAAACAAAGGGAATAGAAAACCCCTCAGCAACTAAACCAAAAGAGGCACAGGACCACCACCTATACCAAACTAATGGGAAATAACAACCCCAGGTCACTAATATCCATCAACATCAATGGGCTCAACTCCCCAATAAAAAGACACAGGTTTACAGAGTGGATCCGCAAGCAAGACCCTTCCTTTTGCTGTATACAAGAGACACATCTTACTACCAAAGATAGACACTACCTCAGAGTAAAGGGCTGGGAAAAGGTTTTCCAAGCAAATGGACCCAGGAAGCAAGCTGGATTAGCCATCCTAATATCAAACAAAACAGACTTCCAACTGAAGTTAATGAAAAAAGACAAAGAAGGGCACTATATACTCATTAAAGGGAATATTCATCAAGAGGAAATCTCAATACTGAACATTTATGCCCCAAATACAAAGGCACCTACTTTTGTAAAAGAAACACTTCTAAAACTTAAAGCGCACGTCGATCACAACACATTAGTAGTGGGAGACTTCAACACCCCACTCACAACAATGGACAGATCATCAAGACAGAAGACAAACAGAGAAATATTGAGTCTAACAGAGATCATGAAACAAATGGACCTAACAGATATCTACAGAACGTTTCACCCAAACACAAAGGAATACACCTTTTTCTCAGCACCCCACGGAACCTTCTCCAAAATCGACCACATAGCTAGTCACAAGGATAGTCTCAATAGATACAAGAAAATTGAAATAACACCTTGTATCTTATCAGACCACCACGGAATAAAGCTGGTCTTCAACAGCAAGAGAATCAACAGAAAGCCTACACACACATGGAAATTGAACAGCTCCTTACTGGATGACCACTGGGTCGGGGAAGAAATAAAGAAGGAAATCAAAAACTTCTTAAAATCCAACGACAATGAAGACACAACATACCCAAACCTATGGGATACATTGAAAGTTGTGCTACGAGGAAAGTTCATAGCACTAAGTGCTTTCAAAAAGAAAATTGTGACAGCTCATATTAGTGAATTAACAGCTAAGCTGGGTGAATTGGAAAAAAAAGAAACAAACACTCCCTAGAAGAACAGAAGGCAGGAAATCATCAAACTTAGAACTGAAATCAACAACTTAGAATCAAAAAGAACTATACAAAGAATCAATGAAACCAAGAGTTGGTTCTTTGAGAAAATCAACAAAATAGACAGACCCCTAGCCAAATTAACTAAAAGGCAAAGGGAAAGAACCCAAATCAATAAAATCAGAAATGAAAAGGGAGAAATAACAACAGACATTGAGGAGATCCAGAAAATATTCTGGCATTACTTTAAAAATCTATATTCCACTAAATTTGAAAATTAGTAGTATATTTGGCTAAAGTGGTATTGACCATTGTTTATTGTGCAAAAATAAGATTGTATTGGGCTACATAGGCATTGATCTTTGTATATTGATACATAATTAAGAGTATATTTTACCACAATTGAATAGATCTTTGTATATTGATACAAAATTAAAGGTAACGCTTCCTAATGGTATCATACCTAGAGATACTTAAAAATAAAATGTGAAGCTCTGGCCTCTTGTTACCAACCGTCTAAAACTGTTTAGGATAGTTAAGTAAAACAAACTCCTAGTCATGCAAACATGTTACTTTGTTAGCTACTATGACAGTCTATCACATATATTCTCTAAACTACTCAGTAATCAAGTTGTTAAGAGACAAGCAACATTTGCTTATCTAAATACAAGAGATGGATAGGGCATCTTCAAAAACCCCAAGAGATCTGCAGAATATGGCATTCAAAGATGTTATCTTAAATTAAGATTTTCTTTTTTTTTTGATATCGAGACATATCAGCTCCTGACAGCACTCCCTATTCTACTCCAAGTAGAAGATAAGCATCGAAGAATCTCCAGTGTGAGATGGTTGAATTAGTGGCAAGCCTATTTCTTGGCATGAAAAAACTCCTTGCTCCAACTGCAGACAGACTGCTGTCCAAAAAGGACAAAACTTGGTAGCAGGGAAGTCGACAGCCTAGCTCTGCCAAGACAGGGTAGGTAAGTCCTTCATAATCCCTGCTCTACAACAAATGTCTGTCAGAGAAACAGGACCCAAAGGCTGAAGACTGATGCAGGAATGTATGGAGAGAAAATGGGAACTGTCCAGGCAGTCACTGGTATGTCATTTCTTAGTTTTGGAATCTGCAGGCCCTGCACTTCCTATATAAGCAGATATATTTATCCCTCTCAGGTCTCTGAGGTGGTTGAAGAATAGACAGCTAGTGTCTCATAGTTAAATTTTGAGTTGTTTAGGAATCAGGAGGGTGTTATAGATCTAAGAAGATACTTTTAAAATTGTGTTGCAAGTTAGTATGAATGTTGAGTCAGATATAGACCTTTAAACTCATGGAGATGGTTAGATAGTAGAATATTAAAGTCAGGGGCCAAATATGTATAAACTGGACATTGGGAAGGTATACTGGGCCATTTATCTCTCATAAATGTGGCATATTTATATCTGTTGTTTTGTATAGTATTTACTGTTATAAGAGAAGGAACCATCTGTTGGACTGAAAGGGGAAGCTGCTGGAGGAAAGAGGGTGGAAGGGCGGGATAGGAAGGGGGAATAGGGAAGGGTTTGTGACTGAGATGTAACTTGAAGAAAAAAAGTAAAGTATTTAAAAACAAAAAAACAAACAAACAAAAAAAAGATATACATCAGAGTTGTCACCTAAACTGCTAGATAGAAAACTGATGACTGAAACTAGTTCAGGGACTTCTTTCTATTAAATAGAGTAGGAAACATCAATACTAAAAGTGCATTTACTTATGTTATTTAGGAAAACTGCTGAGAAGCACGTTATGTAGCAGATAACAACCTGAGCCTGGGATTCTGGTAGACTTTGGGTCAAATTACAGCTCATCCATTACACAGTTCAGTGTCATTGTGTGTGTTCCTAAGCTGAACAAATGACCTCTGTGTTTCTGAAAAAATTGGCACAGAGGCAATTCCATCCTCATGAAGATTAACTGGGCTAATGTATGTGGTGCATTTAATAAAATATCTGGTCATAATAGCTCTTAAGTAATTGTTCTGTCTTTAATATACTATGTAATAGTGTTCTGGACAGTTTACTTGCTATGCAGCATGACTTTTGTATCTTCCAAATCTGAAGCTCCACAACTTAGAATTCAAATTGTGTATTTCTTTAATTTTTTGAGACTATAGTAGTTTCATTTTTTCCTTCCCTACCTTCTCTCCAAATCCTTTTGTATAAACCTTTTTGTTTGCTTTCAATTTCATGGCCTCTTTTTTTCATTAGTTGTTGTTGTTATATATATATTATATATATCATACATAAAATATACAATACATATTATATAATATGTTATATATTATATATAATACTATATATTATATATAATGTATATAGTTGTTGTTATATATATATATATATATATTCCTAAATACATAAATATACCCTGTCTCATTTGTAAAATGTTAATTGCATGTATGTTTCTTGGGATGGCTATTTGGTATTGGATAATCAATTTGTATGCTGTTCCTGAGGAAGAGTACTTCTCCAACTCTCAGTATTCCTTAGTTACTCGTAGTTCTTTATGTATGAGTAGCTACTTGTGGGCTTTCATCCCATCCACTTGGGAATGTCTATTATTGTTGTTCTTTTTCAGCTCATATTTAGTCAGTCATGTGGTTAGAATTTCAAGGGTTAGCCTTTGGCTTTCTTAGAAGTCAGAGACTTACAGCAAACTCCCTGATACTCGCTTTGGGTCATACAGTCATTCCTTTTCATATTTCCAATAGATTTTTTCTATATAATATATTTTGATTATAATTTTTCCTCCTCCAACTCCTCCAGACGAATCCCCACTTCCCCACTGATCCAAATCCACACCCTTTCTTTTCTCCCCTCATTAGAAGACATACATCTAAAAATAATAAAATAAAAACACCAGAATAGGACAAAATAAGCAAACACATAAAAGTAAAGGAAAGCCAAGAAACCCAAATAGACCCTGAGATACATTTGTACCCATAGACAACCCATAAAAAAATCAGAAACCATAATATATAAACAAAAGACCTCTAATGCTAATAAAAGGATGTGCAGGCAAAGTGAGTCACAAAGCCAAACCAACCTCCCCCCCCCAAAAAAAAAAAAAAACTTAAAAAGTACCATAAAGTTTGTTTTATGTTGACCATCTACTGTTGTGTACGGGGGCTGCTCTTAAGTGTGGTTTGCATACCCAGGGAGACTCCTTTGGAAAACACTATTGTTTTCTTTGCAATGATTATAAATTGGAGATAGCTTCTGGGTAACGGATGCGGGTGTGTCTACTTCTTTTCTCGGCAATGGAACCATGTCTGACTTAGACCTGTGTAGGTCCTGTGCTTGCCATCACAGTATCTATGCATTTATATAGGTATAACTCATGTTGTGTCTAGGAGTCTTTGCTTCTTGACGTCTTCAATGCCCACTGACTCTGAGAACCTTTCTGCTTCCTCTTCTGCAGCATCCCCTAAGATCTGAGGGTAGGTATTTGTTGGATACATCTCATTTAGGACTGAGTATTCTAAAGTCTCTTAATCGTTAAGCACTGTCCACTTGTGGGTCTCTGTACTTGTCCCCACCTATTTCATTAGGAACTTTCTGTGATGATGGCTGAGCAAGACACTGATCTATGAATATAGCAGAATGTTATTAGGAATCATTTTGTTACTATATTCCTTTAACAGAATAATACAATTATATTTCTCCCTAGGGTTGTGGCTTATCTAGTCTCAGGTTCTGAGTTACCTTGGCAGAGCCAGGTTTGGGTTCCATATCATAGAGTGAGCCTTAATTCCAAACAGATAGTAGTTGGTTATACCCACAACTATTGTACCAGTGTACCTTTCAGGCAAGTCACCATTGTGGATCTTAGAATTTGTAGCTTGGTTGATGTTTACCTTTTTCTTCTGGTAGTGTGAAAAGGTGCTTTCTGTACCATAAACACTAGCCAATAGGGGTGAAGGAAGGCTCTAGATAGGCAATATTTCAACATCTCCACATTCAATGAATTGTGCGGATGTTGTCTTGAGCAATAGGGCTTTACCATCAATTTGTGGAGAACAACCAATAGCCTTGGCAATAGCCTGTGTTGTTTGGGGGATACCATAGTGTCTCTTTGGCCAACAACTCCCTTAGATGTAATTCATTTCCTTCACTGGAAGTTTCATTTGGTTAAGAGATATACTTATGTGGAGCTTTTCTCCCAGTTACTTGGTGATACCACTTAGCTTTCTTTCATATATGAATATATATTTTAATTCATAGCCCTGGATATCCTGAAACTCACTCTGTATACCAGGCTGGCCTCGAACTCACAGAGCTCCACTTCCCTGTGTCTCCCAGGTCCAGGGATTAAAAGGGTGCACCACCATGCCCAGCATATTTTAAGTTTTTACTGTAGTAGGTTTCCATACAACCCCCCACAATGTTCCTTAGTTTTATGTGCCTCCCCATACTCACTTCCTCACCATTCCTTTTCCTCTCCAAAATTTGATCTTCTCATTCCTGTCTTTGTCACCCTCATACCATCCATCCATGTCTTAGTTAGGGTTTCTATAGCTATGAATAGACTTCATGACCACAGCAGGCAACTCTTATAAAGAAAAACATTTAATTAGAGCTGTCCTACAGTTCAGAGGTTTAGTGCATTTTCATCATGGTATATAGCCTGGTGGCATGCAGGCAGATATGATACTGGACAGGTAGCTGAGAGATCTACTTCAGGATCAGAGGCAGCAAGTAGTGAGAGAGAGAGAGAGAGAGAGAGAGAGAGAGAGAGAGAGAGAGAGAG